>CM054149.1:55118129-55133129 GCA_028751875.1 Rapana venosa | reverse complement strand
AAACCTTGGCTGGGGGGAAGCGAGTGCTCCGACCACTGAGCTACCCCGTCCCCTGCGATTGGTTAGGATCTCGATTTCTGCTTGGTCATGGTGTGAGGGGATTGACATTGGCAAGCCAGTCGTCTGATGACGCGTACAACAAGATTGCCAACGGGCTGATTGGAGGAGGTGGCACCAGGTCGGATCCTGTGGTCACTCACCAGCTGATAATGAGGCAGCCGCTCCCTGCTCGGTGAAGTGGGGAGATAAAAACACAACGGAAATATGATTAGCAACTGTTAGCACTTGTCACATAAAGGGACAAAAAAAGGAAGACTTAGTGGTGAACGGGCGCGCGCACGAGCACACATACACACACACACACACACACACACACACACACACACACAAACACGCAAGGGGTGGGGGGCGAGCACGCGCGCACGAGCACACACACACACACACACACACACACACACACAAATACGTAAGCGCAGGCGCGCGAGCACACACACACACACACACAAACACAAATACGTAAGCGCAGGCACGTGAGCACACACACACACACATCCTGAAATCTGAACTGTTGGCCTCTGGATTTCAGCATCATGGCTTCCTCCTGATGGAGCAAAATATGTTGCCGAGTTTTCTCTTTCATACTGGCAGCGTGTGAATGAACAGCATTCTTAGATTCATTCCGACGCAAAGTTCTATTGATTTCTTGGAAACCGCAAACAGTTTCCAAGTATGAAGAATCTAAACGGGCAACAACACCATCAGGCGACATCAAGTGATTCAGCCATTGCCGCAAAATATCAGAGAGCGTAAGAAAAACGTAAAACAGAATGGCGTCAATATTGTCGGGTTTTACTGCATTCCCCAGACAAAATGTACCAGTTTGTTAGGAGCCAGTCAACATTTCCCCCATTAATTAATGTGATTCCTAAGTTGGGTATTCTAAACAGTTCTCATTCTGGATTTCTCTCTCTCTCCCTCTCTCTCTACATTATCCTCATCGTCATTGATCATCATGCAATAAAAGAAGCAAGCAAGCAAGCAAGCAAGCAAGCAAGCGCGCGCGAGAGAGAGAGAGAGAGAGAGAGAGAGAGAGAGAGGAGAGAGAGAGAGAGAGAGTGTGTGTGTGTGTGTGTGTGTGTGTGTTAATGGCTAGCTGTTTCAATTTGATGACAGTTTTTTTTCTTCTGTTTTCTTGTTGCAGAGATAACTGCTACAGGCGTGTTGTGTATCTGTGCATCCCCCTTCTGTTCGCCATCACATTCCACACATAGGGACTGGCTTTGTGAAGCCAGGGCCTATCTTCATTCCAGGCAAATCTGCTTTCACCATGACGTCATTTTCAAAAGTGACGTCAGCCATAGACTTCGTCAGTCCAATCAAGTGCATCAAGGATTAGTACCAGAAAAGAAACATGTTCTAGATGTTTTGACAATGAAGAATATCGATAATGTTCTTGTTTAAGAATGTGCTTCAAAGTCAAAAGGTGTATCTTAGAAAGAAAACCTCATAGAACTCCAGACACTGTTTAAAGCCGCACAGTTCAAGTTTGAGAAGACTTGTTGTCCAAATTTATAATATACACCAAGAGTGCAGAAAGTCATTAAGAATTTAATTTGCACCTCTATGACTCTTGATTTAGCATTAGAATTAAGCACAATATCTTGAAGTTAAAAAAAACCACAAGCTACTATAACAGACGCTAAAAAGTAAAAGGGGAAGGAAAGTGTACAATAGTCTGACCATTAGTGCAAAGTTCAACATTTTTTGTGTGACTTTATGATACACCTTAATTAACAGTACAAAAAAGTTATGACGAACAACAACTGAATCTGTAATGCCAGTTTCATGTAGAACGATGCAGACGACACAACTACTGGAAGTGGTGTAGGCCTGTTTAAAAAAACAACAGCTAGACACAAGGAATCTGAAGATGTTGTTTACATGGATATTCAAAAGGCATTTGACTCTGTCTCACATAACCGTCTTGTGAAGATTCAGTTACATGGTGGTAATTTGCAGTACTTTTGCAAAACTATAGCACTTCCTCACAGTATCAGAGTTGTACATGCACAGTCCTGAACTAGAACATGGACACTTTAATGGTATCACTCAGGGAAGTGTACCTGGCCCCAATTACATTAAAAACAACTATCTACCAAGTTATTTTGTAGTCTTTGCAAAATGCTTCAATATAGCACAATAATTTGTAATTTCAGCAACCAAGCAGGCACATCACAGTGCTGAAAATAGAGAAAAACACATGGAATTCTTGGTTTTGATGTTTAAGATACTATATTTCAGTAAATGAGTTTTCTCAAAGACTACAACATAAAAGGTTTCTTTTTTTTCGAAAGAGTCAACTATTGCCTTTTTTAAAATGAAAAAGACCCAATAGTTATTGTTTATGTAGATTTGAAAAATGACAGAAACATCAATAGAAAGACTGAGTGCCCCAAATGTAAAACTTTTAGGATAATTATGTGTCAGACCACATAATTATGAAAAAACGAAAATATGTTATATCAGCAGTGTCATTGCTTTTGAAAATATTAGAACCCAGCAAAATGTTTTTCCTTTACATAAAGTGCAAATGCCATAATTTGATTATAAAAGAAAAGCAAAAACACAAACGAACAACAACAAAACCTCTACCAAATAAAAAAAACCCACACATTTTCAAGCACCTCCATCAACAATCAAGTAAAAGGCCAAAAATAGAAGTAGAAAAGCCCTAAAATAGAAGTAGAGTTGTTTGTTTGATTGATTTTGAAAGAAATGTAATGCTACTACTCTGTTGTATAAAAACGATCAATCGACAGGGGCATTTATGCCAGTGAGGTTTATTATGGTGCATTAAACACGGAACTGAACTCAGCAAAAGTTGTTGTTGGACAATCATGTTGCAAAGATCCTCTGCTAGTTTGTGACGGCATCACCTGTGTATCCGCTTGCTGTGCGTGACTTCACAGACCCAGCCAACCCTGTAAAAAAAAAAAAAAAAGGAAAAAAAGAGTACTCTGACCAGAATCTGTCTCATCACTTATGGGCGTGAGTGTGTGCTGACGTTTGATGCCATGGTATGAGACAGCCCCCCCTCCCTCATCACTGTCTCAACTGTTTCTCGTAACACCGTCACCATGCTTCTGCTGCCTCATAAAGACTTGAAGCAGACGGATGCTGGGCCTGACACCGTTTTCTGAAACAGGATTCTTTGACTGTACAGCCCTCACCATGCCCCTGCCTATGTCCCCGCCACGGAGTCTGTTACTGTTTAACCATCACGAACATTTTCTGAGAAAGGAGCCCTTCACGTGGAGGATCCGTTTTCGAGGAAGCAAACAAGGAAGTAACGACTTTGACAGGGAGTGAAAAACCACTTGATGTTTGTGTAAAGAGGAGGATGTTCCAATCAGATTAATGTTCATTAGATGAATCATATGACAATCTGTACCATTTTTTGCATGGTCTTGAATTGAAAAAGGAGGACCATCAAGACTTACAGTTGTTACCACAACATGGATAATCATTATTATTATTATTATCTGACATTGTCTCATGGAATGTATGGTCGCGCAGGTCGAATGGTCATAACCTATTGAAATCAAAGTGGAGATGTGAATATGTATACGCGCTGATGTTTATGTTGCATGTGTGTGTGCGCACGCGCGTGTGCGTGAGTGAGTGAGTGTGTGTGTGTGTGTGTGTGTATATACATTCGGCATGCATAATTACTCTGCATTTGCGAGTGATGTATTTTGCTGTCCTTGTAGTATTGATGCTTTTGAAAATTTGCGATACTCAAGACATAAATATGAAATGACTGTAAAAACAACTTAGCCATAAAAAGACCCAACCAAAACTAATGAACAGTTTGCTTTCTTTCACCCCCCCCCCCCCCCCCCCCCCCCTCAAATGCTTTGTTTTGATAGAACAAGCCTTTCCTTTGTTAACCACTTTCGCGCTAAAGATCATTTTCTCACCGATTTGTTCTTTAATGTTTGAAAAAGACGAACCCGATTAAAATGCTCGATCTATGTTCAGTTTCAAAATATCCGCATTCTACTCCAGGTGATTCTGAACATCAACAACTGGGTGGCATAGAGTCCACCGTTGGTTTGCAGCCACGCAGGCTAAAAATCATGCCGTCTATATGTGGAAACAAACCACCAAAGTTCTGTTCTCAAAAAAATCAACCCGAATTTTCTGACAGTGGTACACACACACACACACACACACACACACACGATTTCATTTCTTGTTTATTGTGTGGAACACTCCTGCTGACGCACATTGAAGTCCCTACGCTTTGCCTGTGAGTGTGTGAACGTTCATCCCAAATTTTCATTGTAGAATAAAACGACCTCACTAAACTTTGCTGTGCGGTCCTTCTGAATGAAGCAAACCAGGACAAAGGTGACGATGAATGAATGACAGGCTCGCTCACGTCACACCCTTCCGTCTCCCCCCCCCCCCCCCCCCCCTCTCTCTCTCCTCTCTCTCTCTCTCTCTCTTCTCCTCTGTGCTCTCTTACTATGACGTCAGTCGGCGGAAGGCCGACTGTAGAAAGCTAATTGCGCGAGCTGCGCCGGAAGTGACGCCTTAGATCGGATATGTGCACATTCCTCACTCACACTCGAATTGCTGATGACGATCCTTTCTGGAACAGGAAAAAACCCCACAACTTGTACTGATGAGATAATTAATTATATGACAATCGATCTGGTAACGATCATGTGGATTATTTTACCAGAACGAGATTAAATTAAATAGTTGTTGTGAGAATGTTGTACATTACTAATTAACATTGTTTTCATCAATCTATGACTTTTTTGTCTTCTTCTTCCAAGTGAAGATGACAAAAAAGTGTGCTTCGGCGATGCAGATCTGGCGGAGCTTCCAAATGCATCATAATTATGCCACTCACGTCATCGTATGGTTAATTATTGGTGATAATTATCAGGGTGGGTAAGATCAGAAAGAGATGAAATATTGCTGTGATGTCAGGGTGATGCGTTTAGTTGCTTCCATGCCGGCTCACAAACTTTTTTCTTTGAACTCATGACTCATGGTTTTTGAAATGGATTATCCTAACTGTCAAAAGATGGGGTTTGGCTTAACAGTTTTGGTTGGGTCAAAAGTAATATAGTTCATTTTGTTGTTGTTGTTGTTGTTATTGTTAACTTATCCTGGTGATTTTGCCCCCCCCCCCCCCCCCCCCCACCCTCCCCCCTCCCTCGCTTTGTGATGTAGGAGGTTAGCTAAATCATTATTATCTGTGTTGGTGACTGGTTGGTGGTTATGGATTTTTGCCCCCCAAGCTATCATGATCATTATATGTGTTAGTTGTTGGTTGCTGCACCATTCCATTGCTGTTGTCTTCTGTTGCTGATGCTGATGCTGATGAGCTGATGTGGGAAAACGGTACTCTGTTGTACTGCTAAGTATTCTTCATCGGTAGTTTGTGATTTGGGGCAGAAGTGGGGGGTGGGGGTGTCATTGTGGCTTTATTCTGGGTGTGAATCTTACATCTAAGCTTTTTGGGGGATTGGATTAGGTTGGGGTTTTATGGGTTGGTGTGTTGTTGGGGTTTTTTGGGGTAAGGGGGGGGGGGGGGGGTAGAGGGGGACTCCAATTTTCTTAAAAAACCCAGATAAATTGCAATGCATGAAAAGCGATTAGTGTTGCATTTCGAGCGTGTTAGAAGCAAATAAGTGTGTGTGTGTGTGTGTGTGTGTGTGTGTGTGTGTGTGTGTGTGTGTGTGTGCCCTCGCGTGCACGTGCGCACACACACACACGCACGCATACACGCTTGCGCGTGCATAGGCTCACCCGTATCCTGGCCCCATGAGAGGGTTATTCATACGCTGACACACTCAAATCGTTGTGTTTTTTTCTTTTTTGTTTGTTTTTTTCTTCCTCCGCTCTTCTCATTTTTGTTCTCTCTTTCTTTGGGGGAGGGGGTGCTTTTTTCAGGAAGGGGGGGGTGGAGGGATATTATATTTTCAGGAAGGGGTGGTGGAGGGATATTATATTTGCTACAATGTGATGAATCATCGCTCTTTGTTTATTTTTTTCCCTCTCCCTCCTTCCCCCATTCAACGTGTTACGTTGATCTTGACCTGTCAGGTGCTGTACGATTGGATTGATCGATTGATTGGTTCATTGATTGATTGATCGGTCCATTGATTGATTGATTGATAAATTGATTTATGTACTTTCTTTGCCCTTCTTTGGATCTAGGGGGTGTAGGGTTGTTTTTTTGTTCAAATCTGGTTTGGGTTTTTTTCTTCTTTCTTCATTTATAGCTTTTTCGATCTTCACTTTAATGTAAGTATCTACTCTATGTGTCCAAATGTCATTGTTTTATTGTCTCGTATTTTTGTTTGCTTGCTTCTTCTTCTTGTTCCTTCCTCTCTCTCTCTCTCTCTCTCTCTCTCTCTCTCTCTCTCTCTCTCTCTCTCTCTCTCTCTCTCTCTCTCTCTCTCTCTCCTCTCCCTCCCTCCCTCTCTCTCTGTTCTTGTGCTTCAGTTGTAGCTATTGTTGTGTTGCTACTGTTATTATTTTGTGTTACTTTTGGTGATGTATTTTTTGTCGTTGTTGATATTGTTTTTGTTGTTAGTGTTGTTGTTGTTCTTCTCGTATTTTAAAAATGATCTCTCTCTCAGTAAAAGTCTGAAAACTCTCTCTCTCTCTCTCTCTCTCTCTCTCTCTCTCTCTCTCTCTCTCTCTTCTCCCCCCCCAAAAAAAAAAATCCTCTGTCTCATTTCCCTCCCCATGCTATGTGATCTCTGGTGAGTGGTGATCATTGACGAAACGGGTGTTGATTTCACCTTGATCTTTAACGTGCGTAATTCGCTCAGCGATGTTGTGTTGCAGACGTACATGCTATTTATAAGTCTATCTGCCCTCCAAGAGAGAGGATTCGGGTGCAACTCTCTATTATGTGGGTTTTCTCGTTTTTTATTTGCTTGATTATCGACTTATTTATTCTATTGATGAGTTTTTCTTTACTTATTCCCTGACAAGTCCTTCCTGATCAGTGGGGTTATACACAACCTGGAATGAAAAAATCGCTTCTTTTTCATTGCTCAGCTAGGGCTCCGAGGTTCACCAATGGTGAGTGAGGGTTTTGTGGATGCGACCGGTTTGTTTTTTTAACCCACCATGAAGGTAGCTGCATTCCGACTTCGGGGATGAATGCTGAGAATGTTCGTGTTTCCGTGACCCATCGAACGGTGATAGGAGTGACGGGATCTTTAACCGTACATATTTGATCTTGCAGGTCTGCTTTTGAAGTTGACCTGGGAGATCGTAAAAATCCCCACCCTTAGTTCATCACCAGACGCTGCTGGGATTCGAACTCACGACTTCAAGAACTCATGGGGTTGAAGTCGGTTGGTCTTAACCGTTCGGGTGTAAAAAGGTAAAGGTAAAGGAGTCCCATAACCTATAAGGTCGTAGGGGAGCGAGGCGTCAGAGACCTCACTTCTCTAGGGCCAGCATATTGAGGGTGGCGCCCATCTCCTCTCCCTCGCTGCTTTACCTTCCCTGACCCTAAAGAGAGCAGGTACCCATTTACAGCTGGGTGAACTGGGGGGAACTGTACTGAAGCCAAGGCGCGCAAACGGTCACCCATGGAACTGGTAACCACGCTCGACGCTGCTTAACTTCGGGTGTAACGTCCGTCATTATATATAAATGAACAATGTCGTGTTAACCATGCTAGTTTGACTTTTTGAACGGATTCAGGGTCGAGGGTTTAAAGAACATTTTGAATTTATTTATCTATTTATTCATTTATCTATTTATTCATTGATTGATTTATTTGATTGATTAATTGATTTATTCATGTAGTTATCTCTTTATTTTTTGTTTGTTTATTTATTTACTTATTCATTCATTCATTTTGATGTCGTTCTTCTTCTGCTTGAACGTGATTGTTGTTTCAGTGTCTGTGGATGTGGAGTTGTTGGAGAGGGACAAAATATTTTTAAAACTTACGTGAGGAAAAAAAGATTTATTATGTCTCTGAAGATGATGATGATAATGATGATGATGATGATTATTATTATTATAATTTTGGCTGTGGACATGTATACAGTGGTGCGGAAATAAACTATATTTATTGCTTAACCTGTTTGGCTTTGTGGAGTGATTGAGTGGCTGGATAATTGTTTGGTTGGTTGGATGGTCGACTGATTGATTGATTGATTGATTGATCGATGCGTGATTTGATGGAGTGATTGACGATTGAGCAAGTAAGTGAATGAGTGGAGGAGAGTGATGGGCTAATGCGTGCGTGCGTGCCAACATGTATGCATGTGTTCGTACGTGTAGTGCATCATGGGCCTGTCACTATTGCATACGGATAGTGCATCATCATCATCATCATCATCATCATCTCTCTCTCTCTCTCTCTCTCTCTCTCTCTCTCTCTCTCTCTTCTCTCTCTCTCTCTCTCTCTCTCTCTCTCTCACTCTCTCTCTCTCTCTCTCTCAGTTTGGGGCTTGGATGCAGCTGTAACACATTGTGAATCAGTGCACCTCTTTGCTTTAAAGCAGTTTTTTAGGCTTAGATAGACGTACACCTAATGATCTTGTTTATAGTGAAACTAATAGATACCCTCTCTCTGTTAATGCTGCTGTAAGATGCATTAGATATTGGATTAAGATTCTGCATATGAATGAGAGCAGGCTACCTTTTAAATCCTACAAGATGCTTTATGATCTAGATGTCAAAGGGAAAAACAACTGGGCAACACAAATACGTACCTGTTTTGTGTGAACTCGGGTTTGGATTTGTTTGGCTCAATCAAGGAGTCGGAAATTGTAGAGAATTTATTAACGCTTTCAGGCAAAGATTGATTGACTGCCGATGGCAGCAATGGAGTGATCATATGCAAAACAGTGCCAGATTTCAAATGTACAGACAATTTATAAGTTCGCATGATGTCAAACCTTATCTAAAACTTGATATGGATATACATTTGAAAAGAATTATGTCTAAGTTTAGACTTGGTGTATCAGATATAAATGTTCATAAATTCAGATACAGAGAACATGATATTGACGACCTCAGGCTGCTATGCCCATTATGTAAGCAAGCACCGGAGGGTGAAGTACATTTTGTGTTGTGCTGTCCAGTTTTTGAGGATGTTAGGCAGAACTACATCCCTGTTAAATATACTAGACAGCCTAATTTATTTAGACTCTGTTTACTCCTGGCATCAAGTCATCCTGAGGTTGTGCGCAGCCTCACTTTATATTTGTGTAGAGCTTTCAGAATAAGAGAGATAATGTTATCCTAAGTGATATTTTTGTAGCTGACTTTTTGGTATACAATAACATGTTGTCTGTGTGTGTGTGTTTTTGTTTATTTTATTTCATTTTTTAACCAAAATACTAAGCAGTTCGGCAACCCCCTTTATGTATGGGCCAATGGCCTTTTTGTGAATAAATCATTCGAGTTCGAGTTCGAGTTCGAGTTCTCTCTCTCTCTCTGTCTATCTGTCTGTCTGTCCGACCGTCTATCTATCTATCTATCTATCTATCTATCTATCTATCTATCTATCTATCTATCTATCTATCTATCTATCTATCTATCTATCTATCTATCTATTTATCTATCTATCTATCGATCTATCTATCTATCTATCTGTTTCTCTTTTTACAGATGCAAATTAAAAACAGAAACACTGGTTTAAAGCGGCAATGTGGTGGTGATGAAATTCTGCTCATGGGATGTACTTGTGGGGGGACATGACAACATGGTGGTTAGAGTGATGCGCATTCCGCTCGTGATGTGCTGACCCGGGTTCAAATCTCGTTCAAGAGGATTTTTTCCTCTGAAGTTAACACCAGTGCAGACTCCACTCCCCCCAAAAGTCCTTCGGATGAGACTATAAACCGAGGTCCCGTGTGTGAACGTACGCAGAACACCTTGCGGACACGTTAAAACCTGGTCCGCTTTTCGAAAGAGTAGGCCATTGTGTGCCGGAGGGAACGGATGAAAACATCTACAAAACTGCATACACACTGGGACTGGATGTAAAAAGAAAAGCACATGACTGTTTATTCCATTATCCTCGAAATAAAAGAATAAATAACCAACTGAATGAATGCTGACAGAGACGACAGACAGAACATAATTATCATGCCAGATGCCACACTGCTCATACATAGTGTGTTATCTTTTGGTGAAAAAATCCCCGCCTGGTTAAAATAACAAACATGTAAACAATATTTTATTTATTTATTTATTTTTATTTATTTATACCACTTTAAGTCACGTCAGATTTCTCTGCGTGAAATTCGGGCTGCTCTCCCCGGGGAGAGCGCGTCGCCACAGAGCAGCGCCACCCATTTTTTGTTTTTGTTTTTGGTCTGCAACTGCATTTGTTTCCCTATCAGAGTGGCTTTTTTCTACAGAATTTCGCCAGGCACAACTCTCTTGTTGCCGTGGGTTCTTTTACGTGTGCTAAATAATTTTTTGTAACACACAGGACATCGATTTATCGTCTCATCCAAAAGACTAGCGCCCAGAGCACCACTCGTGGTCTAATGGATGGGGGAAAGTTTCGGGTCCAAACGGGACAACAAGAACGACAACCAAACATTGCACACACACACACACACACACACACACACACACACACACAACACACACACACACACACACACACACACACACACGATAACGCCTACAACCCTCTCCCCCAAACCCCCAATTAAAAAAATTTAGGCACGTTAATCAGCTCAGTGGTCAGAGCACTCGCTTTCCACTGGCTAAGGTTAAGCAGCATCGAGCGTGGTTACCACTTGGATGGGTGACCGTTTGCGCGCCTTGGCTTCAGTACAGTTCCCCAGTTTACCCAGCTGTAAATGGGTACCTGCCCTCTTTAGGGTCAGGGAAGGTAAAGCAGCGAGGGAAAGGAGATGGGCGCCGCCCTCAATATGCTGGCCCCCATAGAAGTTGAGGTCTCTGACGCCTCGCTCTCCTACGACCACATAGGTTATGGGAACACACCTTTACCTTTTTAATCACTTTATTGTCAGTTCTTTCGCGCTTTCCACAAGGACAGCAGTCCGAATTTCACGCAGAGAAATCTGCCCTGTCTTCAAGTGGTATAAATAAATGAATAAACGAATTTTATTTTCTTTGACAAAAATCATGGATTTCCCGTGTGGAACGCATGCAGAACATCTTGCGCACACGTTAAATCCTGTTCCGCTGTTCAAAAGAGTAGGCCATGGTGTGCCGGTGGGAACAGATCACAAAATTTAAAAAACCGCATACACACGCCCCCCCCAAAAAAAAAAGAACTGAGCGCTTTGATTTGTTACTTTACAAAATTCAGCGCTATATAAATTCAATACATTATTATTATTATTATTGTTGTTGTTATTATTATTATTATTATTATACAAAGTTACAATAAACAGAGCAATAACAAGCTAAAGCTGACAGTGTGTTCAACAGCAATGAAAGGCTCAGTGTTCACTTTCCGCAGCCCAAAAGCTGTGTCAGTTATTGATGTCAGCTAATTGCCAAGGCCTACACTAAAATGTTGTTACGTTGTAAAATGTTGTGTTGAGATTGCCTTCAGCCATGACAAGCTCTTGACATAACAACCTGCACTCTCCTTTTAAAAGGAGAAAAACTCCTCTGAAGTCGGAGCATGGCTGCCTTCATGGCAAGGTACTTAAAAACGGTCATACACGCAAACTTCTCATCCTCTGTGCAATTTCAATCTCACAGTGAGTCTCAGATGGGATGAGTGAGTCAGAGTGCACATTCCGGGTGACCCCCAGAGTGTTTAGCTGGGGAACGCACAACAACAACTACAACAACAACTTCTGGCAGCTGTGCAAACTTGGCCAAAAGAACAACAACGAAAAACACTGTAAAACACACACAGCACCCCCCCCCCCCCCCCCCCCCCCCCCCTTATCTCTCTCTCCTCCACACATGACTCCACTATCCCAAAAGTCATTGGGATAAAACTATAAACAGGGGCAACGTGAGCGAACGCGCGCAGAACATCTTGCACTGAGGTTTTAAAAAAAAACACCACCGTTCCACATTTTAAAAGAGTAGACCATTTCGTGCCAGTAGGAATAACGACAATTTAAAAAAAACAACAACCAACCAAACAAAAAAGCCAAGCAAACGCATACACACGGGATGTATGTAGACACCATCCCCGAAGTCAGAATGCAGCTGACTTCATGGGGGTAAAAACGGCCACACAGGCAAACTCTCGCTGATGGTGACCCTAGGAGCTCTAGCCGAGAAACGGTAAAAACACTACAGTCAAGTGAAGTGCAGAACTACAGGGTGGTGTGAGGCAGGGTACGGTTCAGTCCAATAAACACGTAACGGTGTCCCTTGACTTATAAGGTTGTAGGAGAGCGAGGCATCAGAGGCTTCCTCACTTCTCAAGGGGCCAGCATATTGAGGGCGGCGCCCATCTCCTCTCCCTCGCTGCTTTACCTTCCCTGACCCTAAAGAGGCAGGTACCCATTTACAGCTGGGTGAACTGGGGGAACTGTACTGAAGCCAAGGCGCGCAAACGGTCACCCATCCAAGTGGTAACCACGCTCGACACTGCTTAACTTGGCTGGGGGGGGAAGCGAGTGCTCCGACCACTGAGCTATCCCGTGTCCTCAGTCCAATACAAACACGAATACAAAGCAGTGCAATACATTACGGGAAAGATTTTCAACGATCATTAAAGTAACAAAATAGTGAATATTACAGGTGGGTGACGTGCTAGCTTTTACCTGACTGATATGCAGATAGTTATGGATGCTTTTTTAAAAAAACAACCCAGAAATTAAATATTTTGGTTTAAACAGAATTTTATTCGAGAAAGGCGTCACAAAAACACGAGTATGAGCTTTCCAGGACAACAAAAACAAACTTAATATAACAGTCATGTCATGATTTACAAACACATTGCGATGGCTAATGTCATAGTATTAACAACAGTTGACTGCTTTATACAACTAGCACATCTCCACTGTATAAACTTGTTAATCTTTTGATAAACTTGATATTGTTTGAAGCGCTTTTACCAAAGGAAAACACCCAGAGAAATTCTTTCAAAGGCTATAAACGAAACAACTTTGAATGTTTCTTCCACTCTTTATTCATGGGTAAGAAAAATACACGAAAATTCAACATCAGAGGCCTATAAGATTTTTTTTCCACGTTGAGCTTATGGTTCAATAATGTTCGCACTATCATGAATGAGAATCCTTTGAAAAATAACTGCCATTGATCTGAGCCCCCTATTTTACAAACTCCAATATCATCTGCAAACGTTTCTTGAATGAAACATGTTTACATGATTTATGTTTAAAAGTTATGTTTGATTTTAAAAGAAACATTGTTTCAAGGAGCTGCCCCATAAACACATTGATTGTATTAGCTGAATTAGAAACATTTCCAAAATCATAATGATAATATAAAAAGGTATAGGGGAAAAGTAAGTCTCTGTGGTACACCCACATTTATGAATGTAGATTTAAATACAAGATATATATTTTTTAAAAATTAAAAACTTGTGTCAATATAATAATTTAAAATAATTGAGCATATTACTCATCAAAACACTGCTGGAAAGTTAAAAGACTTTTATTTTCTTGCCAAATGCAATCATAAGCTTTTGATACATCCACGGATGCTGACAATGAAGGTTTTCGTTTTCACAGATCGTAATTAAAACACGAGCAGGTGCTGTCATCTTTTAGTAAATTTTTTTGTTCTTTTTTTACAGTACAAATGTAATGTGTTGGTAGTTTTGGTTGTTGGGTTGGTTTGTTTTTCTTATTACCTGATGCTTGAGCGGTTTCAAGTCAATGGAAACCTCCAAGCAACCCTAAAGCTCCTTCTAGCTCAGGTCAGTCTCTCTCACGCACTTCCAAAGCACGTGAGGTATTCCAGTCATTCCTCCCTCCTTCCTTCCTCCTTCCAAACTATGACAACTACCCGTGTCTTACCGTGCCATTAGTTCATTCCGATCGACATTCCATTCCCCCATATTCACACCACTCGAACCCACCCCTCCATCCTCTCCTCCACCCCTACCCACCCCACTCCACCTTCACCCCAATCTCTACCCCCTCACTTCTCTGTTACCCCCCTCCCGTTTCATACCCCCCTTCCCCCTCCACCTACCTGTTTTAAGTTTTGGGGAGTATTTGGGGTATCTTGAGAGCAAGGAGAGAGGGGGAGGGGTGGGGAGGGGTTACCCTGGTCCCCTCTAAATCTGTCACTTTCCTTTTATGGGTCCAGATTCCGAGTGTGTGTGACTCAGAGAGATAGAGGGAGGGACGGAGGGACGGAGGGAGGGAAAAACCAGGCAGAGGACAGGGCAGGCTCTTTCTGTGGTGAAGCAGGATTTGGAGTCCATTGCTGCCTCTTCTTTATTCTGTTATTTCGAGGATAATGGAATAAGCATTCATGTGCTTTTTTTTTTTTACAACCAGTCTCCGTGCGTATGCAGTTTTATCAATTTTGTTATTCGTTCCCACCAGCACACAATGGTCTACTCTTCCAAAAAGCGGAACGGGGTTTTAAAACGTATACGCAAAGTGTTCTGCGTGCGTTGGTACACAGGACCTCGGTTTCTAGTCTTATCCGAAGGACTTTTTAGGAGGAGAGTGGTGGAGTCGGCACTGATGTTAGTTAACTCCAGAGGAAAAAAAATCCGCTTGAACGAGATTGGAACCCGGGTCAGCAGATCACGAACGCATCAGTCTAACCACCGGGCCATCCCGTTCCCCTGCTGTGCTGCATGTGGTGGGAGTCTGGGTTTTGTATGGTCTGCACCTTCTGTAGCCTACTACTGCTCATCCAGAGCCTGCCTGCTACACTTTACCATGAGTGGTGGTCTGGGCGCTAGTCTTTCGGATGAGACGATAAACCGAGGTCCCGTGTGTTACACAAAATTATTCAGCGCACGTAAAAGAACCCACGGCAACAAGAGAGTTGTCC
>CM054149.1:55098129-55108129 GCA_028751875.1 Rapana venosa | reverse complement strand
CCATTTCCATTACTTCTTCGTTTGACTTCTTTTCAGTCCATGATATTCTCATAATTCTTCTAATATACCACATTTCTGCTGCTTCAAGTCTTCTTTCGAGGTCTTTTGTCAGCCTCACCTTCATCGCCATTATTTCATGCAACGACATGTTGGTTACACTCCTGTGTTAGCTTGCAGGCCATGTAGTATCTTGTACGGAGTGCTAGTCGGAAAAACAATTATGGCGATTTTCATAGATTTTATTAAAAGTAAAAAATGGTTTTAAAATGTAAAAAATACATTCTGTACATGTCTTTGGGATAGGGGACATAGAGTAATACCAGGTAATCACGAGAAAGTTGGAAATAAAAATGTCATCAGATGAGGATTGCTTGTAGTTCCTACAGTGTTGACCCGCCCATGCATAATTAGTGTGGTCAGGAAGCTAGCAGACGACCAAGGACTAAGGGGTACAGTGTTTTGCTGAAAAAATTCAAACCTAACACGTTTCTGCAAAATCACACGAGTTTTGAATCAGAGGCTAGTCTTTCACAAAAAAATGCTATTATTTCTGTGGATGCCATAGTACGTGAGTGAGTGAGTGAGTGAGTGAGTGTGTGTGTGTGTGATTGCAAGAGTAATTTAACAAAACAGAAGTGGAAAAATGTAACCACGGTGTGTAACCTTTCTTTCCCCTCCTGCCCAATGCTTACACAGCCGTATTCATTTGTGGGTCATGTAGTATCTTCTATAGAGTGCGAGTTAGAAAACTGTTTGTGGTTTTCACAGATTTTTTTAAAGTATGAAAAAATGCACTGTGTACTTGTTTGGGGGGTTGAGGCCATAGATTGACACCAAGTAGTAATGCGAAAGTGAGAAATAATCATAAAAGAAGGATTGCTTGTGCTCCTACAGTGCTGACTCCGCGCATGGATATTGCAGTTAGGCAGCTAGCAGACGACCAAGGACTGAGGGGTAGAGTATTTTCTGAAAATTTTTTCAAAATGTTCAAACCTACCAAATTTGTTCATATTGCCTTGAGTTTTGAGTCAGAGGCTAGTCTTTTTCAAAAAAAAATTATGTGGATGCTTTAGTACATAGGTATGAATGCAAGAGTAATGTCAAACTGGATTGTGGAGTACCACAGGGATCAGTTCTAGGCCCTGTTCTTTTCAATCTTTAACTGCCCCACTATCACATATAATAAACGGTCATCAAATCAACCATCATTTTTACCCAGATGACTCTCAGATTCAAAGCAGTGTTACTCCTGAAAATCTGTCTTCTCTCCTGAAAAATATGGCCCGCTGCTTTGAAGATATTCAAAACTGGATGACACAGAACAAATTACAGCTAAATGCAGATAAAACCGAAGCCATGCTCGTAGAGACCAAACACAAACTCTCTTCCATTACAACAGCTTTAATAGAACTCGGCAATACATCAGTCCCTCTATCCACTGATGTGAAGTATCTAGGTGTCGTTATCAACAACACACTCTCTATGCAAAAATTAATCACCCAGACCTGTCAGTCTTGCTACTACCAATTACGGCGTATTAGTGCAATTCGAAAGTACCTGTCCAACGATGCAACATCCAAAACTTGTCACTTCTCTCATTCTTTTACGTCTGGACTATTGCAATTCTCTTTTGTCTGGTCTGCCAGCATCATCTATCCACTCCCTTCAACGTATACAAAACTCCGCAGCTCGACTAGTTCTCAGAAAGAAAAAATCTGAGCACATTACCCCTCTCTTGCGATCTCTCCACTGGCTGCCTGTGCCACAGAGAGTAAATTATAAGATCAGTACCCTCTGTTAGAAATGTCTCCACAAAACTTCACCCTCCTACCTTGTGAATGTCTTAATTAACCTGTCCACTCCTTCACGTTCCCTCCGCTCTGCTGCAGATGCCTTGTGCCTACGAATACCTAGATTCAACCAATCCACTGTTGGCCGCCGCTCTTTCTCTATTTCGGGTCCATGGACCTGGAATGAGCTCCCCCCCTCTCTCTCTCTTCGCCAGAAACCTAGTTATGACACTTTTAAATCCAGCCTCAAGACATATCTATTTCAAACCTAGGATTCCCCCCCCCCTCCTGTTTCATATCAGAGCTATCCCACCTTCACTAATCCATGTCCTATCACCCTGCTAAAAGTATACGACCTGTGTGAGTGTGTGTGTGCTTTTGAAAAACATTTGACTATTGAAATTTTATTTCATAGATTTTGTCTGCAGCGCACTATGTTTGTAATACCTGTTTGTTTAAACTATTGATTATTTATTATTGATTGCATGACTGTGTAAGATTAGGTTGAATGCATGCGCTTTGGTTTGTCTTTGCAAGATATAGCGCTATATAAGTTCCATTTAGTATTATTATTATTATTATTATTATTATTATTATGTAGCCAAACGGAAGTGGCAAAATCTAACCGCGGTGTGTAACCTTTCTATGCTATAATTGTAAATTTTATTGTACAAAATGACATAATAACTCATGTACGTGCGTGTGTGCGCAAGCGTAGTGTGTTTGTGTAAATGTGTGCGTGTGGTGCGTGTGTGTGTGTGTGTGTTTGATGTGTGTGTGTGTGTGTGTGTGTGTGTGCGCTTCGCGCGCACGTGCATGCACCTATGATTGCACGTTTTTTTGCATGTGTCCATATGTGGATGAAAAAACTTAAAAGTGGGCGAAATGGTTGCCTGGAACTGTGATGCTGATTTGCGCTGTTTCGTGTTTCCTTGCCGATTGCTTTTAGCTACGCTTGCTTGTCACCCACATGAATTTCTCGCCCCATTAAGATCTTATGGAGTTAGCCTTCGTAAAAATCTGAAAAAAAAAAATTCCTAATCCAAAGCATATAATTATTTCCTTTTTAAACATTTTCATCCCTCTCTGCCTAAAATGAGTGCGAAAGGTTTGAAATAATTTCGATTTAATAGGTTGGAACAAAATGAACGAAGGAAATTAAAGATAAAACAAACAAACGTTACAACAATCCATACAACATTTAGAACCAAAAGAACGCTAACAGGGACAACAACATTATCTACTCCCCCCTCCTCCTCCCCCAATATCAAGTAAAAAGGTAAAGGTTTCCCATAACATAATGATGTGGTCGTAAGGATTGAGGAATCAGAGACTTCATATAAAAGGTAAAGGTGCCCCATAACATATGTGGTCGTAGGGGACTGAGGCGTCAGAGACCTCAACTTCTCTAGGGGCCAGCATATTGAGGGCGGCGCCCATCTCCTCTCCCTCGCTGCTTTACCTTCCGTGACCCTAAAGAGGTAGGTACCCATTAACAGCTGGGTGAACTGGGGGTCTGGACTGAAACCAAGGCGCGCAAACGGTCACCCATCCACTTGGTAACCACGCTTGAAGCTGCTTAACCTTAGCTGGGGAAAGCGAGTGCTCTGACCACTGAGCTATCCCGTACCCAATATAACAAACAGCAAAACCCAAACAGAAGCAACACCGCGAAAACAACTTAAAGAAGGAAACAAACAAATACGCAAAAACCAGCCAACCAATCAACTAACCAACCAACAACCATCCAACCAAACAAACAACCGATCGTGAAACCAAAAACCAACAAGTTTAACAACAAAAACAACACCCCCCCTCCCCCCCCCCCCCACACACACACACCACTCTCTCAATTAATTTACCCATTCACAACTAAAAACACAAAAAGAAACAACTTTATAAAGAAACTAGACATACACAATGAAAAAAAAATAACAAAGGAGTAAAGAAACAGAATAAACAAACAAAATTAGATAATATATGAATAAGCAAACGAACCGGAAGCACAAATAAAAATTATACAACTGAATAATGGGCAAATGAACAAACAAGTAGCTCAACCAATATATAGATGATACCCAAAAATAACCCAACAAATAAGTATCTAATAAAGAAACGAATACTTGATAAATAAATAAATGAGCAAACAAACAAGTAAATAAAGAGATAAATCAATAAACAAGCCGGCAAAAAGATGACATTGGCGTGGTTAACAGGTGTGTTCCACTTACAGAAACTACGTCATTCATGTGACATCCAGAAAGACCAAAACGCTATCATCATGTCACGAGAGCTTAACCCATTTTCCATAAAAAGAAAAATGATAACAAACACAACAATGAAACAGACAAAAACTCTTTTTAATAATCACACCAGTCACGTATGCTTTCAGTCTAGAGTATGATACTTCGTCTTCTTCTTCCAACGCCCAGACAGCAACTATTATTGTCTGAAATGTGAACGAAAATGGCATGCGCTGCCATTAAGCGCCTGGCAAGTCAAGCCCAGCGCATCTGACTTTGGTGTGGGAGGGAACTAAGTTCGGTCTTTCTGGGAAAGAAGAGGGCAGAGAATGGACCAAGAAGGCAGAACATTGACAAGAAGGAAATGACAGGAAGAAGAGGATCAAGGCAGAAACAAACAGAGAGTTAGGAAAAGAGGGAATTTGTGGCACAGAATTTCCAGAAGGTGGGGACGGGGGGTGCTGTTTATACTGACAGGCAGGCCCCCGGCATTCCCACAAGGGAAGAAATTGATACGATGCGATGCGATGCGATGCGACAGATGGCGATGCAATGAAATATGGTGCAGTAGGCAATAAAGCCATAATGAGGATGGTATGAAATACCATATGATACGACCACACACAATGAGAGGCCAAAACAAGAGGCGATTCAGACAATTTATGGGTTACACTGTGACGCAAACAGACTGGATACAAAACAACTCTGTTGAGACGTACATTAAAATGGCAAGGGATTCGACATTATACACTGATGTGGACACACACACACACACACACACACACACACACACACACACACACATACACATACACACACACACACACACATACACACACACACACACATACACACGCACGCACGCACGCACGCACGCAAACACACAGAGACTTTGGTGGGTTTTTTAAAAAAAATTCTTTTATTTCGAGGATAATGGAATAAGCACTCATGTGATTTTTCATCCAGTCCCCGCGTGTATGCAGTTTTGTAAATTTTGTCATCAGTTCCCACCGGCACACTATGGCCTACTCTTCCCAAAAGCCGGACGGGTTTAACGTGAGCGCTAGATGTTCTGCGTGCGTTCGCACACGGTACCTTATAGTTTCATCTGATGTGAACTCCAGAAGAAAAATTCTCTTGAACAGAAATTGAACTCGGGTCAGCAGATCACGAGTGCATCACGCTAACCACCAGGTTATCCCGTCCCCTAAGAGAGAGAGAGAGAGAGAGAGAGAGAGAGAGAGAGAGAGAGAGAGAGAGGAGAGAGAGAGAGAGAGAGAGAGAGAGAGAGACAGGAACGTCCAAGAGAGAGAGAGAGAGAGAGAGAGAGAGAGAGAGAGAGAGAAGAGAGAGAGAGAGAGAGAGAGAGAGAGAGAGAGAGAATCGAACTCGAACTCGAACTCGAAATGATTTATTGACAAAAAGTCCATTGGCCCATACCTGAAGGGGGTTGCGAACTGTTTAGTATTATGGTTGGGGAAGAAAGCAACAGCAACAACAACAAAATGTTACTTGCATGACAAAAAAATCAGTTACAAAAATATGACTTTGGATAACACTATATCTCTTATTCTGTAAGCTTTACACAGATATAATGTGAGGCTGCGCACAACCGCAGGATGACTTGACGCCATGAATAAACACACAGAGACAGAGAGACAGAGAGAGGAGAGAGAGAAGAGAGAGAGAGAGAGAGGAGAGAGAGAGAGAAACAGGGAGACAGACAGACAGACAGACAGACAGAGAGAGGGAGAGAAAGAGACAGAGAGAGGGGGAGAGAGAGAGAGGGGGAGAGAGACAGAGAGAGACAGAGAGAGAGAGGGAGAGGGAGAAAGTCCTTCAAATCGAAACGTCCTGGTTCCACCATCGTTTGTGTCCACCTTATCCTCATCTTCCAGACCTGGAGAGGCAATCTGGGTGCTAGTTTTTCCAATGAGACGAGAAAACGAAGTCTCCTGTATAGCACGCATTCAGTTCACGTAAAAGAACCCACGTCAACAACGGTGTTCCTCGCAAAATTGTTTAAAAAATAAAAAGAAAAGGTTTGGGTTTCATTTTTTTTAGATGGGTGGCGCTACGCTTGTGGCGACATACTCTCCCCGGAGAGAGCAATACCTTGAATTTCTAACAGAAAGATCAACCGTGCTTTATAAGTGGATAAACAGAACAAAATTGCTCATTCCAGTGTGCGAACGCATGCAGAACATCTTGCGCACATGCTAAAGCCTGTTCCGCTTTTTCGGAAGAGTAGGCCATTGTATGACGGTGGGAACGGACGACAAACGTTACAAAACTGCAGACACAAGGGGACTGGGTTAAAATAAGCACAAAATTGCTCATTCCATTATCCTCGGAATAAAGAAATATATATATATATATATATATATATATATATATAATATATATATATATATATATATATATATATATATATATATATAATATTAATATATATGGTAGTATGCAATACAATACAATACAATGCAATGGAATACACCGTAATACAATACACCGCAATGTAATGTAATATAGTACAACACAATACAATACAATACGTACGATACAATACAACAAAATGCAATACAATACACTTAATTACCACACAATGCAGTATACTGCAATGCAACATAACACAATGCAAAACAATACAATACAAAACAATACAATACTATACTTACACAGACATGCAAACAGTTAGACGGACTGGGCAATTGTTAGCATGTGTGTGTAAATAGTGTATTGTTAGCTGGATTGAATGGGCAATTAACAAGGTAAGAAAAAGGTAAAGGAGTCCCATAACCTATGTGGTCGTAGGGGAGCGAGGCATCAGCGACCTCAGCTTCTCCAGGGGCCAGCATATTGAGGGCGGCGCCCATCTCCTCTCCCTCGCTGCTTTACTTTTCCTGACCCTAAAGAGGCAGGTATCCATTGACATCTGGGTCAACTGGGGGACTGTACCAAGGCGCGCAAAATGTCACCCATCCAAGTGGTGACCACGCTCGAAGCTGCTTAATCTTGGCTGGGGGAAAGCGAGCGCTCTGACCACTGAGCTATCCGGGCCCCTGGGCAGCTCATATCCCTTCATGTGAACGGACGTTGAATCAAAGAAGAAAATGGACTGGACAAGTAACAAGCTTTAAATCTACAAATTTTGATGTAAGAACGACTGTGAAAATAAAGCTATACTGTAATAATTATATAAAATATTCCATAAAACAGAGCATGTGTGAAAAACGGTACATAATAATAATAAATAATAATAATAATAATGATGATGATGAATGGAATTCATAAAGGGCTACATCTTGCAAAAAATCAAAGCCTTGCTGTCAACCTACTCTTTCACATGCAACCAGTTACAATTTTTACAAAATTCAAATGTGCGAGTGCGCGCACACACACACCCGTCTAAAATCACTTAATGTGAATAGACGTTAAACTGAAGATATCACACACACACACACACACACACACACAAGTTTGTATACTTTGGCAGGGTGATGGGGATTTCGGCTGTTTAGGGCAGGGACAGAGATGATATTAAACAACAGAGGATAATCTTAGGTTTGAAATAACTATGTCTTGAGGCTGGATTTAAAAGTGTCGTAAGTAGGCTTTTGGCGAAGGGAGAGAAGGAGGTCATTCCAGATTGAGGGACCAGAAATAGAGAAAGAGCGACGGCCAATGATGGATTGGTTGAATCTAGGTATTCATAAGGTTGGGGTATCTGCAGCAGAGCGGAGGGAGCGAGGAGTGTACAGGTGAAGGCATTCACAGAGGTAGGAAGGTGCTGTTTTATGGAGGCATTTGTAATAGTTTACTCTCTGTGGCACAGGCAGCCGGTGGAGAAATCGCAAGAGAGGGGTAATGTGCTCATATTTTTTTTTCTTTCTGAGGACTAGTCGAGCTGCAGAGCTTTGTATACGTTGAAGGGAGTGGATAGATGATGCTGGCAGACCATCCAGAAGAGAATTGCAATTGTCCAGACGTGAGAGAATGAGAGAAGTGGCAAGTTTCACTATTAAAGCTGTTTTATAATAATAATAATAATAATAATAAATTGAACTTATATAGCGCTATATCTTGCAAAGACACATCAAAGCGCATGCATTCAGCCTAATCTTACACAGTCATGCAATCAAAGATAAATAATCAATAGTTTAAACAGATATTACAAACACGGTGCGCTGCAGACAAAATCTATGAAATAAAATTTCAATAGTCAAATGGTTTTTTAAAGCACACACACACTCACACAGGTCGTATACTTAAGCAGGGTAATAGGACATGGGTTAGCGAAGGTGGGATAGTTCTATGAAACAGGAGGGGGGAAATCTTAGGTTTGAAATAAATATGTCTTGAGGCTGGATTTAAAAGTGTCATAACTAGGTTTCTGGCGAAGACAGAGAGGGAGCTCATTCCAGGTCCATGGACGGAAATAGAGAAAGAGCGTCGGCCAATGGTGGATTGGTTGAATCTAGGTATCCATAGGCACAAGGTATCTGTAGCAGAGCGGAGGGAACGTGAAGGAGTGTACAGGTGAAGACATTCCCAGAGGTAGGAGGGTGCAGTTTTGTGGAGACATTTGTAACAGAGGGTACTGATCTTATAATTTACTCTCTGTGGCACAGGCAGCCAGTAGAGAGATCGCAAGAGAGGGGTAATGTGCTCAGACTTTTTCTTTCTGAGAACTAGTCGAGCTGTGGAGTTTTGTATACGTTGAAGGAAGTGGATACATGATGTTGGCAGACCAGACAAAAGAGAATTGCAATAGTCCAGACGTGAAAGAATGAGAGAAGTGACAAGTTTGGCTGTTGCATCGGTGGACAGGTACTTTCGAATTGCACTAATACGCCGTAATTGATAGTAGCACGACTGACAGGTCTGGGTGATGAATTTTTGTATAGAGAGTGTGTTTTCAATAACAACACCTAGATACTTCACAGCAGTGGATAGAGGGGCTGAAGTATTGAGTTCTATTGAAGGTGTTGTAAAGGAAGAGAGTTTGTGTTTGGCCCCTACGAGCATGGCTTCGGTTTTATCTGCATTTAGCTGTAATTTGTTCTGTGTCATCCAGTTTTGAATATCTTCAAAGCAGTGGGCCATATTTTCAGGAGAGAAGGCAGATTTTAAGGAGTGGCACTGCTTTGAATCTGAGAGTCATCTGCGTAAAAATGATGGTTGATTTGATGACGGTTTATTATATGTGACAGTGGGGCAGTGTAAAGAGTGAAAAGAACAGGGCCTAAAACTGATCCCTGTGGGACTCTGCATTCCAGTTTAGCAGGTATTGATTGAATCATTTTTACTGCAACTCTCTGGAATCGGTCAGTAAGGTATGAACTAAACCAGGTGAGGGCTGTGCCAGTAACACCGAACGTTTTTTGAAAATGGGAGAGAAGAATTGAGTGGTCTATAGTATCGAAGGCTGCTGATAAGTCGAGTAGAGTGAAAAGGGAGATTTTCCCTGAGTCAGAAGCAAGTAGAAGCATGTTTATGGTGTGAACTAGGGTGGTTTCAGTGCTGTGGTTGACGCGATAGGCAGAATGAAACACAGGAAGAAGATTGTTGGAGAGAAGGTGGTTGTTAAGCTGTTTGAGAACTACTTTTTCAAGGACTTTAGAAATAAAAGGTAGATTGGAAACAGGTCTATAATTCTTCAAAATGTTAGGGTCAAGGTCATGCTTTTTGAGTAGAGGTGTGCCTATAGCAGTTTTGTGCAACAAGTGAAAATAATGAGAGAGAGAAATAAAACTCAAGCAAAATCTACAGTGATTCAAATAGATATTATTTTGTGATAGAATTTTTGAAGGCTACAAAAATGATTTTCAATAATAATAATAATAATAATAATAATAATAATAATAATAATAATAATAATAAATAATAATAATAATAATAATAATAATAATAATAATAATAATAATAATAATAATGTATGGAATTTATATAGCGCTGAATCTTGCA
>CM054149.1:55073129-55095629 GCA_028751875.1 Rapana venosa | reverse complement strand
ACGGTTCTCAATTAGCTGTCAAAGAGTTGGGCTGTTATCTCCTCCTGTCCTCTGCTGCTCTGTTGGAAGACGTCGTGACCAAACATTGATACCCTCTCTGTTTCTGACTGTCTGCTTAATTGTTTGTCTGTCTGTATTGCTGGCTGGCTGGCTAACTGTTTTCCTCAATTTCTGTCTCCCTTTTTCGTCTGTCTGTCTGTCTCTCTCTGTCTCTCTCTCTTCATAATTTCCTTTCTCCCCACAGCCCAATAATTTTCGAAAGAAGTAATCCACTCATTCCCTGACATTTCTATTCTCTTAGAAATAAAGCATTTTGACTTGCCTTGCCTTGCCTTCTCGCTTTTTATTCTAAAAAAGTTCTACAGAGAAGAATGCCTATTTCACTTGTCTTTATTGATGGCATCGATCAATGAAACTACATATGCATTGCATAATCTATAGCATCACTCTTATAGTCATGAAGCTTTTCGTGTATGAGCGTTTTGCCTTCATGCCTTAATTGTTCCTACCATTTTTCATGCTGTTAGGACTGACAATGTCCTTTATTTAGCAGTGGTTCTATTAGCACCACAGTTTTTAGGGCCCCTGTCATGTGGGGCTATGTTACTGCCTTACTGAATAAACCATCTGAAGCCTGAGCTCTCTCTGTGGACCTCCCTAACATGAATTAATACATTCGTGTTTTTAAAGCTGTTTGATGCCCAGGTCAAACCCATGTTACTGTATGCTTCTCACGTTAGGATCCCGTCATTCCTGCCAGCGTTGGGTGGGTTATGGAAACGTGAACATACCAAGCATGCAAACTGTGCAATGAAATGATCTGCTCTGAAGTTGGACTGTGTCGCTGAGGCCAGCTGACAGACCTGCAAAGTCACCAGCACAGAAGACCAGACACTACAAGACACACTGAAATCCAGTTTTTCTTTGAATGCACACTATATAAGACTTGCGAGAGAAATGTCTCTTCAAGTACTATGCAAAAACAAACAAGAAATCCCTTATGTCCATCTGCTAAGACGTTTGGGTTACATACTAAGAAATATTAAAAAATGAGGTACCTGAAGATTTCAGAGGGGAAAAAAAATTTCAAAGAGGAAAAAGATTTAGAAGGAGATTTCTAAGATGAAGAAGGTGTAGAAGGCTGTTTACAAAAATAATGAGAAGGATTCCAAGATGAAGAACCTTTTAAGATGAAGAAGAAGGTTTGCAAGAGGAGGAAGACAGCTTCCAATAAGAAGAAAGTTTCCAAGATAAGGCAACAAAGGTAAAGTGTTTCTATAACCTATGCGGTCATTGGGGAGCAAGATGTCAGATACTTCAGCTTCTCTAGGGGCCAGCATATTGAGGGCAGTGCTCATCTCTTCTCCCTCGCTGCTTTACCTTCCCTGACCCTAAAGAGGGCAGGTACTCCTTTACAGGTCAGGGAACTTGGGGGACTGTACTGAAGCCAAGGCACGCAAACGGTCACCCATCCACTTGGTAATCACGCTCGATGCTGCTTAACCTTAGCTGAGGAAAGCAAGTGCTCTGACCACTGAGCTATCCCAAGGGTTCTAAGATAAAGAAGATTTGCAAGATGAAGAAAGTTTCCAAGAAGGAGAAGAAGAAGGCGGAGGAGGTTTCCAACATTAAGAAGGTTTCTAAGCTAAAGAAGGTTCCAAGATGAAGAAGAAGGTTTCCAAGATGAAGAAAGTTTCCAAGATGAAGAAGAAGCTTTCCAGATGAAGAAGAAGCTTTCCAGATGAAGAAGATTTCCAAGATAAAGGAGATCTCCAAGATGAGGAAGGTTTCCAAGAGGAAGATGGTTTTTAAGATGAAGAAGAAGCTTTCCAAGATAAAGAAGACGGTTTCTAAGATGAAGAAGCTTTCTAAGATGAAGAAGGTTTATGAAGAAGGTTCCTAAGATGTTGTTTTTGTTGTTGTTCGTTCCCCAGTTAACACTCTGGGGGTCACCCAGAATGTGCACTCTGACTCACTCAATTCATCTGGGAATCACTGTGAGATTGAAATTGCACACTGGATGAGAAGTTTGAGTGTATGACTGTTTTTGAGTACCTCGCCTTATAGACTGCCGTACTCCGACTTCAGATGATTTTTTTCTCCTTTAAAAAGGAGAGCGTAAGTTTTGTTAAGCGCTTGTCATGGTTGAAGGCAATCTCAACACAACATTTTACAACATTTTAATGTAGGCCTTGGCAATTAGCTGACACCAATAACTGACACAGCTTTTGTGGCCTGCGCCATTTATTTTTCCAAGAGGAAGATTTCCCATTGAGAAAAAAAGAAAGAAATAAATAAAACCCAAAAAATGTCAGCAATGAGCAAAGTGAAAGATAATGGAGCCATTTGTTCCCCCAGACACCCTTCCTCCAACCACCCTTACCTCCCCCCCCAAACCTCCTCCCTCCCTCCCCCCCCCCCCCCCCCCCCCCCCCCAGCAGCCCTAAAAATAGACCTCCAGTTTGTTTTGGTCTCGGGAATCCTCCTCCTCCTCCTCCTCCTCTCTCCTCTTCCTCCAGCTGGGGCGCTGAGCTGATCCTGATCCCGCAGTGCATTCTTTCCTGACATCTGTTTATTTGCACGCTCCATTGCCCAAACAACTGCAATCAACAGACGGCCACGTTCCGCTTCGCTGCTCAGCCAAGAAGGCTCAGCCAGGGTAGCCCGGGTTGAAAATAGTCTCCCTTGCTGCTTGAGCGGCCCCTCTGGGGGTTGACGGGAATGGTTTCGCGGTGATGCGCTTGGTGGTTCTGCGGTGACGGGAGCGTGGCGTGCGGACAATGACGGGTTAATGCGCTGGAAGACATAGCCGAGAAAAGACCGCCTGTTTACTGTCTTTGCTACGCCTCTTCTTCTTCTTCTTCTTCTTCTTTTTTTTGTTGTTTTGTTTTGTTTGTTGGTTTTGTTGGAGTTTTCTCTCTCTCTCTCTCTCTCTCTCTCTCTCTCTCTCTCTTCTCTCTTCTCACTCTCTCTCTCTCTCTCTCTCACTCTCTCTCTCTCTCTCTCTCTCTCTTTTTTTTTTTTTTGGGGGGGGGGGGGGGGGGATTGTGGGTTGTTTTTTTAGTGTGTGGGTTTGTTAGTTGTCATTCTTGACCCCCCTACTTTTCCTTTTTTTTCTCTCTTCTGTTCCCTTTTTTTCCCCCGTTTTTGCTGCATTCCTCAAACGGTTCTAGTATCTCTGTTTCTGTGTGTTTTGTGTGTCTGTTTGTCTGTCCATGTCTGTCTCTCTGTATCTGTCTCTCTCTCACACACACACCAGAGAGATAGACAGAGACAGACATAGACAGAGACAGACAGACAGAGACAGAGAGAACAAAACAAAAAAAACCACCCGCAAAACAATAAAACAAAACTCTGTCAACTATTTCTGATATAACCACACAGCTGTTTCGTAAGCTATTTCTCAATAGTGTAGGAGGGAAGATGAATCATCGTCACCCGTAGTCCACCTGAAAAACTGGCCGATTTTGGAATCGAAACTAGAACTCAGGGGTCACCTCTCGTGCAACCTATAATGGTTACCCTTGAGAGTTGGGACATGGAGGTTATACACGTCCATCCAAATGCCAGGGGTCTGTCAGTATGAATAGGATACGCACCTTCTTGTTCTTTGCACTCTTCTTTGCATTCTTCTTTGCATCCTCCTCCTCCTCCTCTTCCTCCTCTCTTCCTCCTCCTCCTCTTTCTTGTTCTTTGCATTCTTCTTCTTCTTCTTTGCAGTCTTCTTCTCTGTATTCTTCTTCTTGTTCTTTGCATTCTTCTTCTCCTTTGCATTCTTCTTCTCCTTTGCATTCTTCTTCTTGCAGTCTTCTTCTTTGCATTCTTCTTTGCATTCTTCTTCTTGCTGTCTTTTTCTTTGCATCCTTCTTCTTTGCAAAATTCTGTTTCTTTGCATTCTTCTTTTTCTTTGCATTCTTCTTCTTTGCAATCTTCTGTTTCTTTGCATTTTTCTTTTTCTTTGCATTCTTCTTCTTTGCAATCTTCTGTTTCTTTGCATTCTTCTTTTTCTTTGCATTCTTCTTTGCATTCCTCTTTCTTTTTTACATTCTTCTTCTTTGCATTCTTCTTCTTTGCATTCTTCTTCTTTTTCTTTGCATTCTTCTTCTTCTTTGCATTCTTCGTTGCATGCTCCTCCTCCTCCTCCTTCTTCTGTGCAATTTCTTTTTTTGAATTCTTCTTCAGGTTTTGTCTTTTTCTATTTCTAGTGGATCGGTGGTCTAGAGGTAACGCGCCTGTCTAGAAAGCGAAAAGTCCGGGTCTGAAGTGTGCGGCGGTTCGTACCCCGTTTGGACCGGAAATTTTTCCCCCATCCATTAGACCATGAGTGGTGGTCTGGGCGCTAGTCTTTCGGATGAGACGATAAACCGAGGTCCCGTGTGTTACACGTAATTATTTAGCGCACGTAAAAAACCCCACGGCAACAAGAGAGTTGTCCCTGGCAAAATTCTTAGAAAAAAGCCACTCTGATAGGGAAACAAATACAGCTGCAGAAAAAAAAAAAAAAAGGGTGAAAGGGTGGCGCAGCGCTAAGGGGCGACGCGTTCTCCCGCTCTCCCCGGGGAGAGCAGCCCGAATTTCACGGAGAGAAATCTGCCATGACTTAAAGTGGTATGAAATAAAATCTGAGCGCTTTGATTTGTTGCTTTACAAGATTCAGCGCTATATAAATTCCATACATTATTATTATTATTTATCTGGGTTTTTTTGTCCTTCTCTCTTTCTCTTCCCTTTGTTTCTTCTCTGTATCTCCCTGAATACCTAAGCATTTGTTCAGGTTCTCTCTCTCTCTCTCTCTCTCATCTCTCTCTTCTCTCCATCTCTCTCATCTCTCTCTCTCTCTCTCTCTCTCTCTCTCTTTCTACATAACTGATTTTTTTGTTTTTCTCTGCCTTTTTTCTTCCCTTTTTCCTCCATTTATCAGTATTAATTTTTATACTCTGTTTCTCTTTCTATTCTTTTTTCTGCCAGTCTGTCTGTCTGCTGTCTAGTCTGTCCATCTGTCTGTCTGTGTTTCTGTTTCTCTCTTTCTCTCTCTCAATCTCTCTCACATACACACACACACTCCCCCCCCCCCCCTCTCTCTCTCTCTCTCTCTCTCTCCTCCTCCCCAACCCACATCCCCCACTCCCAACACACACACATCAGTCTATAACGTACAACACTGACGAAATCTCTGCACGATAAATAATCAGGGCATTAGCGCCAAGCCCTGGGGCACACCTCCCAAGCATCTCCCCATAACGGGGTCAGTGGACCAGATCTGCCGCCAATCCCTGCAATCACAGACCTAGCCACTAACCCTCCCTGGGGGAAGGAAGGAGGGAGGGATGTATGTATGTATGTATGTATGGCGCAGCAAGTGAAAATCCATAACATACCATTAGGTCCTTAACAGGCAAACAAAAAAACCCCAAGTTTCAATCCTATGGCAACCTCATATACTGTCCATGGCCCAGGCCAAAAGCTGTGTCAGTTTTTGGTGTCAGCTCATTGCCAAGGTCTACATTAAACTGTTGTTGTTATGTTGTAAAATGTTGTGTTGAGATTGCCTTCAGTCATGTCAAGCTCTTAACATAACAAACTGCACTCTCTTTTTAAAAGGAGAAAAAGTCCTCTGAAGTTCGAGTATGGCTGCCTATATGGCTAGGTCGTACACGCAAACTTCTCACTCAGTGTTGCAATTTCAATCTCACAGAGGTGATTCCCAGGTGGGATGAGTGAGGCAGAGTGCACATTCTGGGTGACCCCCAGGGTGTAAGGGTGGGGAAAGCACAACAACAACAACAACAATAGTAATAATAATAATAATAATAATAATAATAATAAATGGAACTTACATAGCGCTATATCTTGCAAAGACAAATCAAAGCGCTTGCATTCAACCTAATCTTACACAGTCATGCAACCAATGACAAATAATCAATAGTATAAACAAACAGATATTACAAACATGGTACGCTGCAGACCAAATCTATGAATTAAATTTCAATAGTCAAATGTTTTTCAAAAGAACACACACACTCAAACAGGTCGTATACTTTAGCAGGGCGACAGGACATGGGCTAGTGAAGGTGGGGCAGTTATGACATGAAACAGGAAGGGGAAATCTCAGGTTTGAAGTAAATATGTCCCGAGGCCAGATCCAAAAGCGTCACAACCAGGCCTCCGGCGAAGAGAGAGAGGGAGCTCATTCCAGGTCGATGGACCCGAAACAGAGAAAGAGCAGCGGCCAACAGTGGACCGGCCGAACCCAGGCACCCGCAGGCACAAGGTATCTGCAGCAGAGCGGAGGGAACGTGAAGGCGTGCACAGGCCTAGACACCCACTGAGGTAGGAGGGCGCAGCCCCGTGGAGACACCTGCAACAGAGGGCACTGATCTTACAATCTACCCTCTGTGGCACAGGCAGCCAATGGAGAGATCGCAGGAGAGGGTAATTTGCTCAGATTTTTTCTCTCTGAGAACTAGTCGGAGATGCGGAGTTTTGAATACGTTGAAAGGAGTGGATAGATGATGCTGGCAGACCAGCCAGAAGAGAATTGCAATAGTCCAGACGTGAAAGAATGAGAGAAGTGACAAGTTTGGATGTTGCATCGGTGGACAGGTACTTTCGAATGGCACTAATACATGTAATTGATAGTAGCATGACTGGCAGGTCTGGGTGATGAATTTTTGCATAGAGAGTGTGTTGTCGATAACAACACCTAGATACTTCACAGCAGTGGATAGAGGGACTGATGTATTGCCGACTTCTATTGAAGCTGTTGTAATGGAAGAGAGTTTGTGTTTGGTCCCTACGAGCATGGCTTCGGTTTTATCTGCATTTAGCTGTAATTTGTTCTGTGTCATCCAGTTTTAAATATCTTCAAAGCAATGGGCCATATTTGTCAGGAGAGAAGGCAGATTTTCAGGAGTAACACCGCTTTGAATCTGAGAGTCATCTGCGTAAAAATGATGGTTGATTTGATGACGGTTTATTATATGTGACAGTGGGGCAGTGTAAAGAGTGAAAAGAACAGGGCCTAGAACTGATTCCTGTGGGACTACGCATTCCAGTTTGGCAAGTATTGATTGAATCTTGTTTACTGCAACTGTCTGGAATCGGTCAGTAAGGTATGAATTAAACAACAAGAACAACAACATCATCATCATCATCATCATCATCATCATCATCATCGTCTACTGTCCACTTAAGAGGAAAAGAAAGTCCTCTAAAGTCAGAGTGTGGTCGCCTAATCATAGCGAGGTGTTTCAAAACTGCTGTACAGGGTAACATTCTTATCCAGGGTGTCGTTACTGTTGCACTGTCATTCCCAGGTGTCATGAGTGAGACAGTTTTTATTCTATGTTGATGTTGTTGCTGCTGTTGTTGTGGTTGTTGTTGTGGTTGTTGTTGTTGTGGTTGTTGTTGTGGTTGTTGTTGTTGTGATTATATTTACGTCCCAGCGGAGACTTCCGATTTAGGCGCTGAACATCTCCTGGGTGACACCTCTCAGAGTAACAAGCACAGGGAACGCTCCACAACAACAACAGTAGCAACAACAACAACAGTAGCAACATCAACAACAATCAGGCTTGAAGCTGTTCATCATGCAATGTAAAAAAAAAGAATATTCAGATGCTCTGTATCGCTTTCTCGGTGACTTCTGTTCTGGCTTTTTCTTCTGTGTGTGTTGTGGGGGGGGGGGGGGGGGGGGGGGGTGCGTGTGTGCGTGCGTGCGTGTGTGTGAGAGAGACAGACAGATATCAGACAGAGAGAGAAAGACAGACAAAGAGAGACAGACACAGAGACAGAGACACAAATACAGGAACAGACAGAGATACAGAGACAAAGACACATCGAGAGACAGACATATAGACAGACAGAAGAGACACAGAGAGACAGACAGACAGACGGACGGACAGAAAGGGAGGCAGGGGGAGGGAACTGAGCGATAGAGCCATAGTGCTGTGGAGGGGGTGAGTGGCTTTGGCTGCACACCGGTATTAAGAAATCACTCTTTTCCTTCTGTTTTTCTATGTGACTCTTATATTCATACCGCACGTACTAAGGCATCCACAGAAATAAAACCCCTTTTTGTGAAAGACTAGCCTCTGACTCAAAACTCATGTGATTTTGAACAAATTTGGTAGGTTTGAATTTTTTTATATTTTTCAGCAAACACTGTGCCCCCTCAGTCCTTTGTGGTCTGCTAGCTTCCTTACCGCAATATGCATGCGCGGGGTCAACGCTGTAGGAATACAAGCAATCCTCATTTGATGATTATTTCCAACTTTCTCGTGACTACCTGGTATTGCTTTATGTCCTCAATCCCCAAAACAAGTGCACAGTCAATTTTTTCATGCTTAAAAAAATCTGTGAAAATCACCAACATTTTTTTCCACTCGCACTCTACACAAGATACTACGTGACCCCCAAATTAATGCGGGTGTGCGGCCTGTATTTAGGAGTGTCTAGTAGAGCAGTGTGGGTATGGGGGACAGGGGGTGGGGTGTACATGTGTGTGTGTGCATGCATGTGCCTGCCTGTGTGCATGTTGGTGGGTGCCTGCATGCTTGAGTATTATGCGGGTGTGTGTGAGTGTGTGTGTGTGGTGTGTGTGTGTGTGTGTGTGTGTGTGTGAGAGAGTGTGTGTGTGTGCGTGTGTGTGTGTGTGTGTGTGCGTGTGTGTGTGCGTGTGTGTGTGTGCGTGTGTGTGTGTGTGTGCGTGTGTGTGTGTGTGGATTTGAATATATTGTGACAGACCGAAGAGTGCTGAGCACCAGCCACCTTGGTTTAGTGGTTAGCACCTTGGGTTACGGATGGGAAGATCACCGGTTCGAACCCCATAAGAGTCATAAGGATTATTTCAGACCCGGCCGGCTCCTACCCAGAGTGAGTGTGCTGTGGGTTCAGTGGGAAGACTGGGACCACACAGTCGAGCTTCATCCACTTTACAGATGCGAGTTTGAGAGTGTTGCTCATATTACCTGACCAACACTGCAGGTGTTTGTATCTCTCGGGCCCGGTTAACGCCGGGGTATATTACGATACGAAGCGTAGAGTACAACCCTGTCACGTGTTCAAAGCAAATGCACTTCCAAAGAAACATTGTTTTATCATCCTAATCGTCATCGATCATCATGTCATAAAGGAAAATATGTCAACATGTTTAAGGAGCTACAGAAAAGAGTTAAATAATTAAATAACAATGTGTGTTTTACCTCGTATAGGCATAGTGCTGTGGAGAGACTTCGACATGTTTCATGTCTAGGTGGACAGTGGGGACGGGATAGCTCAGTGAGTCAGAGCACTAGCTCTCCCCCAGCTAGGGTTAGGCAACATCGAGCGTGGTTACCACTTGGATGAATGACCGTTACCGCGCCTTGGCTTCAACGCAGTCCCCCAGTTTACCCAGCTGTAAATGGGTACCTGCCTCTTTAGGGTCAGGAAGGTAAAGCAGCGAGGGAGAGGAGATGGGCGCCGCCCTCAATATGCTGGCCCCTGGAGAAGTGAGGTCTCTGACATCTCGGTTTCCAACGACTGCATAGGTAATGGAGGACTCCTTTACCCTTAAGGCGGACAACAAAGGTTGTACCTTGTACATTTTGAGAACCTGTTTCACATTTTGGAGTCTGAAGTGTGAGCAGGACAGTTGTTAGGTGATGGTGGCTGTCATCATCTTAGGACAGGCTTCTCACTAAGTCTTTTTCCCTCTTGCATTACAGATTTTATATTTCATACCACTTTAAGTCACGGCAGATTTCTCTGCGTGAAATTCGGGCTGCTCTCCCCACGGAGAGCGCATCGCCAAAGAGCAGTGCCACCCATTGTTTTTTTTTCTTTTCCTGTCTGCAACTGTATTTCTTTCTCTATCAAGAGTGATTTTTTTTCTTCAGAATTTTGCCAGGGACAACTCTTGTTGCCGTGGGTTCTTTTACGTGCGCTAAATTATTTCGAGTAACACAAGGGACCTCGGTTTATCGTCTTATCCGAAAGACTAGCACCCAGACCACCACTCATAGCCTAATGGATGGGGCAAAAGTTTTGGGCCCAAACGGGGATCAAACCACGGCACACTTCCGACCCAGACGTTTCGCTTTCTAGGCAGGCGCGTTACCTCTAGACCACCGATCCACTTGGGGAGCGAGGTTATATCTCAGGAAGGTGGCAGGATGGTTAAGGCGTTTGCCAGCTCACAAGTAATCCGACGGGTTTGGGGTTCCATTCCCAGGCTTGCCCTTTCTTTCCAGTTTGGCGGGAAAATTGAACGGAATGTCAAGTCTTTCAGAGGAGACTCTAAACCAGTCGGACCCTAATCTTACGACTTGTGCACGTCGAAAGAACCCATGGCAGTTGAAAATCAAAAATGCAGGGATGGCCAATCCAATCCTGTTGCTTATAGCCCCGCCGACCACAGAGGCCATATCGAGACTGTCACTCGTACAATTTGAAATCCCAGATTAAAGCTGTGCAACTATAATTATACAGATTAAAACAGTGTATAAAAACTGCGCAACTAAAACAGATTAAAACAGGGTATAAAACCAACTCTACTGTCCTTCCTTGTATCAACGCCCTGACCAACTATAAGGGTCAACCCAGAAGGGGCACCGTGTTGAGGGAAAAACCACATCAACCACACGTAAAATGAGATAAAACCAAAACCAGATTCCTTAAAACAACCTTGGTCTTAGGGACTATGAAGTCTTTACTTATATCAGACGGGGAAAAGCCTGATTATCTCAGTAAGTTATACTATATATAAAAAAAAAAAGGCCGGTGGAACATCACAAAAAAGGATCTTTAGGGAGTCTGCAGCAAAATGCTTGTGCCGAGGAGGAGGGTGCCTCACGACTGTCCTGAAAAATTGGGAGATTCAATTCCCAGCTGCATTCCCGAAGTCAGAATGCGGTGACCTTAACTGTGGGCAGACGGTAAAAGGTGTCCCATAAATAACTGATGTGGTCATTTTTTAAATTTTTTTTTATATTTTATTTTATTATTTATATCGAGGATAATGGAATAAGCACTTACTTTCTTTTTTTACATCCAGTCCCCGTGGTATACGGTTTTGTAAATTTTGCCATCTGTTCCCACCGACACACAATGGCCTACTCTTACGAAAAGCGGAACAGGATTTAACCTGTGCGCAAGATGTTCTGCGTACGTTCACACACGGGGCCTTCGTTTATAGTCTCATCCAAAAGGCTTTTGGGGAGAGTGGAGTCGGCACTGATGTTAACTCCAGAGGAAAATATCCCCTTGAACGGGAATCGAACCCGGGTCGTCAGATTGCGAGCGCATGTTCTAACCACTAGCTATCCCGTCCCCCATAGGTCATAGGGGAGAGACGCATCAGAGACCTCAACTTCTCAAGGAACCAGCATATTGAGGGCTCTGCTTTACCTTCCCTGACCCTAAAGAGGGCAGGTACCCATTTACAGCTGGGTGAACTGGGGGACTGTGATGAAACCAAGGCGCGCAAACGGTCACCCATCCACTTGGTAACCACGCTCGATGCTGCTTAACCATAGCTGGGGAAAGCGGATGCTCTAACCACTGAGCTATCCCGTCCCCAGACGATAGCATACGAACAGTTTCACAATAATTGGTGAACTTGGGAGCTCTAGTAGAGAACCAAAAAGCAAAAACAAAGAAAGAAAGAAACCAAGAAACAAAGAAAGACAGAAAAAAAAGAAAGAACAAACAAACAAAAAAAGCCACCCAAGGACAGAATGAAAGCATCACAGGAGTAGAAAAATGGATTGATAATAGAAAAGAAATTTGCATCTTGATATAACAGCTTTAGAGATGGGTGGTTATTTTTTTAAAACCGAAAACACAAACAAACAAAACAATAATCAGAACAACAAACAACAAGCAGCATTCACATTCGTGTCAAAAGAACAAAGGCACATCGATTTCTGGTTCAGGACTTAACAACACAACAACAAATCGAAATTTACCAAACTATATCGTAACAAACCAAACTTAAACAAACAACAACAGAAGCATCATCATCATCATCATCAGCAGCAGCAGCAGCAGCAGCAACAACAACAACAGCAACAACAACAACAACAACAACAACAACAACAACATCAAACTGCCAGTCAACTGACCTCTTCTTCCCTTCTTCGTTCACTGTCTGAACAGTCACTACATTGACACTTTTTTGTGCAGTGTGTCTGGAGCAATTTTAACCATCCTGGTGGAGTCCGTTCCTCCCAAGCTGTTGTAGTGCATGCTGGGCATGATGGTGTCGTACACACCCCCGGTCATAGCTGGCCAACTCTTCTATCAAAAAGTGGACCAATCATTGAAAGTGGGCACAAGATGGAAACGGTACAGCTCAGTGGTCAGAGCACTCGCTTTCCCCAGCTAAGGTTAAGCAGCATCGAGAGTGGTTACCACTGGATGGGTGACCGTTTGCGCGCTTTAGCTTCAGTACAGTCCCCCAGTTCACCCAGCTGTAAATGGGTACCTGCCTTTTTAGGGTCAGGGAAGGTAAAGCAGCGAGGGAGAGGAGATGGGCGCCGCCCTCAATATGCTGGCCCCTAGAGAAGCTGAGGTCTCTGACGCCTTGCTCACCAACGACCGCATAGGTTATGGAACACCTTTACCTTTTTTTTTATAATGCTAACAAACACAAAACAGTCGGACAAAAAGACCAACAGACAATTAAACAGAACATGTCTACGGGACTGTCTCTGCATACATACAGACAGTCCTTATTACGATTCTCAGTAACTTGTTCTTCATACCACGAATCCAACATTGTAACTGCTCAACCATTCAGCCCTGTTGCAGCAGCGTGCTACCTTTTAGTTAAGGCCACCAACGTCCGTTAAGGACAAAACGCCACCACCCCCGCACGAGTACTGAAAAAGTGGCAGGCACTGCAGACATTTCTGATGGGTTAGTACAGATAGGAACTGATAACAGCTAACGGCTCTCTACTGGGACCAGGAGCAAGCCGGCAGGAGGAAATGATATCGGCCGATCTGTTCTATTTCGGGTGGCTAGTGCTGTCCAGGAATAGCAGCTGGCTGCTGTGGCCTGGCCTTTCTACCTTTATTTATAGCGGGTATTGGATGGGCCCCTGGAATGCAGTAGCGACTTAGGCTTGCCTTACATTAGACAGGTTTGCTTTGGCATTTTGCCGTAGCTTGTTCTGGCTTGGCTTGGCTTGGTTTGGCTTGTCCTGCCTTGCCCTGCCCTGCCCTCCTTTGCCTTACCTTGCCTTGCCCTGCCCTGCCCTGTTCTGTCCTACCCTGCCCTGCCCTGCCTTACCTTGTCTTGCCTTGCCTTGCCCTGCCCTGCCCTGCCCTGCCCTGCCCTGCCCTGCCCTGCCCTGCCTTACCTTACCTTACCTTGCCTTGCCTTCCCTTGCCTTGCTTTCTATTGCCTTGCCTAGCCTTGCATTACCTTGCCTTACTTTGCCTAGCCTTGCCTTGCCTTGCCTTGCCCTGCCTTGCCCTGCCCTGCCCTGCCCTGCCCTGCCCTGCCATGCCTTGCCTTGCTTTGCCCTGCCCTGCCCTGTCTTGCCCTGCCCTGCCCTGGCCTGCCTTGCCCTGCTTTGCCTGCCCTGCCCTGCCCTGCCCTGCCCTGCCTTGCCCTGCCCTGCCCTGCCCTGCCCTGCCTTGCCCTGCCCTGCCCTGCCCTGGCCTGCCTTGCCCTGCCTTGCCTGGCTCTGCCATGCCCTGCCCTGTCTTGCCTTGCCTTGCCCTGCCTTAGTTACCTTGCCTTGCCCTGCCCTGCCTTGCCCTGCCTTGCTTGCCTTGCCGTGCCTTGCCTTGCCCTGCCCTGCCCTGCCCTGCCTTGCCTGGCTCTGCCCTGACCTTCCATGCCCTGCCCTGCCCTGCCCTGCCTTGCCTTTCCTTTCCTTTCCCTGCTCTTCCTTGCCCTGCCTTGCCCTGCCTTGCCCTGCCCTGCCCTGCCTTGCCTTCTCCTTTCCTTTCCCTGCTCCTTCCTTGCCCTTGCCTTGCCCTGCCTTGCCCTGCCTTGCCTTGCCTGCCTTGCCTTGCCCTGCCCTGCCTTCGTGCCCTGCTCTGCCTTGCCTTGCCCTGCCTTAGTTGCCTTGCCCTGCTCTGCCCTGCCTTGCCTTGCCCTGCCTTGCTTGCCTTGCCCTTCCCTGCCCTTCCCTGCCCTGCCTACCTTTGCTTTGCCTTGCCTTGCCCTGCCTTGATTGCCCTGCCCTTCCCTGTCCTGCCTTGCCCTGCCTTGACTGGCCCTGCCTTGCCCTGCCCTGCCCTTCCCTGCCTTGCCCTGCCTTGACTTGCCTTGCCCTGCCCTTCCCTGCCTTGCCTTGCCATGCCATGCCCTGCCTTGCCCTGCCTTGCTTGCCTGCCCTGCCTTGCCTTGCCTTGCCTGGCTCTGCCTTAGTTGCCTTGCCCTGCCCTGCCCTGCCCTGCCCTGCTCTGTCTACCTTTGCCTTGCCTTGCCTCGCCTTGCCCTGCCTTGCCTGGCTCTGCCCTGCCCTGCCCTGCCCTGCCCTGCCCTGCCCTGCCCTGCCTTGCCCTGCCTTGCCCTGCCCTGCCCTGCCTTGCCATGCCTTGCCTTGCCTTGCCTTGCCTTGCCTTGCCCTGCCTTGTCTTGCCCTGCCCTGCCCTGCCCTGCCCTGCCTGCTTGCCTTGCCCTGCCTTGCCTGCCCTGCGCCTGCCCTGCCCCTGCCTTGCCCTGCCCTGCCTGCTTGCCCTGCCCTTCCCTGCCCTTGCCTTGCCTTGCCTTGCCTTGCCCTGCCTCCCTGCCCTTCCCTGCCCTTGCCTTGCCTTGCCTGCCTTGCCTGCCTTGCCCTGCCCTGCCTGCTGCCTGCCCTGCCTGCCTTGCCTTGCCTGCCCTGCCCTGCCCTGCCCTGCCCTGCCCTGCCCTGCCGCCTTGCTTGCCTTGCCCTGCCCTGCCTGCCCTGCCTGCCCTGCCCTGCCCTGCCTTGCTGCTTGCCTGCCTTGCCTGCCTTGCCTGCCTGCCTGTGCCTGCCTGGTAGTGTAGTGTAGTGCAGTGTATGTAGTGTAGTGTGCTGTGCTGTAGTGTAGTGTAGTGTGTGCAGTGTAGTGTAGTGTAGTGCTGTGTGGTACGTGCAGTGAGTTGCTATGCTTGCACTTTGTCAGTCTTGTTAGGTGTTGTACACTGCCTCAGTGCTTGTGCATTGCTCCAGTTCCTGCTGTGTATAGTACTTTGATTTTTGTCATCTTTTTTGCCACTTTGAATCGCAGGATAATGACCGCCCTGCATTGCTTTTACATCAGCTGCCCTTGTGTATGCGGTTTGAAATTTGCTCATTGTTTCACCTGCACAGCACATGGCTGAGCTGTCGATAAGCGACAGGTTTAACGTATGGCGCGAGTTCTGCCATGCCGTGAACACCGTGGCTCGTGTTTATAGTCTCATCGATGCTTTACATTGCAGTCTGTTGTTTTGGTCACTGTGGTAGCAAATGGTGCTAGGCTGGATCGAACCAGACCTGCACGGTTACTTGTTGCAGGCAACTGCTAGGCCTATGCCACCTGTCCTTCGATGTATAGTGTATGTTGAAGTAGTTAGTTAGTTAGTGTATGTGTGTGTATGTATGTGCAGTGCAGTCTTGTAGTGTAGTACTGTAGCAAGTGTAGTGTAGTGTAGTGTAGTGATAGCAGAGGAGAAATAGTATTCAGTGTAGTATAGCGCATGCTTATAGTTATATTATTGCTAATGCTATACTAGGAAATGCCATTCATGTACCGTGCTTTTATCATCAACCTGTAATGTAATGCGTTTTTGTCTTGTCTCCTGTCTTTGTGTCGACCAGAGACAGAGAGAGAGCACATACAGACAGACAGACAGACAGAAACTGACAGAAGACGGAAATGTTCTAAATATTATCTAGCAAATAAACCTACAATATGCCCTTCATGTGAGCTCAAGCGGTAGTCTCACTGCCCCCCCCCCCCCCCCCCCCCCCTCCACCCACCCGACCCACCCACTTCCCGTTCCTTTCTCTTCCCCCCCCTCCCCCCCCCCCCCCCCCCCCCCCCCCCCCCCAAAAAAAAAGAAAATCAGAAAAAGCAAACAAGCAAACAAACATGTGGAAATATGAACACTACACACAACCTGGTACCGAAACGACCTATCGGGCAAATAAAAGCAGTTCCATCACTTATCCCTGGAAGGAACAGTTGCACAGGAAATGCGCAGTTAGATTACTATTACATAACTGATTCATCGCAAAGCTACCTCTCCCCCCCTCCCCACCCCTATCCCGAAAAAAAGAAAATAGTTAACAAAAGAAAACAAGAAAGACCGAAAGAAAGGAACACCCACACCTACGTTCGCACACACCCACGCACGCACACACACACACACACACACACACACAACACACACACACACCACTTGTGTGTGTATACATAGATAGATAGCTATATAGATAGATATATAGATAGATATATAGATAGATAGATAGATGATAGATCGATTTTTGCCGACAGACTATCCTCTCACATAAACTTATACTTAATCCTTACTAATGCCTTAGGCAGGACCTCTATTTCATATCTAATCACCAGCCCCCCCCCCCCCCCCCCCCCCTCCCCAACACTCTTACAGCCCTCTTGCCAAGCACCCCCATCTCTGTCCACCTTCCAAAAACAACAACAAAGTAACAACGTAATACTACAACGCAAAATGCCACATAAGAACAGGCCCTCGAGCAAGAAAAGACAGCTTGATTTATCTTTCCAGATGCCGAAAAACAAACCAAAACAACCAACCAACTAAACAGACAACCGACCCCTCCCCCCCCAAAAAAAAAAAAAAAATTTTTTTTTAATCTAACCCTGAATGCGTCATTACATCTTTATAACGTGGCTTATTCATCGCCAAAGGCTCAAATCCCTCATACGAAATTATGCTGCGTTGTTGTCTGCTTATGATGTATGTATATTGAATACACATATGTTTAAACCAACCTCCCCCCAAAAAAACAAAAACAAAAAAAAACCAACCAGAAAGACAAATAGAATGACATCGAAAAAGGTTACATAACATTCTTTACTTGTGTATTCATTTTATTCTTTTATTTCGAAGATAATGGAATAAGCGCTCGTGTGCTTTTTTACATCCAGTGCCCGTGTGTATGCATTTTGTAAATTTTGTCATCGGCTCCCACTGGCACACAATTGCCTTCTTTATGTGTGTGTGTGTTTGTGTGTGTGGTGTGTGTGTGTGTGTGTGTGTGTTGTGTTGGTGTGTGTGTGTGTGTGTTGTGTGTGTGTGTTGTGTGTGTGTGTGTGTGTGTGTGTGTGTGTGAGTGTGTGTTGTGAGAGAGAGAGAGAGAGAGAGAGAGAGAGAGCAGTTGGTGCGTCTTAACAGGCAGAAAGAAAAAGTGTACAAGGGATGTGGAAAACCCTGGAGTTTCCATGAGTGAATATCAGGACCAAAACCAGATGACCTGATAACCATGAAGACGAAGAATGGAAGCACACTGCCTGCCCTTTTCATGCCGTTCTGTGCTGCAACATTATGGAATAATTACGTCTTTAGTCCATCCTGCTTTTTGAATAATATCTGCCCAAGCAATAACAACAGCAAAAATAGCAGTTTATCCCAAAAATGTTTCACATACTCACGCACACACGCACGCACGCACGAACGCACGAACGCGAGTGCGTGCGCGCATACACACACAGAGTTAAAGAAAGAAGAGTACGCCATTGTGTGACGGTGGGAATGGATGACAAAGTTTACAAAACTGCACACACGTGGACTGGATGTAAAAATTAAAAAAAGCGAATGAGTGCTTATTCCATTATCCTCGAAATAAAAGAACAAAATCCAAAAATAAAAATAAATAGCACACAACAAACACAACACACCACACACACACACACACAACACACACACAACAACACACACACAACACAACACACAACAACAACACACACACATTTTAAAGTGGTGTGCATACATAATACATACATCATACATACATACTACATACATACATACATACATACCTGCATGCATTCATACATACATCCATACATCCATATATACATCCTATATCCTTAAATACAACATACATACATCCACGGGACATAACCCCCCCCCCCCCCCCCCCCCCCACACCACACACACACACCACAAAAACCCACACAAAAACAAAACCAAAAACCACAAGAAAAAACCCGAATCCCCCCCCCCCCCCCCCCCCCCCCCCCCCCCCCCCCCCCCCCCACACAACACCACACACAATAGTGAAGCAATCTTTAGAATAAACGAACTTTTGTCCCAACTTCCTGTTACCATCCAGTTCACACACATACACTTCCGGGCGGACGCGGGGGTTGCTGGGAAGGGAGAGAGAGAGTGTGTGACGTCAGGAGCCACACAATAATATGAGGCATTGACGTGAATACAACAGTCATGGTGCGTGTGACTGCCTGCCTGTCTGCCTGCCCCTGCCTGCCTGCCTGCCTGCCTGCCTGCCTGCCTGCAGTGCTTCAGATTCAATAACGGGAGGGTCAGCCATCACCTGCTGTGTGTGCTTGTGAAATAGGATGGGGAAAGGTATTGAATCTGGTCCTCTAAGTATGCATGAATTTCTTTGACGTCACAATACACGATGGGGTAGGGTTGGAGAGGATGGGATGTGGGAAGCATAGTTATAGGGAGGGGGGGGCGGGGAGGCGGGGAGGGGGAGGGAGCTGGGAAGTCAACTGGAATGTATCTACGTAACTGCATACACACCCACCATCAGATATTGGTGGGGATTTGGTTGAGGGGTTGTTGGGGGTTTTTTTTGGTCTTGTAATGACGTTACCATGGATTATGTACTCAGACGACCCTTTCTGTCCAGACATGAGGAAGGGAGGAAGGTGGGGCGAAAAGGGGGAATGGAGAGAAAAAGAGAGGGGGGGTGGAATGATATATATATATATATATATATCATATATATATAGAGAGAGAGAAGAAGAGAGAGAGAGAGAGAGAGAGAGAGAGAGAGAGAGAGAGAGAGAGAGAGAGAGAGATGGAAAGAGAGAGGGATTGAGAGATAGGCAGACAGACAGACACACACACACACACACACACACACACACACACACACACACGCAAACACACACACACCAACCACACACACACACACACACACCACCACCACCACCACCACCACCACCAAGGTAGACAAACAGGCAGACAGACAGACAGACAGACAGATAGGCAGACAGACAGACTGACAGAATAGAAACAAAAGACTTTAAGGGACAACAAACGATGTGTGGCAAAACTTGTATTCAGCATTTACCACCACCTGATGCCCTACCCTCCCTCCTCCCTCCTCCCCCTACCCCGTTTCTTTGTCCCCCTCAACCCCCCACCCCCACCCCCCTTTACCCCTCCCTCCCTATGAAAAAAATGCTAATAAAATTATTGAAAATGCACCACAACTAGGCAGAAAATGGTCCACTCTTTCTATTCTTGGCCCATCTTCCCCCTCCTCCTCTCCCTCCTGAACTTTTGTGTGTGTGTGTGTTGTGTGTGTCCGTGCGTGCGTGTGTATGTTTGTGTGTGTGTGTGTTTGTGTGTGTGTGTGTGTGTGTGTGTGTGTGTGTTGTGTGTGTGTGTGTGTGTGTGTGTGTGTGGTGTGTGTGTGTGTGTGTGTGTGTGTGTGTGTGTGTGTGTGTGTGTGTGTGTGTGTGTGTGTTGTTGTGTGCATTTGATTTTATGTTGAAACTATTAATTGTTATCGGTTGCTTGACTGTGTAAGAACACAATAAATGCAAGCGCTTTGATTTGTTTTTACAAGATACAGCGCTATATAATTTCCATTGATGATGATGATGATGATGATGTGATGATGATGATGATGATGATGATGATGATGTCGCCGTCGTCGTCGTCACATCATCATCATTATTATTATTATTATTATTAACTTCTTAAGGAGTCACTGGATCATCCATGCATCTTGGTAGCGTCTGATGAGTCAAGGGTGGAGATGTTCACAATCTCCAGGTTCATCTTATAGTGCAGACCTGCCAGTGCCTTAATTCCCTTCGTGTACATATGCATGCAAAACAACTCGTTCCACAGATATACAGACAGACAAACAGACAGAGACAGAGAGATGAAAGTAGAATACATTGCGTAAAGACAGAGAGACTGCTCCGCTTTTCGGAAGAGTAGGCCATTGTGTGCCGTGGGAACGGATGACATTTAGAAAACTGCATACACACGAGGACTGGATGTAAAAAAAAACCCACATGAGTGCTTATTCCATTATCCTCGAAATAAAGGAACAAAATTGATAAATAAATAAATATTTTTTTAAAGGTTGAAAGCTTCTCCAAACAATTTTTGTGCATACATTTGCCCACTAGCTGTCTTGAAAAACAAGGACATCCATCTAAGCTATGAGGAAATCTAAACAAACAATATCTCTCACTTTCAGCACCATCTTAATTGAGTGTCCCGACCTACTAGCTTCACTTCTGGTTGCAGTTCCCACGCACTTCCGGATGGACGCAGGGTTAGTGGGAAGGGTGAGAATGACATCCCGGACGCTACAATAGGCTACACTTCTGCATTGGCTCGCGGGTCATGTAGTATCTTGAATAGAGTGCTAGTCGGAACATTTTTTGGTGATTTTCACAGGTTTTTGAAAGTATGATAAATATGCACTGTGTACTTGTTTTGGGAGTTGAGGACATAGAACAATACCAGGTAGTCACGAGAAAAGTTGGAAATGATCATCAGATGAGGATTGCTTGTATTCCCACAGTGCTGACCCCCGCGCATGCATATTGTAGTTAAGAAGCTAGCAGACAACAAATGACTGAGAGTGGTACAGTGTATCTGAAATTTTTTATAAAAAAATACCTACCAAATTTGTACAAAATCATATGAGTTTTGAGTCAGAGGCTAGTCTTTCACACAAAAAATGGTTTCTCTTTCTGTGGATGCCTTAGTACGTGCGTACGTATGGATATAAAAGTCATATAGAAAAACAGAAAGAAAAGTGCCGATTTTTAAAGCACGTGTGTGGCCTGTTTAGGCGTGTTGATGTAGAGTCATGCAGAGGCTTTGCCCACCATTACAGTAGCCGCATTCCGACTTCGGGGATGCAACACAGAATAATACTCTACGATACAGTGTACACACACACACACACACACACACACACACAACACACACACACACACACACACACACACAACACACACACACACCACACATACACACACAGAGAAACCACAACCCCTCCCCCTCCCCCCCCCCCCCCCCCCCCCACACACACACATACACACTTCATCACATCATCATATTAAATCACAAGACGATGACAATATCTGTCTGTCTGTCTGTCTGCCTCCTCTCTCTCTCTCTCTCTCTCTCTCTCCTCTCTCTCTCCTCTCTCTCTCTCTCTCTCTCTCTCTCTCTCTCTCTCTCTCTCTCTCAGGGGCTCTCTCAGAGGCTCTCTTTGTCTCTCTGTCTCTGTATGTCTGTCTCTATCTCTCTCTGGGACTATGTCTGTCTCTACCTGAATATCTGTCTCTTTTCATCTCTCTTCCTCTCTGCCCCTCCGCTCTTCTCTGTCCATGTCCCCTCTACCTCAGAACAAAAGAACCGTTCAATTCAATTCAATTCAATTCAATTCAATCACTTTATTATCTCCGAGACAGAAATTCAATCGGGTTAAAAGCCCTACATAGAAACGGTCAACATGTCAACATAATATCACGGAAAAGAATACCACAACGCAGTATCCGAACAACAGCGCACACCTATACCAATATTAAAAAAACAACAACACACCCACAAAGCAGCAATACCTCAGCCAGTTGTAAGAAACTCACCCAAGTAAAATCACAAACACTGTTGAGCGGGCCATCTATGGAAACGTCATTTGCCTGACACACAAATGGACATGTCTGGTAGCTGTATGTATGTATGTATGTATGTATGTATGTATGTATGTATGTATGTATGATGTATGTATGTATGTATGTATGTATGTATGTATGTATGTATGTATGTATGTATGTATGTATGTATGTATGTATGTGTGTATGTATGTATGTGTTATGTATGTATGTATGTATGTATGTATGTATGTATTTGTATGTATGTATGTATGTATGTATGTATGTATGTATGTATGTATGTATGTATGTATGTTGTAGTGTATGTAGTATGTATGTAGTATGTATGTATGTATGTATGTATGTATGTATGTATGTATGTATATGATGTATGTATGTATGTATGTTGTATGTATGTAGTATGTATGTATGTATGTAGTATGTATGTATGTATGTATGTATGTATGTATGTATGTATGTATTGTATGTTATGTATGTATGTATTATGTATGTATGTATATGTATGTATGTATGTATGTATGTTGTATGATTATGATGTATATGTATGTATGTATGTATGTATGTATGTATGTATGTATGTATGATAGATGCATGTATGTATGTATGTATGTATTATGTATGTATGTATGATGATGTATGATGTATGTATGTATGTATGTAT
>CM054149.1:55060629-55068129 GCA_028751875.1 Rapana venosa | reverse complement strand
CCCGGGTTCGAACCTCGTTCAAGAGGATTTTTTTCCTCTGGAGTTAACATCAGTGCCGACTCCACTTTTCCTAAAAGTCCTTCGGATGAGGCCATAAACCGATGGCCCGTGTGCGAACGCACGCAGAACATCTTGTGCACACGTTAAAACCCGTTCCGCTTTTCGGAAGAGTAGGACATTGTGTGCCGGTGGGAACGGATGAGAAAATTGACAAAAACTGCACACACACGGGGACGGGATGAAAAAAGCACATAAGTGCATATTCCATCATCCTCGAAATAAATATAAAAAAATAAAGAAATAGATAAAGAAATACCTCTCTCTAGGGCTGCAATCTTCCATTGAACGTGGACGTTTTGGTAACACATAAGGGTTATGTTCCGGGTCATGTAGTATCTTCTATAGAGTGCGAAACACAAAAATGTTTGCCGGATTTCATAGATTTTCAAAGTATGAAAAAATGCACTGTGTGCTTTTTGAGGGGCTTGAGGACATAGATAAACACCAGGTTGTGATGAGAAAATGGGAAATGATCATCACATGAGGATTTCTTGCGTTCCTAAAGTGTTGACCCCGCGCATGCATATTGTGGTCAGACAACTAGCAGACGACAGAGGACGGACGGGGATACAGGGTTTGCTGAAAATCTTTAAAAGTCCAAACCTACAAATTTGTTCGAATTGTCCTGAGTTTTGAGTCAGGGGCTAGTCTTTCACAAAAAGTTATTTATATTTCCGGATGCAAGAGTTACATATGGAAATAGAAGGAAAATGCCAAAATCTAACCCTTATGTGTAACCTGTATGTGGGGTCCCTGGTCTGCATCTAGGTGGGATCTGGAGTGGCCGGGAAGAGCTGAGGGTTGTCTGGCGTTCCCAGGGCCGACCACTTGTTTGTGTGCCGGGGCCACACCTGCAACTGTTGTCAGATTCGCAGACACTCTCCTCCTGTCAGCCACACTCTTACACACTCCTTCGCTCACATTGGCGTGCTTTTCTTTTTGAGAACTAATTCACACACCTTCTCTAGTGCCACAATGCATAAGGACGCGACAGCTCAGTGGTCAGAGCACTCGCCTTCCCCACGCTAAGGTTAAGTAGCATTGAGCGTGGTTACCAAAGTGATGGGTGACCGTTTGCGCACCTTGGCTTCAGTACAGTTCTCCCAGTTCACCCAGCTGTAAATGGGTACCTACCTCTTCAGGGTCAGGGAAAGTAAAGCAGCGAGGGAGAGGAGATGGGCGCCACCCTCAATATGCTGGCCCCTGGAGAAGTTGAGGTCTCGGACGCCTCGCTCCCCTACGACCACATAGGTTATGGGACTCCTTTACTTTTAACTTACGTTACACACTGGGTCAGGTCACCACGTTTGTGACCGGGCAGCCTGCATTCTGGACCCACGCTTTCTTTGTCACATGTAGAGAGAAGCATGGCGGCTTTGTTCTCCACACTTGGAACAAACAGCAGTTTTCTTTTCGGCCAGCTTCTGTTCACGGTGGTGTAGATTATTTTCCCCGAGAAAATACCGACTTTCAGTGTGTGTGTGTGTGTGTGTGTGTGTGTGTGTGTGTGTGTGTGTGTGGTGGTTGTGTGTGTGTGTGTGTGTGTTGGTGTGTTGTGTGTGTTGTGTGTGTGTGTGTGTGTGTGTGTTGTGTGTGTGTGTGTGTGTGTATTTTCAAGAGGTATGGTGGAATCCTCCAGCTCTTAGAACTGAGGCCGTGGAGCTGGCTCTGAACAATCTGTCGTCATGATAAACATAAGGATAATAATAATAATAATAATAATAATAATAATGATCTGGTGCACTCTTGAGGGATGATAATAACGGCTACCTGTCACAATATACTATATAAGGGGCGGGATAGCCTGGTGGTTAGAGTGATGGACATTGTATTCGTAATCTACTGACCCGGGTTCGAATCCCGTTCAAGAGGATTTTTCCTCTGGAGTTAACATCAGCGCCGACTCCACTCTCCCCAAAAGTCCTTCGGATGAAACTATAAACCGAGGTCCCGTGTACGAACGCGCGCAGAACATCTTGTGCACATGATAAAACCCGTTCAGCAAAATTTACAAAACCGCATACTCACGGGGACTGCATGTAAAAAAACGGATAAGAACTTATTCCATTATTCTCGAAATAAAAGAAGAAAGAAAGAAAGAAATATCACGTGTTGGAAACGACAGACTTCCCTGTGTGGATGTCGGGGGGGATGACGAGGGAGGCTGTCTGTATAAATAGCGTCTCCACCTTCTGGAAATTCTGTGCTAGGAATTCCCTCTTTTCTATCCCTCTCTTTGTTTCTGCCTTGTTCCATTTCTTCCTGTCGCCTCCTTCTTGTCTATGTTCTACCTTCTTTGTCCATTCTCCTGCCCTGTTTTCAATAAGTATGTCCAAGAACTTCTGAGCACTGTTATCTATTGGTCTGTTATATATTACATCATATGGGAGGCACCGTGGTCGAGTGGTTTAGGCGGTCAACTCGTGATCCAGAGGTCGCGGGTTCGATCCCCGCTCGGCTCGGTGTTGTGTCCTTGGGAAAGACACTTTACTCCTATTTTCCTCACTCCACCCAGGTGTACAAGTGGGTACCAGCTCTGCTGGGGAAGTATCTGGCGACAGACTAGCGTCCTGTCACAGGGGTGGTGAAAAACCATCAGTTCGCTTAACGCTACAGAAACCGGGATAAGCTCCGGCTCTATGGGCCTTCTGGCTCGAAAGAACATACTATATTACAGCATCCCTAATGTATTTCACTTAAATGAGTGGCATCTGTATCTATCTATTTCTTTGTAGTTAGATAGAGTTCCTTTAAAAGAATGGGTTTTTTTTATCATTCTATTTTTATACTCTTCCAAATAAGCAGTGAGAATCAAACTCCTTATCCATAAGTTTTAACAACAGATTTATGCTTTATTTAATACTGTTTTCATTTTCATGTCACTTTAAGTCACGGCAGATTTCTCTGCGTGAAAGTCGGGTTGCTTTCCCCGGGGAGAGCACGTCGCCACAAGTGCAGCGCCACCCATTATTTTTACCTGTCTGCAACTGTATTTGTTTCCCTATTAGAGTGGCTTTTTTATACAGAAGTTTGCCAGGGACAACTCTCTTGCTGCCGATGGTTCTTTTACGTGCTCCAGATAATTTTGTGTAACACACGAGACCTCGGTTTATCGACTCATTCGAAAGACTAGCACCCAGACTACCACTCATGGTCTAATGGATGGGGGAAAAGTTTTGTGCCCAAACGGGGATCGAACCACCGCACACTTCCGACCCGGACTTTTCGCTTTCTAGGGAGGCGCGTTACCTCTAGACCACCGATGCACATGAGATTACCATAGAGCCACGCAAACTGCGTTTGTTGTGTGTTTGTTGACAGTGGTTGTTTTGATAACTTTGAAGGCGCTGTTATTCAGCAAACACACATCCCTGCAGGTGGGTGGTATCCGCGAGGGAACGAATCTACAATTAGCATGCATACACTCGCGTAGGCAAGTACGCACCTCGCACACGTGCCAAAGCGCACGCGCACGCACACATAGACACATACTCACACACGTATGCGCGCGCGTACAACATACACAACACACACACACAACACACCCTCCACAAACATACACACACACACACACCCCACACACAAACACACACACACACTCACACACACACACAAACACACACACACACTCCACACACCACACACACACCCCCACACAACACACACACACACACACACATACAAAACACACACACACAACACACAAAAAACCCACACACACACCCTCCAAAACAAACAAACAAAACACACACACACACCCACCCTACACACACACACCACCAAACACACAAAACACACACACACACAAAACCCTCCACACCCCCCACAACACACACACACACCCTCCACACACACACACACACACACCTCCACACACACACCCCCACACACACACCCCCCACACACACACAACCCCACACACACCCCCACAAACACCCTCCACACACACACACACCAAAAACCCTCCACACACCACACACACACTCCCACACACACACACACACATACACACACACACCTCCTCACACACACACACACAACACACACACACACCCCCAAAAAACACCCACACACACACACACACACACCTCCACACACACACACACACACACATACACACACACACCTCCTACACACACAAACACACACACACACACACACACAATACACACAAAACACACAAAAACCACAACACACCAGACACACACACACACACACTTCTCTTCTTGAAGTTATTGTTGTGAATGTCATTTTTTTAAAAAAGCGCTTTTGAAAAGTATGACCAAAAAGCACACGTTTGCTGGGAAGGAGGAGAGGAGGGAGGTCATTGAAGGCATATTGTCAGTGTGACGATGCCTAGTATTTTTAACGTTTTTGTTCCTGTATCTTTTTTGTTATCTAAAGTGTAAACGTGAAAAAGTGGATGAAACAGAGGTGAAGTGGTTTGTGTGTCCTGACGTTTTATGATTTTCTTTTTTTAATTCTTGAGGCATTTTTTATTTAAATGTGTGTGTGGACGTGAGCGCGCACGCGCTCAGGTGTGCATGAGTATGTGTGTGCGTGTATATGTATAATGTGGTAATTTGTATTTTCAATGTATTTCCTTATCGATTTTTTCCTTGTTTATTTAATGGTAAACGATGCAATAATGTAGTGTCTTAGTATAATCATTACGAAATTTGTTCTTAGATAGATGGCTTGATGAAAAAAGCAAATGCATTGCTTATTCAATGTACCATCTGGAAATAAAATTTTGACTTGACTTGACTTGACACACACCACCACCACCACCACCACCACCACCACCCACCCTACCCCCACCCTCCCCACCCCCTCACACGCACACACACACACAACACACAACACACACACACACACACACCACACACACACACACACACACATGCTAGCACACGTGCAAGATGATCAAACACACCCTCTTGTTGTTTTCAATGGAAAGCACAGAAGGAACGTCAGCACACAGCCACCAAAACCCGCCAACAGACAGTTAAGCGCAATGCCGGAATCTACGATGTCGTGGCCGTGGTCAGATCGCCCATAGGGGAGGCATTAGAGTCATTAACACCGCAAAACCCCTTCAGCTTTTCTCCCCCCCCCCCCCCCCCCCCCGCCCCCCCCCCCCCCCCCCCCCTCCCGCCCCTCTCATCTTCTCTACCTAAGCATGTCAGGCAGAGGCTGAATGACCGGTCTTGTTTTTAGAGCATCTTGCAGGGTGAACAATTTTGGGAACAACTGTTTTCGTGGGTACGCTGCCCTTTTAGATCAGGGAGCCATTAAAGGCGGATCAACCTTTAATGGGTCTCGTTTGCTTGTTTGTTGATGTACCTGAATATCTATCTACCTGTCTTTCTTTACAAAAAAAAAAGAATTTTAAAATATTCCAGGCGAGTTAATGAATGATGTGCTTCTATGTTTATATCAGTAATTTTCCCTGTGGGGAAGCCAAGGGGCTTGGTAGTATTCAAAAAAAAAATTTAAACCCATCCCCCACCTTCTGGAAATTTTGTGCAAAGAATTCCCCGTTTTCTATCCCTCTCTTTGTTCCTGCCTTGTTCCTTTTCTTCCTGGTCATCTCATTTTTTGTTTATTTTCTTGGTCCATTTTCTGGCCTTAGTGTCCCAGAAAGACTTAAGTCGGATGCAGCAGCTGGGCCTGATTTGTAAGGCGCTTAAAGGCAGCGCAACGCATTTTCACTTAATATTTTTTCACTTGATAATGTGACAGATCGGGGACGGGATAGCTCAGTGGTCGGAGCACTCGCTTTCCCCCAGCCAAGTTAAGCAGCGTCGAGCGTGGTTACCAGTTGGATGGGTGACCGTTTGCGCGCCTTGGCTTCAGTACAGTTCCCCCAGTTCACCCAGCTGTAAATGGGTACCTGCCCTCTTTAGGGTCAGGGAAGGTAAAGCAGCGAGGGAGAGGAGATGGGCGCCGCCCTCAATATGCTGGCCCTAGAGAAGTGAGGTCTCTGACGCCTCGCTCCCCTACGATCTTATACGTTATGGGACACCTTTACCTTTTTAATGTGACAGACAACAGTAGCTGTTGTCTGAGCGTTCGCCGACCGAGAAGAAGAAGAAGAAGACTCCAGCGAAGTGCAACCTTCATTTCACTCACTCTGTCACACAGCACTGTGTGCTCAGCATGCATTCTTAAGTCCATGGCAATTGTTTCACAGGCATGTTAGACTCAGATATTCACAAGAAACAGTGATGCTTTTAACTGCTGTTGCGTAGGGGGTCTTGCTGCCTACGAAACAAGGAAGCAACGATAGAGAGAGACAGAGAGAGACAGACAGACAGACAGACAGACAGAGAGAGTCTTTGAATGAATGAATCTTTATTTTCCAAGGGTTTCAGATAAGAGAGATAAGATGAGATGAGATGAGAGAGAGAGAGTCTTTGAATGAATGAATCTTTATTTTCGAAGGGTTTCAGATAAGAGAGATAAGATGAGATGAGATGAGATGAGATGAGATGAGAGAGAGAGAGAGAGAGAGAGAGAGAGAGAGAGAGAGAGAGAGAGAGAGAGAGAGAGAGAGAGAGAGGGAGAGAGAGACATGGGTGTGGATGGTCAGGTCAGGATGAGTGAATTGAGAGCTAAAAGGCTGGACTAGCATTAGAGAGGAAGGCAGTGAGGAATTGAAGACATGTTGAAGTCGACGGGGTGGGGGTGGGGGACTGGATAGCCTGGTGGTTAGAGTGATGCGCATTGCGCTCATGATCTGCTGACCCGGGTTCCAGTCTCGTTCAAGAGGATTTTTCCTCTGGAGTTAACATCAGTGCCGACTCTCTACTCCCCCTTAAAGTCCTTCGGATAAGACTATAAACCGAGGTCCCGCGTGCGAACGCACGCAGAACATCTTGCACACACGTTAAAACCCTTTCCGCTTTTCGGAAGAGTAGGCCGTTGTGTGCCAGTGGGAACGGGTGACAAAATTAACAAAACTGCATACACTCGGGGACTTGATGTAAAAAACACACACGAGAGCTTATTCCATTATTCTCGAAATAAAAGAATAAATAAATAAATATTATCCCAGCTTCACTTTTGCTGCAAGCCTCTCCCACCCATCTTTGCTCACAATAGACAGTGAAATAACAAGTAGTTAGCATGCGTCAAGATCTCTGGAGACAAACAGCAGCAGCAGCAGCAACATCAACAACAGCAGCAGCAGCAGCAGCAACAACAACAACAACAACAACAACAACAACAACAACAACAACAACAACAACAACAACGACAACAATACGTTTTTCCAGTCAGGATTCCCAGTTTGATGTCAATGCATGAACTGTTGTTATTTTTCCTTTAAACTAATCTGTTATTCCCTACTTTGATTTTGTCGAACAACAAACAGTGAGTAATCTCCGGGGAGAGCTGGGGGAGAAAAGCTCTCTGTCACTTCCCTGCAGCCATCAC
>CM054149.1:55040629-55058129 GCA_028751875.1 Rapana venosa | reverse complement strand
AATGAATAAACAAATAAGTAGAAAATAATTTAGCAAATAAGTAACCAAGTCACCTTTGCAAAATATTTCTTGAAAAAGAACCAACTATGCTTTTGTAAATTTAAAAATACTTGTTTAGGATAATGGAATAAACGCTCATGTGCTTTTTTTTACATCTAGTCCCTGTGTGCACCCAGTTTTATCAACTTTGTCATCCGCTCTTACTGTTACACAATGGTCTACTCGTCCGAAAGGCAAAACAGGTTTTTAACGTGTGAGCAAGATGTTCTGTGTGGATCTACATACGGGATCTCGGTTGACAGTCGCGTCTTTTTCGGGAGAGTGGAGTCGGCACTGATGGTAACTCCAGGGGAAATCCTCTTGAACGGGCGTCTTGGTGGTGGCTGGAACCCGGGCCGCCAGATTGCGAGCGAAACGCGCAACACTAACCACCAAGCCATCCCGTCCCGTATGATGCTATAAAAGGTAAAGGTGTCCCCATAACCTATGTGGTCGTAGGGGAGTGAGGCATCGGAGACCTCACTTCTCTAGGGGTCAGCATATTGAGGGCGGCGCCCATCTCCTCTCACCTCGCTGCTTTACCTTCCCTGACCCTAAAGAGGCGGGTACCCATTTACATCTGGGTGAACTGGGGGACTGTACTGAAGCCAAGGTGCGCAAATGGTCACCCATCCAAGTGGTAACCATGCTCGATACTGCTTAACCTTAGCTTGAGGAAAGCGAGTGCTCTGACCACTGAGCCACCCCGTCCCCATGATTCTATAAGTTAAAAAAAACAACAACAAAAAACAAAAAACAAACAAACCCCCCATACATTCATAAATCCAAACAGGTTATTATTATATCAAAATAACATAGCAGTAACACAAGTCAGAAAGTCACGGTAGATTTCTCTGCCTGAAATTCGGGCTGCTCTTCCCAGAGAGAGCACGTCGCCACAAGAGCAGCGCCACCCATTATTTTGACTTCTGTCCGCGTGTTTATTTCTTTCCCTGTCCTGAACGCATCTCGCATAGGCTTGTACAGTGTACTTTTTATAAAATCATTATTTTATTTTATTTTATTTCAAGGATAATGGAATAAGCACTCTTGTGCTTTTTTACATCCAGTCCCCGTGTGTATGCAGTTTTGTCACTTTTGTCATCCCTTCCCACCGGCACACAATAGCCTATCTTTCTGAAAAGCGGAACGGGTTTTAACGTGTGCACAAGATGTTCTGCATGCGTTCGTACGCGGGACCTTGGTTTATAGTTTCATCTGAAAGACTTTTAGGGAGAGTGGATTCGGCACTGATGTTTACTCCAGAGGGAAAAAAATTCCTCTTGAACGAGATTCGAACCCGGGTCAGCAGATCACGAGCGTAATGCGCATCACTCTAACCACCAGGCTATCCCGTCCCATAATACATGCGCGAAAGTAGACTGCAGCGTAACAACATCATATATATGAATGAATGAAGGAAGGAAGGAATGAAAGCACTGATTTTCTGTTTCTCTCAAAGTTATATATATAGATAGATATATATACACATATATACACATATAGATAGATAGATAGATAGATAGATAGATAGATAGATAGATAGATAGATAGATAGATAGATAGATAGATAGATAGATAGATAGATAGATAGATAGATAGATAGATACGAGGAAAAGACTTTCTTGTGTTGAATAAATTTGTCTCTGAAAATTCTCCCTCCTTTTTTCTTGTCCTTCAACCTTCACCTTCACCGATCCCTTAGTTCCTTGGACCGTGGAGGCACTAATGAAGATTTTGCAAACAGCTTCCTCCACTCCCCGCGGTCCTTTGCTTTCCATAGCAATTCATTCCACTCAAGGCCAGTCCACTATCTCATGTTGTCTTCCCATCGTTTTCTCTGTCTGCCTCTTCGTCTCCCTCCTTGTACTGTTCCCTGTAGGGCAGTCCTGGACAGTCCACATGTTCGTGTGACCTGCCCGAACCACTCCTGTCTCTCTCACCCCCCCCCCCCCCTCCCACACACACACACACATACACACACACGCACGCCGCAGCACGCACGCACGCACGCACGCACGCACGCACACATACACAAGTCCTTCGGATGAGACTAAACTGAAGCCCCGTGTGCAAACGCACGCAGAACATCTTGCGCACCCGTTAAATCCTGTTCCGCTTTTCGTAAGAGTAGGCCATTGTGTGCTGGTGGAAACAGATGACAAAATTTGCAAAACCGTATGCTCACGGGGACTGGATGTAAAAAACCACATAAGTGCTTATTCCATTAATCTCGATATAAAAGAATAAAATAATAAATAATGATAAAACAGAATATCGCTGTATCTATCATTTCAGCTGGTTGATAGCTTGTGATTACTACACAGATGACATTTACTAAACCGCATGCACACGGGTACTGGTTGTAAAAAAAAAGCATGAGTGCTTATTCCGTTACCCTCAAAATAAAAGAATAAAACAAATCAATAAATACATACAAAACAGAAGCAGTAACAAAAACATAATAATGTGTCTGGTAAGTATCTGTCATTCTTTTCTACAGATTTTACAATTTCATACTCTGACATAATTATATAATAATCAGGCAATCCCCCATCCCTTGGTCTCAATGCTTCCTGGTGTGTTTGTTCATTTTTCAGTACATTTGTTTGTATACCAACAACACAGTAGCACAGTATTGCATGATTTTTTTCCTTCAATTTTCGTCTAAGGGTATTTGTGTGTGTGTGTGTGTGTGTGTGTGTGTGTGTGTGTGTGTGTGTGTGTGTGTGTGTGTGTGTGTGTGTGGATAGATAGATAGATAGATAGATAGATAGATAGATAGATAGATAGATAGATAGATAGATAGATAGATAGATAGATAGATAGATAGATAGATAGATAGATAGATGGAAGCGAGTGTGTTAAACGTATGTCACTTGTCTGCATAAGCATCGTAAGTGAACTCCTCATGGGTTGAGGCTCAAAATAAGCTGTAGCTTGATGCTTGGTGCACGGGGACGGGATAGCTCAGTGGTCAGAGCACTCGCTTTTCCCTAGCCAATGTTAAGCAGCATCGAGCGGGGTTACCAAGTGTAGATGGGTGACCGTTTGTGCGACTTGGCTTCAGTAAAGTTCCCCAGTTCACCCAGCTGTAAATGGGTACCTGCCCTCTTTAGGGTCAGGGAAGGTAAAGCAGAGAGGGAGAGGAGATGGGCGCCGCCCTCAATATGCTGGCCTCTGGAGAAGCTGAGGTCTCTGATGCCTCACTCCCCTACGACCACATAGGTGATGGGACATATTTACCTGTTACTTTTGATGCCTTTCCCTGCTGTATTGACGTTTGCTTAAGTTGTTTGAGTATTGAATAATTCATCTTTAGACAAATCCCTACCGAGCAAGTAAAACTCCCTTTCTATAGAAACGACATCAAAAACCAGGCGGGACGGAAAGGATGGGATCACCCCGGAAAAATCCCGAAGATTGGCAGCACCCCTCTCCCAGTGCACTACCTCAACTCTCGGAGCTATTTCAGGACTGCTCAACAGCCCCGTTTATGAAACATTCTTAACCCGCGTTTAACCATCGCCCCACGCTTCCCCAGATAAGAAATTTCATCAGAGTCTCAGAGTCTCAGCATCAACCCCCTGTTCTATCACGAGGGGGTGATAAGCGGGAATAGCTCTCCAATTGAGGAGGAAAGAAAAACACACACAAAAACCAGACACTTCGTCCAAGATGGCCGTGTTTTTCAAAAAGCAGACGATCGAGCTCTCTGGGGGCAAAAATACAATTAACAAGCAACTGAAGATGAAATGGTGTCTATTAGGTGAAAATGATCCCCTATCACTAGTGGCAACGGGGCGTCTGCTTTGCTGGGCTGTAAATAGCTGTAGAGCCGCTCTAAAATAGACGGCTGTGCGCCTTTTTGCCTTTGAACTGAGGGTAGGCCGAGGGGTGATGATGAGAATAATTCCGATTTCCCGTTCGCATTTTTGGAGAAGAGAGAGAGAGAGAGAAGAGAGAGAGAGAGAGAGAGAGAGAGAGAGAGAGACTTCGGGCAAGAGAGAGAGAGAGAGAGAGAGAACTGTTTAATTTTGTGTTGAACACCCCCCCCCCCCCCCCCCACGGATAATTAGGCTATGTGCACAAGTACAGATGCATAATTACACACTCTCAGAATGACTTTAAGATCGCCATGTGTTCAATATTCCGAATATGTAACACCACTAGTATCAAGAAATCTCTAGGAGCAGATGCTTGAACAACAACAACAAAAATGTTCAGCAAATTAATAAACCTTCTGGTGTTCATCTTGTATATTTGTGATCCTGTAATCTACCACATGCTATAAAGAATTCCTCTCCTCACCTCACCTCACCTCACCTATCCCGTAGTCCCTTGGACCGTGGGGGCACTAATGAAGATTTTGCAACCAGCTTCCTCCACTCCCCGCGATCCTCTGCTTTCGGTATAATGAATCACAAGTATTTTAATTAAGATGCTCTCTTCATCTGCAAGCATTCACATTTATCAGGAGACTAGCAGGACTGCACTAAAGTTGACCTAAGATATAGAATAAATTACACTTAACACAACTCAGATCAATATCTTTGGAGCAGAAAAAAAGTGTGTCTCTTTTACTTCAGTGAAAAGAATTCCCAGAATAGTTGTTTTTTTCTATAAAACTATTAATCTGACTCCATATTTTACTTGTTTTAAGTTCTTTGTAACCCATGAGTGCTTATTACATTATCCTCGAAATAAATAAATAAATAAATGAATAATCACATCTCTCTCTCACTCTCTCTCTCTCTCACTCACTCTCTCTCTCTCTCCTCCTCTCTCTCTCTCTCCTCTCTTCTCTCTCTCCTCTTTCTCTCTCGCTCTCCTTCTCTCTTCTCTTGCTCTTCTCTTCTCTTCTCTCTTTCTCTTGCTCTTTCCTTCTCTTCTCTTCTCTTCTCTCTCTCTTGCTCTTCTCTTCTCTTCTCTTCTCTTGCTCTTCCTTCTCTCTTTCTCTTCTCTTCTCTTCTCTTCTCTTCTCTTGCTCTTCCTCTCTTCTCTCTCTTCTCTCTCTTGCTCTTTCCTTCTCTTCTCTTCTCTTTGCTCTTCTCTTCTCTTCTCTTCTCTCTCTTCTTTGCTCTCTTCCTTCTCTTCTTCTCTTCCTTTCTCTTCTCTTCTCTTCTCTTCTCTTCTCTTCTCTTCTCTTCTTCTTCTCTTCTCTTCTCTTGCTCTTCGCTTCTCTTCTCTTCTCTTCTCTTTCTCTTGCTCTTCTCTTCTCTCTTCTTTCTCTTCTTCTTCTCTTCTCTTCTCTTCTCTTCTCTTCTCTCTCTTCTCTTCTTCTTTCTCTTGCTCTTCTCTTCTCTTCTCTTCTCTTCTCTTCTCTTTCTTCTCTTCTCTTCTCTTTCTCTTCTCTTCTCTTCTTCTCTTCTCTTCTCTTCTCTTCTCTTTTCTCTTCTCTTTCTTCTTCTCTTCTCTTCTCTTCTCTTCTCTTCTCTTCTCTTCTTCTTCTCTTCTCTTCTCTTCTCTTCTCTTCTCTTTCTTCTCTTCTCTTCTCTTCTTCTTCTCTTCTCTTGCTCTTCTCTTCTTTCTCTTCTCTTCTCTTCTCTTCTCTTCTCTTCTCTTCTCTTCTTCTTCTCGTCTCTTCTCTTCTCTTGCTCTTCTCTTCTCTTCTCTTCTCTTGCTCTTCTCTTCTCTTCTCTTGCTCTTCTCTTCTCTTCTCTTGCTCTTCTCTTCTCTTCTCTTCTCTTGCTCTTCTCTTCTCTTCTCTTCTCTTGCTCTTATCTTCTCTTCTCTTGCTCTTCTCTTCTCTTCTCTTCTCTTGCTCTTCTCTTCTCTTCTCTTCTCTTACCTGGTGGGTGCATAGTGTCTGGTCTTCTCCTGTGCTTGTCACTCTGCAGGAGGTCTGCCCACTGGCCTCAGCCGACGCGTTCTGACTTTAGGGCATCTCAGTAGGTTCCAGAAAAAAAAGAAGAATTGCTTGAAAAAGAAAAAAAAGCAGGAGAATGGGCTGGGTAAGCAAAAAATAAGCAAGAGATAGAGAGGATAGGAGTAAAGATAGAAAGAAGAAGAAGAAGAAGAAGAAGAAGAAGAAGAAAACAACAACAACAACAACAACAACAAGAACAAGAACAAGAAGAAGAAGAAGAATGATATATGGAATTTATATAGCGCTGAATCTTGTAAAACCAACAAATCGAAGCGCTTGCGCTCAAATTATTTACACGCATGCAACGTTCCTCAAATAACATAATTCATTATCATCATCAGTCCTGTGACCTTGGTGGTCGTGGAGGAGACACGAAAGACGATGCCGTGGTAAGCCTCCTCCATCCATCTCGGTCCTCGGCTCTGCGCAGTTGTGCCGAGTCATTCATCCTGGTCCATTCTCTGATGAAACATTATTAAGAGATTTCAAATTTATGCGCGCGAACACACACACACACCACACACACACACACACACACATACACACACACACACACACACACACACACACACACATACACACACACACACACACCACACACACACACACACACACACACACACACACACACACACACACACACACACACACACACACACGGTGGTTTTCTTGGGGAGGGGTATTTTGGACTTCTTTTTTCGTCTTTTGTTAGTTCTATAACTATTGTTCTTTATTTGTTTTGGTTGTTATTCTTGTCTATGTTAGTTATTGTCGCTGTTGTTGTTGTGTACGTATGTTTGTGTTGCTTGTTTGTTATTTGCTTGCTCTTGTTGTTCTTGTTGGTTTATATGTTTTGTTTGCTTTATCCAGTTGTTTGTATGGTTTGAAGGTTTTGTGTGTATGTGTGTGAAGGGGGGGGGGAGGGAAGCGTTGATGTGTCTTTTTTTTAAATTTTGTTGTGTCTTCTTTGTTTTGGTTTGGTTTTTCTTGTTGCTTGTTTGTTTGTATTATGATAGATATATTTTCAGGATTTTTGAATTATTTGAATTGTATGGTTTAATACTGTTCAGGGTTTTTTGTTTTGTTTTTAATTCCATGTATGCATATGTTATTGTCTTTTCTTGTTTGATTTGTATGGTTTATCATTGATTAGGTGTTTCTTTATTCTATGTCTACATAAATTATATATTATCTTTTTCTCTCTCTTTTTTTTCTTTAGATAGATGGCTTGATGGAAAAAAAAGCAAATGTACTGCTTATTCAATGTAAAAAAGGTAAAGGTAAAGGAGTCCCATAACCTATAAGGTCGTAGGGGAGCGAGGCGTCAGAGACCTCACTTCTCTAGGGCCAGCATTTTGAGGGCGGCGCCCATCTCCTCTCCCTCGCTGCTTTACCTTCCCTGACCCTAAAGAGGGCAGGTACCCATTTACAGCTGGGTGAACTGGGGGAACTGTACTGAAGCCAAGGCGCGCAAACGGTCACCCATCCAACTGGTAACCACGCTCGACGCTGCTTAACTTGGCTGGGGGAAAGCGAGTGCTCCGACCACTGAGCTATCCCGTCCCAATAAAAGTTTGACTTTGACTTTGACACTCAAGGGAGAGATAGAAAAGGGGAAATTTCTGGCAGAGAATTTCCAGACAGTGGGAATGCTATTTATACTGAAAGAGCCCTGGCATCACCACGGGGGGATTCTGCCGGTTCTGAAGAAGCCCTATCATTATCGTCCTTGTTGTCTGCGTCTTCCTGCAATTGCTTAGGGCTGGCTGCTGTTGGGTTGCTCTTTTCTAGAAAAAAAATCATTGCTTTAAAAAAACAAACACCACCCACCAAATTGATATGGGGCGTGCTAAACAAGTTGATTATGCACCAAAAAACCATGTGGGGTTGTTGGAATGTAAGAATGATTGGTTCATGCTGTTTAATGCTAACCCTCGTCTTTGCTGCCAGTGAATGTTCGTTAACCACGACCTCCCTATTTCTCAATAATTATTTTTTTAAAATAGCGTCTGTTAATAATAGCTGGGGATTCCCCTATAATTTGTCAGACATTCCGGCTTTTCTTACCTCTCTGACTAAAGAGCGGTGGGTAGGACAGCAGACAACAGAGTGATTTGATTTTCTGTCAATCAATGATTTGATTGTCTGTCAAACAATGATTTGATTGTCTGTTAGTCAGCCACATCAGTACTCATGCCAGAATGATGCAAGTCTGTGTCTCAAGCGCGTGGCTGATCCATGATAGGGGTATCATCATCACCTTCTTCTTCTCTTTCTTCTTCTTCTTCTTCTTCTTCTTCTTCTTCTTCTTCTTCTTCTTCTTCTTCTTCTTCTTCTTTGAATGCTCAGACAGTAACTATTGTTGTCTGTAAGTAAGTATGGATATTAATTAAGAGAGCCTGAGTTTTCTTATGAGGGCTCTAAACGCTTACAAACATGGCACTTTCAGAATTATTCAATGAATGAATAAAAAAAAAAACTAACGCATATGAACAGCCACACACACGCCTTCAGCCTTACCCAATCTCCCACAAAAATCCACCCCGCCCTCCCGCATTACTACCCCGTGTACCCAAACGCAAATGCCCGAACACGAACACACACACACACACATACACACACGCGCGCGCGCACACACACACACACTTAAAAGGTAAAGTGTCCCATAACCTATATAGTAGTAGGGGAGCGAGGCGTCAGAGACCTCACTTCTCTAGGGGCCAGCATATTGAGGGCGGCGCCCATCTCTCCCTCGCTGCTTTACCTTCCCTGACCCTAAAGAGGGCAGGTACCCATTTACAGCTGGGGGAACTGGCGAAACTGTACTGAAGCCAAGACGCGCAAACGGTCACCCATCCAAGTGGTAACCACGCTCGACGCTGCTTAACTTGGCTGGGGGAAAGCGAGTGCTCCGACCACTGAGCTATCCTGTCCCCACACACACTTACTCATACATTAAATCATTAAAACTGAAAGAGATGGGGTTTTAGGTTGAACGTGAAAACTTGAATAGTTGTGTTGTACCTGATTGAGTGTGAGAGAGAATTCCAATAAGAATGGGCCTGAACAGAGACAGATCGTCGTTCACTGTAATAATGATTTTGCCGGAAAGGCGGGATGACTATGAAACACATCAGCATCAGAGGAGGTGGAAGATTATGAGAGGGGACATAGAGCTGAAGGAGGCTAGAAAGGTAGGAAGGGGGACGGGGTAGCCTAGTGGTTAGAACATTGCGCTCGCAATCTGACGACCCGGGTTCGATTCCCGTTCAAGGAGATATTTTCCCCTGGAGTTAACACCAGTGCAGACTCCACTCTCCCCAAAAAGTCCTTCGGATGAGACTATAAACCAAGGCCCCGTGTGCGAACGCACGCAGAACATCTTGCACACACGTTAAATCCTGTTCCGCTTTTCGTAAGAGTAGGCCATTGTGTGCCGGTGAGAACATGACCGAATTTACAAAACCGCATACACACGGGGACTGGATGTAAAAAAGCACATAAGTGCTTATTCCATTATCCGCGATATAAAGAATTGAATTGAATTGAATAAATTGAATTGAAGGGGCAGAGTTATAAAAGTATCTAAAGCCTGTCGTATGAGCGGGGAAAAAAGCGTTGCGCTGTTAGCCCTTAAGCACCTGACAAGTCAGGCCCAGCGCATCCGACTGCGGCGTGGGAGAGAATTGTTATCTTTTAAGCCTTTCTGAGAACAAAAAAGACAGGAGAATGGACCAACAAGTCAGAAATGATGGAAGTGACAGGAAGGAAAGGAACCAGGCAGAAACAAAGAGAGGGATAGAAGAGAGGGAATTCCTGGCACAGAATTTCCAGAAGGTGGGGATGTTATTTATACTGACAGATCCCCCCCCCCCCCCCCCCCGCATTCCCATGGGTGTGGGTGGGGGGTATTATTCTTACTTGAAATTTATAGCATATGGAGTTTTCCCAATATCAAGTTTACAATCAAATCTGGTACCAGAAGCATGAAAATTTGAATTTGTGTGTAAGACCATGGCTGTGGTGTATGTAAAAGAATTTCGGACAAACTTGAAATTTATCAGAGAAAAACAGCAGAGCTTTTTCCCAAAATATGAAAAAAAGTACCCTGTCATTTCAACATCAAAGCCCAAATGACAAAAGGGGGAAAAACTCTTATCAAAACGAATCAAATATGAAGCAGGTGACAAGACTATGGAACCCTCCCGAACGGCGGAATAGGTTTTAACCATGAGCGCATAAGAGAGCACTCATCCGGTAATAATAATAATAATAATAATAATAATAATAATAATAATAATAATAATAATAATGTTAATATGTTGTTAATAATAATGATAATGATAATGATGATAATAATAATAATAACAATAATAATAATAAATGGATATTGTATAGCGCTATATCTTGCGGGATAGCTCAGTGGTCGGAGCACTCGCTTTCCCCCAGCTAATATTAAGCAGCATCGAACGTGGTTTACCAATTGGATGGGTGACCGTTTGTACGCCTTGGCTTCAGTACAGTTCCCCAGTTCACCCAACTGTAAATGGGTACCTGCCTCTTTAGGGTTAGGCAAGGTAAAGCAGCGAGGGAGAGGAGATGGGCGCCGCCCTCAATATGCTGGCCCCTGGGGAGGCTGAGGTCTCTGATGCCTAGCTCCCCTATGACTACATAGGTTATGGGAACATCTTTGCCTTGACTTTTACTTTTATAGTTTGCACACGTACTAGCACCCAGTAAACTACTAGCTCTTAGTCACGCATACAAACACAAATAAAAACAAAATAATAATAATGATAATCTTTTTAAAAAATATTTTAATTTAGCAAAACCTCCATCAAATGAACTTGGAAGTTCTGATTTGTTCACACACCAACAAAAAAGAAAAGAAAAAAAGAAAAGAAACTGAAATGATGCTCAGCGGTGTCATACAAAGACATGCCAACTCGGTGCTCTTGTTGGTTTAAATATATTTTTAATCAGAAAACATGAATATTACACATACATAAATTGAGAGCAATAACAAAAAAATAGCTTATGGCATGCTCGAAACATTACAATTTACTCATTTAATTCGGCAGCTAATGAGCATTAGTTAGTCAAGTCAAGTCAAGTCAAGTCAAAAACACTTTAATCATCCCATGAAGGGCAATTACAATACTGACAGGCAGATTGATACTCATCAAATATATCAAAGACACAAAAGCTATATTTCATATTGGTTTTTAAATAAAATGTCACGAACACACACACACACACACACACACCACACACACGCGCGCATGCGCACACACACGCAAACGCCCGCACGCACACACATCAATTGTGAACACAATTTTAAACCCATTGACTAGAAGACATAAAAACTTATTTTTACGCACGCATATACGCAGCACGTACACACGCACGTATGTGTGTGTGCGAACACGCCCACGCACACCCACACCATACACCAATATATGAATTCAATGTTTCAAGACAGTTGATTAGAACACAGACTTATTTCACACACCCACGCACCCACCCACACACACACACACACACACACACACAATTATGTATTGACTACACTCGTAGCAATGACAATCAGGCAGATAATTCAGAGAAATGTAAAAACTAGGTAGTCAACATCATTGTGAATTCAGAATTCGAATGCTTACTGGCACAAAAGAATTTCTTTTTCTGTTAGTTTTGCTGATGGGACACTGAAAACGGCGTTCCGAAGGCAACATTTGAAATTCTGGAAACAAAGCATGGGAAGGATCAGCCAAAATGGCTATAGTTATATATCAACGTAGCATGAAGGTAGTGTTTTCCGAACATCATTTTAGATCAGACATTTGAGAACAAGCTCTCCCCAAGCTGCAACCATGCTCATACAGAAAGAAGGCAAAGAAAAAGAAAAAATTACAAAATCCACCTACAACAACAACACCACTAACAAAACATCAAGATTTGTGAGGGGAGAAAAACAAAGACGCTTGGGAAGAATCGATTGTTCTATAAAGATTCTGTTGCTCTTTCACTAACTATTTAGGAAATTGCACAACTCACTGTAATGTATAATATACAATCTTCATTACTTCTGTCCGATCCGGTATGTCATGTCTGTTCTCTATCTATCTATCTATCTATCTGTCCCGTAGTCTGACGACCGTGGGGGCACCCTCAAAGACTCAGCAACCAGTTCCCTCCATTCCTCTCTCTGTTCTGCCTTTCTCAGGGTTTTGTTGAGTTCTAGGCCTGTCCATTCACTGATGTTATCCTCCCAGCTCTTCCTTGGTCTGCCTCTTCTTCTTCCTCCTTGGACAGAGCCTTGCAAAACTGTCTTTGTAATTCCTTGGGATCTTGTGACATGCCCATACCACTTAAGTTTACGCTTTTTCACGATCGTTAGAAGGTTCTCATAGGGTCCAATGGTTTGCTGGATTCTGTTATGCACGCTTTCGTTGCTTTATGTGGTCTTTGTAGGAGATGCCAAGGAGTCTCCGAAAGCATCTCATCTCCACTGCCTGTACTCTTCTCTCCAAATCTGCAGTCAGGGTCCATGATTCACAGGCATACAGAAATATGGATATGACAAGGAGGCGCATTAGTATGATCTTGGAGATAAGTGAGATATTCTTGTCTCTCCAGATGGTGTTTAGTTTTGACAAAGCTGTTATTGTCTGTGCAGTCCTGCATACTACTTCTGGCTTGGATCCCTGGTCGGATACAATGGCTCCCAGGTACTTGAAGCTTTGAACTGTTTCCAGCTTCTGGTCATTAACCCTGATATCAGTGCTAATGCCGTTGGTGTTATTAGTCATCAGTTTGGTCTTCTCTGCACTGATTTCCATGCCGTATGTTTTGGAGGCCTTATCCAAGTGTTCTGTTAGGCTGGCAAGCTCTTTTTCTGATCCTGCTATTCCATCAATGTCATCTGCGAAGCGGAGGTTTGTGATCGTTCTGCCACCAATGCTGACTGATCCTTCATGATGTTCCAGTGCATCAGCCATGATTCTCTCAAGGAAGATGTTGAAAAGAGTGGGTGAGAGTAGACAGCCCTGCCTTACTCCAACTGTTGTTCGAAACCATTCTCCAATGTTGTTGTTGTAGTACACTGCACTGGTGGCCTCGCTGTACAGCTGTTTGATGACTCTGATCAGGTTTGCATTGATGCTGTACAAATTCATGGTTGCCAACAAAGCTGCATGCCACACCCTGTCAAATGCCTTCTTAAAATCGATAAATACGTGGTAAAGGTCTTGTTGATGTTGAAGGTACCGCTCACATAGTATTCTGAGGTTGAATATCTGTTCTGTTGTGCTGCGCCCTGCTCTGAAACCTGCTTGTTCCTCAGCAATGATGGTCTCTGCTTGTGGCTTCAGTCTATTCAATATTATCTGCAGCATGACCTTGCTTGGGTGACATATGAGGCTGATTGTGCGGTAATTATGGCATTGTTGTAGATTTCCTTTCTTGGGGAGGGTGATGATGAGTGACTGCGTCCATGGTGTTGGCCATTTTCCTGTCTGCCAGATCTTGTTGCAGATTCTTAGTAGGGCGCTGATCATGGCTTCCCCTCCAGCTTGGACCAACTCAGCTGGAATGTTGTCAGCCCCTGCTGACTTCCCCTTTTTCAGCGATCTGACTGCTGTTTCCACTTCTTCTCGGAGGATAGGGTGACTGTCTGTGTCTTTGCTTTCGGGTACATTAAGGACTTCTGGATCTCCTGCGGTTCTATAGTTATACAGGTCGGAGCAGTATTCTGTCCATCTGTTCAGAATATCCTGGTCGTCAGTGAGACACTTCCCATTTTTGTCTTGGATTGTTAAACCTTTTCTCTGTTTCGTGCTAGTCAGGTCTTTCACCAGCTGATATGCTTTCTTGCTATTGTTTTTCTTGATGTTCTCTTCAATGTCTTGGCACTGTTCACCGATCCAATTCTCTTTTGCCTCCGTCATGGACTTCCTGATTCTTTTGTTGACTGCCCTATATTGTTCTGCTCTTTCTTTTGTTTCATTTTTCTTTTTCTTCAGCTCTCTACGCTTGTCGCATAGTTGTAGGATGTTAGGTGTGACCCATGGTTTTTTGACTGGTCGGCGTTTGCCAAGAAGCTCGTTTGCTGTTTCAGTCACCGCTGTATTGAAACTATTCGTCAGTGTATCTATGTCTGAGTCTATCACAGTGAGTGCTGCAAACTTTCCACCTATCCTTGCTTGAAAAATTTCTAATACCTCTGGGTCCTTCAGCTTCTCGAGGTCAAATTTGATCCTGATGTTGTTCCGCTTGTGGATTTTCTTTAGACGTAGTCGGAAAGTCATCATCACAAGATCATGATCACTCCCTATGTCTGCTCCTGGAAAACTTCGTGTCTGTGCGATGTTAACGCTAGACTGAAACCGTCTTTTCACCATGATGTAATCTATTTGGTTGTGGTGTTCTCCATTTGGGCTATGCCATGTCCATTTTCTGGATTTCTTGTGTGGGCCAAGTGTATTCACTAGCTGGAGGTGGTTGTTACTGGCAAACTCCAGGAGTCTCAAGCCTCTTTCATTTGATTGGTTATTACAATGTGGCCCACAAACGCCCTCCCAGTCTTTCCATGCATCTTCTCCTACCTTGGCGTTCCAGTCGCCTTGCACAACGAGGATGTCAGGTCAGAGACTCCCTCTGCTACTGGTAACCATGTAACCAAGTACCACCTGCCACATGTGGGGAGTAAACCCAACCAAAAAATCCGACCTGGAGAGGGATGGGCTCCGCCAGGTTTGATTTGCCCAAGATACACCAATGACAAAGACAGCCAGAATCTCCATACCGGATCGGTCGTCGCCCGGGTTACCAAGGACCGCACCTTCTGTTGCTCATCAGGACAGATGTCGAAAGTATGCTACTGATGTCAAACGCAGCAAAATTCGTGCCAGAAACAATACCATCATTGGCACGTGGAATGTACGGACACTAAGAGCTGCAGGCAAAGTGGAAGAACTGACACATGAGATGTCCAGATATCAATGGCACATCCTTGGGCTCTGCGAAGTCAGGTGGAAAAACATGGGAGAAACAACGACCCAGGAAGACCACAAATTATACTACAGTGGAAAACAGGATAAACATGAACACGGCGTGGGGTTTCTCGTTCACAAAGACACCGTGAACACCGTCATGAGCTGTCAGCCTGTGTCCAGCAGACTTATTACCATCCGCCTGAGAGCAACCCCCTTTAACATAACTATAGTACAGGCATACGCCCCTACATCAGACTACACAGATGAAGCCGTAGAAGAATTTTATGACCAGCTACAAGAGGTTCTGAATCAAACACCCAAGAAAGACATGTCTGTTAGTCAAGTAAATCGCGATAGCTTTTACAGTTGGATAGTTACTTTAGAATCGATGTGATCCTGAAATGAATTTGTGAACAGACTGAAATATCAATACGTTTATATCTATTGGAAAATCACGACTCCCTTTTAAGATAAAATTAACTTTGATGTAAAATCTAGGAAGCTCAAAAATAGTGTTTTCACGTAGTGCGTCATAACATGGACAGAGTAACAGGTAATGCTCTGCTGTTTCGTTTCCATTACCACATGCGCAGTGGGGATCTTCACTTAACTTTCTTTTACACTTATAATTCAGATCACTCATTCCAAGGCGCAGGCGACAATGGATTATCTTGTTTTGATATCAAAGTGCTCTTGTTTTGATATTTAAGTTTGCATTTTAGTCTTTGCTAACTCCTCTGAAGTCGGAGTATGGCTGCCTATATGGCGAGGTACTTAAAAACAGTCATTACACGCAAACCTCTCATTCAGTAGTGTACACTTTCAGTCTCACAGTGATTCCCAGAGGGGATGAGTGAGTCAGAGAGCACATTCTGGAACACAACAACAACAACAACAACAACAACAACAACAACTACAACTACAACATCTTTGCTAACTACCTTTTTGTGATTTTTTTTTAATTCACTTTCTTTTACTGTGTTGATGCCAGACTTAGAAAATTGAACTATTACTTTTGTCCTGGCCATTTTTTATTCTTTGTTTCTCGGTTCCTCCGAGGTTCACCAAATGGTGACATTTTTTCCGTATGCTACCGTTTTTGGGGGACGGGATAGCTCAGTGGTCGGAGCACTCGCTTTCCCCCAGCCAAGTTAAGCAGCGCCGAGCGTGGTTACCAGTTGGATGGGTGACCGTTTGCGCGCCTTGGCTTCAGTACAGTTCCCCCAGTTCACCCAGCTGTAAATGGGTACCTGCCCTCTTTAGGGTCAGGGAAGGTAAAGCAGCGAGGGAGAGGAGATGGGCGCCGCCCTCAATATGCTGGCCCTAGAGAAGTGAGGTCTCTGACGCCTCGCTCCCCTACGACCTTATAGGTTATGGGACTCCTTTACCTTTACCTTCCTTTTTTTACCGTTTTTGTCCCCGCCATTACGGTAGCTGCATTCCGACTTCGGGGATGATGTATAAACACGACAACGCGTGTGCATTTTTAAAATTTAATTCTTTTATATCGAGGATAATGGAATAAGCACTTATGTGCTTTTTTTTACATCCAGTCCCCGTATGTATGCGGTTTTGTAAATCATATCATCTGTTCCCACCAGCAAACAATGGCCTACCCTTACGAAAAGCGGAACAGGATTTAACGTGTGCGCAAGATGTTCTGCGTTCGTTCGCACACGGGGCCTGGGTTTATAGTCTCATCCGAAGGACATGGCATGCATTTGTGTGCGTGTGTGTGCGTGCGCGCATGCGTGCATGCGTGTATATATGTGTGTGTTTCCAAAAAAAAATATTATCCGCTCTTACGGGCACGACAGGCCTACTCTTCCGAAAGGCAGAGCGGGTTTCAGCGTGTGTGTGCAAGATGTTCTGCCTGCGTGCCTTCATTCCCACACGCGGGGCCTCGGTGTCTAGTCTCCTCCGAAGGACTGTCGGGGGAGTGGAGTCTGTAGTGATGTTCACTCCAGGGGCGGGGGGGGGGGGGGGGGGGGGGGGGGGGGGGGGAGGAGGGCGGGGGGGGGGGGGGGGGGGGGGGGGGAAGGCGGGGGGAGGGGAGTCGGGGGGGGGAATCCCCTTGAACGGGCGTCTCGGGGATAGCTTGAACTCCGGGGTGGATGCCGGGCTGAGCTGTCAAACGGGAAGGGCATGCTCCATCCACTGTTGGTTTTAGTCGTTTTTGTAGTTATTTACCTTTTTCACACACACACAAAAAAACCATTTTCTACCACTTCAAGTCACGGCAGATTTCTCTGCCTGAAATTCGGGCTGCTGTCCCTCCCCCCGGGGAGAGAGGAGAGCGTGTCGCCACAGGAGTCCCCTTGTACCTGCTCCCCACTTATAACTTGTTTGAAAACACACACACACACACACACACACACACACACACACACACACACACACACACTCTCTCTCTCTCTCTCTCTCTCTCTCTCTCTCTCTCTCTCCTCTCTCTCTCTCTCTCTCTCTCTCTCTCTCTGGAAGGAAGGAAGGAAGGAAGGAAGGAAGGAAGGTGGCAGGATGGTTAAGACGTTTGCCTGCCAACAAGTAAACCGTGAGGTTCTGGGTTGGATTCCCAGCCTCGCCCTTTCTTCCCAGTTTG
>CM054149.1:54993129-55028129 GCA_028751875.1 Rapana venosa | reverse complement strand
AAGGATTAACGTTGTTCTGCCTCAAATCAAAAAGCACATGTACTGTATGCGTGTATATGACCAGGGGAAAGGGAGGGAATGGATGTCTTTGTTATACTTCTTTGCTCTGAATCCAATAGCTGTTGGTTATTCTTGTTTTCCTTATATATGAGTGTATTATGTGGTGAAGGGGATATGGGTGAGGATGTGTATGTGTATGTAAGTGTTTAAATGATACATCAGTTTCCTCTGTTTATATCCATTTGGTTGTTGTTGTTGTTATTGTTGGTGGTGGTGGGGGTGGGGTTCTGGTTTATTTTGCTTTTTGTTTGTTTTGGGTTTAGGGTGGTTTTCTTGGGGAGTGGGGGGTGGTATTTTGGACTTTTTTCTCGTCTTTTGTTAGTTCTATATTGTTCTTCATTGTCTTGGCTGTTATTCTTGTCCTATGTTAGTTATTGTCGCCGTTGTTGTTGTGAACGTATGTTTGTGTTTGTTTGATTATTTCCTTGTTGTGGTTGTTCTTGTTGATTCATTTTTTGTTGTTGTTTTATTCAGTTGTTTGTATGGTTGAAGGTTTGTGTGTGTGTGTGTGTGTGAGGGAAGGGGGGGGAGGAAGCAGTTGGTGTGGTTTTTTCTAATTTTTATTCTGTTTTGTCTTCTTTGTTTGTTTTGGTTTGGTTTTTCTTTGTTGCTTGTTTGTTTGAGTTATGACGGATATTTTTTCAAGATTTTTGAATTATTTGAATTGTATGGTTTAATATTGTTCTGTTTGGGGTTTTTTTGGGGTTTTTTTAATTCCACATATGCATATGTTATTGTTTTTCTTGTTTGATTTGTATATTTTACCATAAATTAGGTTTTTATTCTATGTCTGCATATACATTATCTTTTTTTTCTCGCTTTTTTTTCTTTAGATAGATGGCTTGATGAAATTAAGCAAATGCACTGCTTATTCAATGTACCATCTGAAAATAAAAGTTTGACTTGACTTGACTTCACACAGACACACACACATGTTAAAACCTGTTCCGTTTTTGGAAGAGAAGGCCATTGTGTACTGGTGGGAACCATGACAAAAGTTATAAAAACGCAGGCACACAGGGACTGGATGTAGGGAAAAAAAGCACAAGAGTTTTATTTCATCATTCCATGGGGAACGTTGCGAATTGTGTTTGTGATCAGCTGACACGGGTTCGAATCCCGTACAAGCGCCGACTCCACTTCCCCCAAAAGTCCTTTCAGGAACACTATAGACAGAGGTCCCGTTTACGAACGCACGTAAAACATCTTGCACACACGTTAAAACCTGCTCCCCTTTTCGGAAAAGTAGGTCATTGTGTGCTGGTGGGAGCGGGGACTAGATGTGAAAAAGCACACGAGCGCTTATTCCATTATCCTCAAAATAAAACAATAACGACAGCAATAATAACAATAATAATGATAACAATAATAATGTTATATATATATATATATATTATATATATATATATATATATATATATATATATATTATATATATATATATATTTATGTGTGTGTGTGTGTGTGTGTGTGTGTGTGTGTGTGTGTGTGTGTGTGTAGGCTACAAATGTTATACTATATGAATCACATTTGAACTTATTAAAAGGGCTCCATTAAAATTACTTGAATTTTATCTTGAGAAATCCTGCCTGACAAGTAAACCATGTGGATCTAGGTTGATTCCCAACCTTGCCCTTTCTTCCCAGTTTGATGGGGAAAAAATCGGATTAAATGTCAAAGGCCTTCAGATGAGATGTCCTGTGTGCGAATGCACACAAAAGATCTTGCGACGACCGTGTGCATGCATATGTCGTATATTGGGGTTATCAGGAGGCTAGCAGACGACAAAGAAATGCAAGTTACAATGTTTGCTAAAACAAAAATTGTGAACAGAAGCTTTGAGTTCTTACAGCTGGGATGCAGCTTATGTAAGGAGCGGATGAGAATGGGGGTGGGAGGGGGGGATGAAACCGGAAACGGAAGTAAAGTACCTTAACAAAGCTTCTCAGTACAAAAACAAAAAAAGGCACGCTAGATAAAACACGCGGATTATTCTTGGAAATATTTTGTGAAAATGGGGAAAAAACATAAAAAGCATAAGAGTGAAAAGAAATTCGCCGATGGACAAGACGGTAAGCTAGAGTCGATGTGTTCTGGAGTGTTAGATCGGGTTGAATTTGTATCATTTTATATAGATATATGCACAAGGAACAGTCAGTGCGTTCGCCGGCTTGCATGAAATCAAGAACTGGCTCATCATAGGCCTAGTTCGTAGTTTATTGTTGTTATAGAAGCACACACACACACACACAGATAAAAAGATGCTAGGTATTGCCATCATAATATTTCTTTTTCTGACCTCGATCAGGTCATGTTATCTGTGTGTACACCACTGTCGGATTGGATGACATTGTGCCTGACTCTTGTCTGATTCTAAAGTCAGTCTTTTGCCTCATTGATAGATTTAATTACAAATGCATTCCAGAAACAATATGCTAAAATGTGAACTGCATTTGTGGTGAAACGATTTCAGTCATTCATAAATGTATCAGAATATATTATAAATATTCGTTTTTAAAACAGCTTATCCAACTTAAATATTGTTATTCCCAACACACTCCAGAAATCCCAGGGACAAGATTAACCCTGCATAAGTGCATTGCTTTGTGAAATCGCTTTGTTGTTGAAGAAGAGTCCCATAAGTAGTTCATTATACTTTATAGTACTTATGGACATGTCAATAGTTTATCACCTGCTATTTCTTCATTTTTTTTAATTGGTGTAGGTTGGGGGGGAGGTTATGTCAAGATTCAGTTTCACTTTCAGTGTACAGGGTTTTCATTTTTTATGGAACTTTCATTTAACCTCTTAACTGCTGAGTGCAAGTGCATCATATATCTATATGCCAGGGAATAAAATTCTTATGTACCACTTGCTATGTTCATGTCCCAATTACTCAGAAATTACTTAATGAATGATCCTGATACAGTGATAGTCTGCCCAATGACAGTATACTGTATAGTATAGATTGCTTAGAGGCAAGCTCAAATTAGTTATCGTGATATTTCACTATGAAAATATATTTTAAATGTAAAAAATCATCAAAAACTGCTTTCTTCATCACCACTGTCATTCTGAATCTGAGTAATAATAATAATAATAAGTGGAACTTATATAGTGCTATATCTAGCAAAGACAAATCAAAGCGCATGCATTCAACCTAATCTTCACAAGTCATGCAATCAATGATACATAGTCAATAGTACCCTGTATCTCACTAACAACCGTCACACATATCACACATAAGCCCGGGCAAAATCTCAGTCTTTTTTTTTTTTAATGCACTATCACCTGAATCATACAATGATACATGATCGTTTTCATCACTGTCACTGTGCCAGGATTATCTTAAGCTTTATTTGCCACTTTTTCAGGTGTGTAAAGTTATTGATACCCTCAACAAGGAGTGTCAGCTATTTTGAACAAGAACTCCCCAAGCAGTCATGCATAATAACACAAAATATGAGCCAAAAAACAATCATTGTTGCCATGGGGTTTGCAACTGGATGTTGCCAAGCAACAGGAGAGTGATCTCCACAAACTTAGGAGTTCTTTTCCTTTAACTGTAGTCAAGGAAGCTGGCTTGTTTACTTCGGTTCAAAACCCCGGACATTTTCAGGGTAGAGGCGTATAGAGTGCACATGATTTAGCCCCAGAAATTTTCCGGGGTGGGGCAGTGTAGTGCTTAAAAAACACAAACAAACAACTCGGCAAACAATTGGTTTAAAGGAAAATAAGTTACCTAATTTTTTAAGCTATCTTGAAATGTTCATAACAACTTAAAATGCATTTTTCCTGTGTCTTTTGAGATAATTATAAAAAATATGTATCAATGTGCCTGTCACAGTGTCAGTATTGCATTTGCTCTTCATGGAATGATTAAAGTGATTTTGACTTGACTTGACTAACTCTCCCTCCCCACATCCCATTTTTCTTGCTTGCATTTTTGGGATCTGTCTTTTTCCTTTCTAAGTTTCTTTTAATAAAACTGAAGTTGAAAGTTGTTTTTTTTTATAATACTAATAAATAATAATATATGGAATTTATATTTTGAGAGAATACATTTTATCATATGACGATATGTGCATTCAAATTTGTGTCTGAATTTATCATATACTATAGAAAACTTTATAACTAATAATTAATATATTTATAAGTTTTTAAAACATTTTCATCAGTGTAAAACATATTTCCTAGTTAAATACTAAAGTAATGAATCTAATGATAGAGGACAATAAAATATTGAATTAAACTGACCTACTCACTGACACTGACAGACCAAGTGACTTGCTCACTCAGTGACTCACTCACTTAGACTTATTTCCGTTCTTTCACTCACTCACTATATATATATAATGTATGCTGATTATGTCTTATGATTACAGTGAGACACCCTAATCACAGATGATAACAGATAAGTTAACAGCTGCAAACTTAAGGCTACAGCCGTACAGGGATTAACTTTGAACAGTAGTCTAAGTAAGAACTATTTTGGGAATGAGTTGCAGTCTTGAACAGTTGCCTGTGATAATCTTTACAAGTGATCTTTGATGCAATCTTTATTGTCAGGAGTTACAAATAATTTTAGTTAAGCATTTGCATGCTTTTTTTCTTTCCATCTGGTCCTTAGATACACAATGTACATGTATACGCTGTATATTTTTGTGTATGATGCATCCTACATGTGTTGTTAAGCATTTGCATGCTTTTTTTTCTTTCCATCTGGTCCTTAGATACACAATGTACATACATGTATACACTGTATATTTTTGTGTATGATGCATCATACATGTGTTCAGTGTTCTATACCTTCCTCAAATATCTACACATGACACTTATAAATAAATAAATATGTATTTTATTTTATATAATTATATATATATTAATGTATGGACACAATAATGAAATGTTTCTCTTCCCATTTTGTCTCCTATGGCAACAGACATTGGCGACAGTTTAACAGGCGATGGCCTGCCCTCATTCGGCACACCAGGAGAGAAGCCCCTGAAACTGGTGCTGAAGGTTGGACCCCAGGACCCGGCAGACACTTTTGGTGCTCAAACCTCAGAGGACAGACCCAGCTCCAAACACAAGCACAAAAAGAAGAAAAAGAAGAAGGAAGGGAAGGAGAAAGAGTGGGAAGAAGTGAGTTTGTTTCTCTGTCAGTAATGGAAGGGAAGCGTAATAAAGTAATATATTATTTTTATAATATATATATATATATATTCCAATAATAATTTTAGTTTGACAATCACTGAATCGGATTCAGAACCTTACATCATAATGTAGAAAACATTGTGAACAATCGTCAATCATATTTTAAGACTTTCTGGGGGGAAAAAGCAGGAGAATGGACCAAGAAGGCAGAAAATAGATAAGAAGGGGGAGACAAAAAGAAATGGAACAAGGCAGGAACAAAGAGAAGGATAGAAAAGAAGGAATTGCTAGCAGAGATTTTCCAGAAGGTGGGGATGCCATTTATACTGATAGGACCCCGGCATGCCCAGGGGCAATTTGAGTGAATGAATATAAATTACATGTTGATGATAGCACTTGTGCATTGTCAACGTCATGAAGCCAGGTTGTGTTCTGTCTTGCAGGCGCAGAGCAGTGTGGATTTAAAGCCAAGTTGTGATCTGATTCATCATGTCTTGCAGGCACAGGGCAGTGTGGATCTGAAGCCAAACTGTGATCTGATTCATCATGTCTTGCAGGCACAGGGCAGTGTAGATCTGAAGCCAAACTGTGATCTGATTTATCATGTTTGCAGGCACAGGGCAGTGTGGATCTGAAGCCAAGTTGTGATCGGAGTCATCATGGCTTGCAGGCACAGGGCAGTGTGGATCTGAAGCCAAGTTATGATCAGAGTCATCATGGCTTGCAGGCACAGGGCAGTGTGGATCTGAAGCGAAGCTTGCCAATGGAGGAAGGTCCTCTGGAAGACTCCATGGCAGAGCCACCAGAAAAGAAACTCTTCATTGAAGGGGAGGGAACTGTGTCTTTGGAGGAAGGGGAGACAATTGAAGAGAGAGTGCGGCACTCACCTCGTTCCTGTGCTTTGCGTCTCGACGATGGTGCTATTCTTCGACAGTGTCTGGAATACCTCCATAAGATTCTGCAAAAGTAAGTTTGGATTTAATAATAATAATAATAATGGAACTTATATAGCGCTATATCTTGCAAAGACAAATCAAAGCGCATGCATTCAACCTAATCTTACACAGTCATGCAATCAATGATAAATAATCAATAGTTTAAACAAACAGATATTTACAAACATGGTGCGCTGCAGACAAAGTCTATGAAATAAAATTTCAATAGTCAAATGTTTTTCAAAAGTACACACACACTCACACAGGTCATACACTTTAGCAGGGTGATAGGACATGGGTTAGTGAAGGTGGGATTTCTGGTGGTGGGTTTTTTTTTGGTTTTGAGATTAATGACATGCATGAAATTTTGTGAAGAAAGTGTAAACTTATTATCTTTTAATGTCATCATAATCATTAATAATGGGTGGCGCTGCTCTTGTGGTGACACACTCTCCCCGGGAAAAGCAGCCCAAATTTCAGGCAGAGAAATCTGCCGTGTCTGAAAATGAAAAGAAAAAAAAAAGAAATTATGTAGCATTTCAGTTTCACAGGCTTTTGGTATTGCAAAGTTATGGTTTTGTGATTTAGAGGAGTCTAGTGAATTTTATGAAATCTCATGAAGAAACAGTAAACTGTAGTTTTCAAAATTAGGGGTTACATACGAGGCTAGAGAAAAGAACATGAGATGGTTTGTGATGCCATGTAGAGAATAAATATGAATTGTACAGATCTGCATTTGAAATCGTGCAGAAGTATGCAGGGGTTTTTGGGGTGTTGTTGTTTTTTTAAACATGAAATGTTATATGAAATCCCATGGAGTAAGTATGACAAACCAATTATCAGTGATATTGATACTAGCATACAAATATTGTAGCATTTTTTTAGTTTTGAGTATTGCTTATAAATAAGTTCTGTGATTTATTTTCATTTTTTGTTTTGTTTTATTTGTGTTTTTTCCTTTGAGGTTTTTTTGTTTGTTTGTTATTGGTTTGGTATTGGGTTGGGGATTTTTTTTTAGGGGGGTTGTGGGGTTGGGTTTTTTTTGGGGGGGAGGGGGGGGAGTTCGGCTGGTGTTTTTTGTTTGTTTGTATTTTTGTTGGTGTTTTTTTTTGTTACAAAGCGATTTTCCAAATTCCATTTATAAACATATTAAAATTAGGCTTTGACATAAATTAATTAATTAATTACGGTGTACACACACTGTGGCCAAAAGTCTGGTCAAACACAGGCTGACTCCACTTGACTTAAAAAAACAAAAAGTGCTTGTGTTTCCTCAGGTTTTTGATATACTGGTCATATTTCGAGTAACTGATGCATGCATACATTTGCATGCATGTGTCCTTCGTCCTTCAGATGAGACTATAAACTGAGGCCCGTGTGCGAACGCATGCAGAACATCTTGCGTACATGTTAAACCCTGTTCCGCTGTTCGAAAGAGTAGGCCATTGTGTGCCGGTGGGAACAGATGACAAAATTTTTTAAAACGCATACACGCATAAATTTTTACCCCCCCCCAAAAAAAAAAGTGCTTTGATTTGTTGCTTTACAAGCTTCAGCGCTATATAAATTCCATACATTATTATTATTATTATTATGTGTGCATGAATGAGAATGCATTTGTGTGGCTGTGCCTGTGTGTTGATTTGACAGCCAAGAGCGCTGTGTGGTGTGTTTTCAGCAAAGATGTCAACGGGTTTTTTGCCTACCCCGTGACCGACTCTATCGCTCCTGGGTACTCCAACATCATCCACTCCCCCATGGACTTCAGCACCATGGAAACCAAGATTGAGAGAAACGAGTATCGCAGCGTTATGGAATATAAGGTCAGTAGCTTTTGTGTGTGTGTGTGTGTTTTTAAAAATAAAAAAAAGTATTATTATCATTATTGTTTCATGCCAAGCTTGAGAGAAACGAATATTGCAATGTTATGGAATATAAGGTCAGTAGGGTTTTTGTATGTATGTGTTTTTTGTTGTTGTTTTAATTGTTTCATGCCAAGATTGACAGAAACAAATATCACAGTGTTATAGAATATAAGGTCTGTATCTTTTTAAAAAAAAAAAAAATTTAACTGTTTCATGTCCTCTATAATAGTGCTACCCAAAATTACATACACATATATTTATATTTACACATGGGCACATGCTTGTGTTCACTCATGCATGCACATTAGGAACTTGTGTACACACATATGTGCGCACACATGTACGCACGTGCATGCGCGCACACACACTCACACACACACACACACACACCCAACACACACACACACATACACACCCTCACCCAATCTCTCTTTTATTCATTCTCTTGTTCTCTCTCTCTCACTCTTTCACACACACACATCCCGCCTTCTCGCTCTCTCATTTAGTCTCTTGCTCTCTCTCTCTCACTTACTCACACATGTGCACTCAACAAACATGCACTCACATGCATGCACATACGCGCACACACACACACACACATATATATTTCCCCCCAGCCCCTGCCCCCCCTTCTCTCTCATGTACTCTCTTGCTCTCTCTCTCACTTACTCACACACGTGCACTAATACATGTGCGCGCGCGCGCACACACACACACACACACAGCAAATCTACTTTCTCAGAAAAACCCTATGACAAACTGTGTCTGTCAATGTCCTGTTATTTTTCTTCTTGTTCTAAAATACTTCTTCTTTGTCATATGCTCAGACAGCAATCATTGTCTGTCTTGTGAGCAAAAATGGATTGCACTGCTGTTAATTAAGCGCCTGACAAGTCAAGCCCAGCGCATCTGACTTCAGCTTGGGAGAAAATTATCTTTTAAGTCTTTCTGGAAAATAAAGCAGGAGAATGGATCAAGACGGCAGAAAACAGACAAGAAGGAGGTGACAGAAAGAAAAGAAACAAGGCCAAAACAAAGAGAGGAATAGAAAAGAGGAAATTCCTAGCACAGAATTTCCAGAAGCGGGGATGCTATTTATACTGACAGTCTTCCGACATTCCCACGAGGGAATGTCCTGCTATGTGTTGTATCTTGCAGAAATATTTCTCTTCATCAGTGAAGAGTTTGTTTTTTTTATATTAAATTTGTGTTTGTTCCTAAGCAAGAGCTCTGAGGTTCTTTAATGGTGAGATTTTGGGCATACAACCACTTTTGCCCACTACGAAGGTAACCAATTTCAAATTTATGGGGATGTTAGCTGGGTATGTGTGTGGTTGTGCAACCCAATGAAAGCTGACATGATTTACAGGATCTTTAACATGCATATTTGATCATCTGCATGTGTATATACATGAAGGAAATGAAAGCATTGTACTTGAAGTTAAGTGGGAGATTGTAAAAATCCCCACTCTTAATTCACCAGACACTGCCAAGATTCGAACCCACAACTTCATGGGCCCATGGGATTGAAGTTGAATGGTCCTAACCACTCGGCTTTGGTGTCTGTCAGCCACTTATAAAGTGTGTTGCAGAAAGATTTCTCTCTGTCAATTGTCCTGCTGTGATGTGTGTTGCAGAAAGATTTCTCTCTGTCAATTGTCTTGCTGTGATGTGTGTTGCAGAAAGATTTCTCTCTGTCAATTGTCCTGCTGTGATGTGTGTTGCAGAAAGATTTCTCTCTGTCAATTGTCCTGCTGTGATGTGTGTTGCAGAAAGATTTCTCTCTGTCAATTGTCCTGCTGTGATGTGTGTTGCAGAAAGATTTCATGCTGATGTGCAACAATGCCACGGTGTACAACCGGCCGGAAACAGTGTACTACAAGGAAGCCAAGCGGCTGATTCACCTGGGCTCCAAGCAGCTCAGCAAGGTCAGTCACCAACCGTACCTGTCCCCTTCTTGCCAGTAACCCCTGGTTTTGTACAGAAATAAAAACCCACCTGGTTTTGCTCAGATGAGCAGTCTAAGCTTTTTTGTTTTTGGGGTGTTTTTTTTTATTCCTCTGCTAGAGCTTCAAGATTCACCATTGGTGAGGGTTTTTTTGGAATGCTATTCTCCCCCGTTCCCCCCCACCCCCCCCACCCCACCCCCCAACATTTAGGTGGCAATATTCCGACTTAGGGGATGGTGTCTAAACACGACACCTGTGTGCATGCGTTTTAAAAAAATAATTTTATTATCCGTTCCTCCCAGCACGAAATGGCCTACTCTTCTGAAAGGTGGAACAGATTTTTAATGTATGCGCAAAATGTTCTGCATGCATTCACTCACAGGACCTAGGTTTATGGTCTCATTTGAAGTGCTATAACATTCAGTTAGGTTTTCCCATCAAACTGGGAAGAAAGGGCAAGGCTGGGAATCGAACCCTGACCTCACGTTTTACTTGTTAGGAAGGTGAATCTCTTAAACGTCCTTCCACCTTCCTGTTTGGTTGTATGCTTGATATGTGAAGTGCGTTCATGCAGAGAGGTAAAGTTACTTTTTTCTTGCTCTGTAAAAACATGAACATTTTAAGGACTGCCCTCACGTTTTGATTGTAGGGAGGTTTGTTTGTTTTTCGTACAAAAATATTGTTGATGTATGTGTGCTTGTGCGTGTGTGCATGTGTGCATGTTCATTTATGAATGTGTATACACACTTATATCTGTGTGTATGCATTTGTTATGGTTGTTGTTGTCTTTTCTTTTTTGTTTGTTTTGTTTCGTTTCGTTTGGGTTTTTTGTTGTTTGTTTAGTTGTTGTTGTTTGGTTTGTTGTTGGGTTGTTGTTTTTTTTGGGGGGATGTATTTTTAACAGAATTTTTTCTGTTTGTTTGATTTGTATGGCTTATTGTGTAGGCATTTTTATACTGTGTATGCAAATATATATTACAATCTTTTTTTTTCTTCTTTTTTTTAAAAAAGATAGACGACTTGATGGGAAAAAAAAGCAATTGCACTGCTTATTCAAAAGTTCGACGTGACTTTGACTTTCACACTCACACATGCACACTTACTTAAGAAAGGATATGGAGATGTTTTAGGACCATTTAAGAGGTGCAGCTATGGGGGGAAGATGCTAGGTGGGAAATACATGTGCCTCGAGGCATGAACAGAGGACATCACAGATTCTTTACAGCAAGACTGTACGCACACAAACCAGCGTGTTCTGGCTTAAAGTGTCAACAGATTTTAACGGATATTTTCAGGACCGACTGCTGGCGCTGAAGAAGTCGCAGAGCTGGATGGCCAGCCTCACTCTGGCGGAGATCGGCATTGACGAGAACGGCAAAGTGCTGGAGGAAGCGCCCCCTGTGCAGGAAGATGTCAAACCCAAGGAGAAACCCAAAAGCAAGTCCACAAAGACGGTGTAAGCTTTTCCCTGATGTTGGTCCACGCCAGTGTGGTAGTGTCGGGGAGTTGGTTTGTTGTTGTCGGGGAGTTTGTTGTTGTTGGGGAGTTTATTGGCAGGGAGTTTTGTTGTCAGCGAGTGTATTATTGTCAGGGAGTTTTGTTGTGTTTGTTATTGTCAGGGAGTTTATTATTGTCAGTGAGTGTGTTATTGTCAGGGAGTTTGTAGGCAGCAAGTTTATTTTCAAGGAGGTTGTAGGCCTCTGTAAGTTGTCATTTTGTTGGAAGTTATGTCATTGTGGGTTGGTTTGGGGTTTTTTGCCAAGGGAGGTGGGAGGGGGGGGAGTTTTTGGCATGTATTGTATTGTATACTACTTTTAAGTAATTTTCTTTTCATTTTTCTGTCAGCAAGTGTATTTATTTCCCTGTCAGAGTGGCTTTTTTTCTACAGAACTTTGCCAGGGATGACTCTCTTGTAGTACTTTGGTTAATTTTGTTGAAGTACTCTTCATTTTGTGTGTGCCTTCTTTTCATTGACAGTGACTCATTTCATTTTTGTGCGAACCATGTCTAAATAGGCCTTCCCAGTATGTTTAAAACACACACACACACACACACACACACACACACACACACACAGAGCTATGCAATTTTGAATAGAGGTGACAAAAGTTTAAAAACAAATGGAGGTAATAGAACAGAGGGCAAAAGCAGAGAAAGCTAAAAACTGATACCCCTTCCCTATACCCCCCCCCCCCAAAAAAAAAAAATATATATTCAACAAGAAAAAAAATAAATAGAAAACAAAATCCCCACCCCACCACAAAGCTTCAAGAAATTAGATTGATAAAAAGCAAAAGAAGAATATAAAAAAAACAAAAATCAACAAAAAGCAAAATCCCCACCCCACCCACAAAACTTCAAGGAATAGATTGAAAAAAAGCAAGAAAACGCCCCCACCCCAATACTCATAAGGACAGTGTAAGCTATCAGGTACATACATGTAGAAAACCCAAATGGCAACAGTGGAAGAAAGAAGCATCCAAGGGATTAGGTGGTAAATGGACAGTTGCTGTAGCTGAGTGGTTAAGATGGTTTGGCTTCAATCCCATGCGTCCATGAAGTTGTAGCTTTGAAACTTGGCGGCATCTTGTGAATTAAGGGTGGGGATTTTTACAATCTCCCAGGTCAATTTCATGTGCAGACCTGCCAGGGACTTAATTCACCCCTGTGCATATAAACATGCAGAAGATCAAATATGCACATTAAAGATCATGTCATTCATGTCAGCATGTGGTGGATTATAGAAACCTGAACGTTACCAGCATACATCCCCAAAGTCAGAATGCAGCTACCTTCGTGGTGGGCAAAAACAGTTGCATAGTCAATAGCTCACCATTGGTGAATCTCAGAGCTCTAGCCTAGGAGTGAAAAAAAGAAAGAACATAAGACTGTGTGAGCAATCAAGCTCATGAAGAAAACCAAAATAGCTGCAGTTCTGGAAGAAGAAAAAGCTTACAGTAAAGTATTAGGTGGTGAAGAAGCCATGAAGTTGAAGACATCGGCATCCTATCAAGCAGCCGCCTTGCTGACTGTTGATCCAGCGGGACGCCCTTTGAACCCTTCCCCGACAACCTGTCCCCCGAGGAGATCCTGTCTCAGGCCACGCAGTCGGCAGCAGCAGCACGCCAAGCCCTCACCGTCCGCCGACCCAAGACAGACGTGAGTGGCCATTTGGCCGTGTTCTGCCGTAAAGTGCACTTAGCTTATAGTTTTGCCTTGTCGCTCCTAATACTGTTATTGTTGTCTCGATGCATGTACGTGCGTGCATGCGTGTGTGTGAGTTCATGTGTATGTGTGTGACATCAAGTATTGTCAACTTTTAAGATGTGTGTTCTATCTTATGTATGTATTGTTTAAATCCTGTTGTGTAGTCTTAAAATGCCACTCATAGTTTCTGTGTTGAGACCCTAAAGTATTTTGGAGTCTTGGGTCTGTCAGTGTGGGACCCCCGTGAGGGTGGCAGATGTGAATGGTTTGGCAGTTTTCTGTCATTGGTGTAGGGACTGGATAGCTCAGTGGTCAGAGCACTCTTTCTCACCAATCTAAGGTTAAGCAACATTGAGCTTGGTTACCAAGTGGATGGGTGACTGCGCGCCTTGGCTTCAGTACAGTCCCCCTGTTCACCCAGCTGTAAATGTGTACCTGCCTCTTTAGGATCAGGTAAGGTAAAGCAGCGAGGGAGAGGAGATGGACACTGCCCTCAACATGGCCCCTGGAGAAGCTGAGGTCTCTGACACCTCACTCCCCAACGACTGCACAGTTTATGGGAACACCTTTACCTTTTACCTTTATGGTACCCACACTTGCCCTTGTGGGGATGCCAGGGGCTCTTTCAGTATAAGTAGCACCCCCTCCTGGAAATTCTGTGCCAGGAATTTCCTCTTTATTGTCACTGTCCTTTTGATGAGACTATAAACCGAGGCCCCATGTGCGATTACACGCAGAACATCTTGTGCACGTTTTAGAAACCCGTTCTGCATTTCGGAAGAGTAGGCCATTTCGTGCTGGTAGGAACAGATGACAAAAAAATTTGTAATGCATGCACATAGGTTGCAAGTGTAAACATATCCCTGAAGTCAGAATGCAAGTTAATTTATATCTTTTAGGGGTCAAAGGATTTGATTCTTGCATGTGTGTGTGTATAAACATGTATGAGTGTGTGTGGAAAGCCAGTTTCTATCATTCTTGGTAGTTGTTATTATTAAGAATGTCATCATAATCACTGTCTGATCCAAGATTTTTTTTTAGGGGGTTGGGGGGTAGGTTGGGGTGACTTTTTTTCCTTATAACAAGACTGCAGTTTGTGATTTAAAAAAAAGGGGGTACTGTAATCTGTTTTATGTAGATGTTTATAAATGACAACAGTTGAAATAATTATTTGGAGGTAAACCTAAGGCGTGTGAGGATGGTGTGTGTGTGTGTGTGCGTGTGTGTGAGAGAGAAAGCACAAGTGTGTACCTATGTGGGAGTTTATGGTTGTATGCATATCTCTATGTGAATGTGTGCTGGTGGTGTAACATGCATCACAGCCACTCACAGTGCTATATTGTAGAGCACCTCTCCTCTGTGTGTGTGTGTGTATTGCAGTTGGCATTTTTGCGACGAAACAAGAAGGGGGTGACCACGTTGAATATCCTCAATCCTGACAACGAAGGCATAGGTAAGTAGCCGTGACCTCAGAATGACCTCCAGTAGAAGTTTGAAGCACGCATTAGTTGAATATTGTATCAGATTGGGGGGGGGTGGGGGGGTGTTGCAGGATAGCTTTGCGGGTAAGAACGTTTAGCTGGCGATCTCACGGCCTGGGTTTGAGCCATCATCGACTCACCAGTTTGAGGGGATTTTTCGCCCTGGAGTTAACAGCTGTAAAGACTCCATGCCCCTGACAGTCCCCGGATTGTTCTATAAACTGAGGTCGACACTGGTGTTGTGTTTGTACGTCATCCCGAAAGTCAGAATGTGGCTGCCTTAGTGGTGAGCAAATTGTTGTATATGCTAATCGCACCATTGGTGAACCTTGGAGATCCAGCCCAGGAACAACAACCCTCCCCCCCCCCTCCCCTATCCAGATTTGGCTTGACCAGCGTCAGGGGATGGAGACCTAGCAGTCTTTCCTGGGGTAATCATCATTCACAGGGGGCGGGATAGCCTAGTGGTTGGAGCAGTTTGCTCATGATCTGAACCACACAAAGCCCATGTTAGGAAATTTTACCCTGCAGTTAACATCTGTACCGACTCCTTTCCCCCAAAACTCCTTTGGGTAAGACTGTAAACCAAGGCCCTGTGTGCCAGTGTACGCAGAACATCTTGTCATCACATTAAAAACTCGTTCTGCCTTTCCGAAGAGTAGGCCACTGCATGCCAGTAGGAACGGGTGATAAAATTTTTAAACATGCATACACACAGTTGTTATGTTTAGACTTCATCCCCAAAGTTGGAATGCAGCTACCTAAATGGTGGGGAAAAAATGGTCGCTTTCACAAAATCTCGCCCTTTGTGAACCTCGGAGTTCTAGCTAAAGAGCAAAAATTTATTTTTAAAAAAGCACACACAAAAAAACCAGCAAAACACAAATCAAATTTGGTCAGCACTGACAGTGTATAAAATCGTGAAATAAAATGGCTGTGTTCTCTCAACTAAGCCCTGTCAAGAGTGGCTATGTTTAAAGCACAATAACTTTGGTGTGGAAAAAAAACAGGAATAAAACGGATCACTTCACTGGATAAGATTATTTTCTCTTGTTGATGAATGTCTGAAAATGTCACAAATAATGCTGCATGTGCCTTTGTGCAGATGTATCACTTTGAACATTTTTTTGGTGAAAACCTCATTCACATATAAAGTCACAGGTGAATTTGTTGGCACAAAGAATATTCCATACATGATACCTAAATCATACAAGTTGAGTTGATAGAGTGAGTCAAGTCAAGTCAAGTCCAATTTTTGTTTCCAGATGGTGAGGGGAAGGGGAGAGGTGACTGAAAGTAAGGAGGGTGCTGACATGACAGTGTTGTTGTTGTCGTTGTTGTTGTTGCAGTGAGCACGACGGAGAAGGTGGTGGACCTGTCGGAGATTGTGGGCAAGCTGACAGCGGGCACGGGCACCCTGCCCAGCTTCAAGGAAGACAAGCGCAACAAGGTCACCCCCAGTGAGTCCTGCAGGCAGGCACACACACATGCACACCTACAGCTGTGTCACGTAGCTGCACAGCATACATCCTGTTTTCTGTGTGTGACATGATTCTCACAGCATACACCCAGTTCCTTTGGTCTTTGTCTTCTTACCTGTGTGTGTGTGGCACATTCACAGCATCCAGTTCTCTGTGTGTGACACTCACAACATACATCCAGTTATGTGTGCGACACTCACTACATCTAGTTCTCTATGTGTGAGATGATCCTCACAGCATCCATCCAGTTCTCTGTGTGTGAGATGATCCTCACAGCATCCATCCAGTTCTCTGTGTGTGAGATGATCCTCACAGCATACACCCAGTTCCTATAGTATTTGTCTTTCCTCTGTGCGACACTCACAACATCCAGTTCCTATGGTCTTTGACTTACCTCTGTGTGACACAACATCCAGTTCCTATGGTCTTTGACTTACCTCTGTGTGACACAACATCCAGTTCCTATGGTCTTTGTCTTACCTCTGTATAACACAACATCCCGTTCCTATGGTCTTTGTCTTACCTCTGTATAACACAACATCCCGTTCCTATGGTCTTTGTCTGACCTCTGTGTGAGACACACTCACAACATCCAGCTCTGAAGTCAGAAAGTGGCTACCTTAATGGTGGGTGAAAGCAGTGGCATATGCAAAATCTCACCATGTGGTGAACCTCGGAGCTCTAGCCCAGGATTTTTTTTAAAAAAACAGCAACAAAAACCCCACCCCCAAATTTAGCTACAAATTCTTAACTGCTTTTTTGGGGTTTTTTGTCCTTTTTTCCAGTCCAATACGTGAACTATGGGCCGTTCAGCAGCTTTGCCCCGCAGTACGACTCGTCGTTTTCCAACGTGAACAAAGAGGAATCAGACCTCCTGCTGGCCACCTATGGCGATGAGACAGGGGTGCAGTACGCCAAGAGGTCAGAGGGATTGACTTTTGGGGGGAGAGGGAGGGGGGTGCAAGTGGTGGGGGGGGGTGTTAGAGTTGTTTTGGTTTTGTTTGGTGCTGCCTGCAGAGGTTCTTCGTCTTCTTCATTGTCGAACGCTCAGACAGCAATTATTGTTGTCTAGTTATATGAGCAAAAATGCGCCATGCTGCTGTTAAGCACCTGACGAGTCAGGCCCAGCGCATCTGACTTCAGCGTTAGAGAGAATTGTTATCGTTTAAGTTTTTTGGGAGAGAAAAAAGGCAGGAGAATGGACCAAGAAGGCAGATAATAAACAAGAAGGAGGTGACAGGAAGAAAAGGAATCAGGCAGAAAGAAAGAGTGATAGAAAAGAGGATATTTCTAGCACAGATTTTCAGGAAGGTGGGGATGCTATTTATACTGACAGGCCCCCAGCATCCCCACAGGGGAGCCTGCAGATGCTGCTCGTTCCAGTCTCACCACTACAGGTATACCCAGGCTGGTCCTGTCACATCTTCAGGAGTCAAAATGCCCACAGGGAGCTGATATAATGCTCAGCTGCCATGAAGCCACCAGCCAGAAGGGCCCTGCACCGCTGCTGGGTCACTTCAGTGGTGTTCTGTGATACCTGTTCTGATCAAACATGTGTGATTAGTTCATGGAAAAACCGACATAAGTGACATAGCACAATTCAGAGCTGCAGTGAAAAATCCTGACCAACCTTAAAAATAGCAAGTTTCTGTTTATACCATTTTTAGCTTTTATGAGGCCTTTTCTAAACACACACAAAGTATCGGCGTAAAATTCAATCACTTTCAATGCACATATTTAGTCATTTTTTAGACCCATTTGGTAAAATAAAAATTAAAAAATGGCTGCCAGTGAATATCAACATTCAAATGACAATAAAATAAAATCCAAATGAATGAAGAGTTTTAAAATATGTTTTTTGCATCTTTTTCAGCAACTTCATGAGTATATTATGGTTGTAAAATCTTAAAATGTGCCTCCTCCACACTGGTACTCCTGAAAGAATGATGTGAACATGGAGCCCAAATTTTGCATGTGTGTTCTGTCTGACTGTCTCTCTATCTGTCTGTCTGTCTGCCTGTCTGACTGTGTCTGTGTCTGCCTGCCTGTCAGACTGACTCTGCGTCTGTCTGTCTGCCTGCCTACCTGCCTGACTGACTATGTGTGTGTGTGTCTGTCTGTCTGTGCGTCTGTCTGCCTGCCTGTCTGATTGACTGTGTGTGTGTGTCTGTCTGCCTGTCTGTGTGTGTGTGTGTGTCTGTCTGTCTGCCTGACTGACACTGTGTGTGTGTGTGTGTGTGTGTTGCAGTGTGCAGAGCTTTGTGGATTCTTCAGGGGACTACTCTCAGAAGATGGTGAACAACCTGCTGGACATGCTGACCAAAGGCCAGCACACCCGCACCAACCACGCCCTGGAACAGGTCAGCCCTCTGAAGGCCACATGCAGCTGCCTTCTCCCTTCCTTTTTTCCTTTTTAAAAAAAACCTCAAAGGATGTTAAGAGTGTGGTGGATTTTGAAAGTGGATGTTTTTGTCAGGCCTCATTCACAACATGCAGAAGTATGTGAGACTGTTCTGGCACCAGTTTCCTGAAAATCCTTCAGATGAGACTAGAAACCTGTGGGTGAACGCATGCAGAACATCTAGCATAAATATGTTAAGACCTGTTCAGCCTTTTGGAAAAGTAAGCCATTGTGTACTGGTGAAAATGGGTGACAAAATTGACAAAACTGCATATTTGGGGACTGGAAGTAAAAAAAAAATTTTTTAAGCAAAAAAAAAAAAGCACACAAGTGCTTATTCCATTATCCTCAAAATAAAAGAATAGTGATGATAATGATGGAAACAATTCAAGATAGCTGAAAAAATACCCAACCCCAAAACAGATAATAATGTAACTGGAAAGTTTTCACACTGACGTTGTTCCTTCATTCTGCAGTTGTTTAACGATATGGCATAACTTGATTTTTATATGTGAACAACGCTGTTTCTTAAAAATTCAATCCTAACAGTCAGGGAACCAGTTTCCTAGAGATTTTCTCTTTACAAGCTTGTATGCCAGCCCATAATGGAGCTCAGTAGACATGTTTATTTATCTATTTTATTTTATTTTATTCTTTTATATCGAGGATAATGGAATAAGCACTTATGTGCTTTTTTACATCCAGTCCCTGTGTGTATGCGGTTTTGTAAATTCTGGTGCTGTGCGTGCGTGCGCATGTTACAAGAAACAACAGTAGAGTAGATTTTATACCCAGTTTTAATTATAGTTGCACAGTTTTATTCTGGGATTTAAGAGTTTGCAAGGTGACAACCCTGATGTGGCCCCTGTGGTCAACGGGGCTATGAACAACAAATTGGATTGCTGTGTGCATCGCACATGTATGAGAGAGAGGATGCACATGCAGTAAAGAAAAGAGTGGACTGGCAGTGAAGGGAAACCTCTGTGTGTGTGTGTGCGTGCATGTGTGTGTATACATGTGTCTGTGTGTGTATATATGTGTGTGTGTGTGTGTGCGTGCATGTGTGTGTGTATACATTGTGTGTGTGTGTGTGAACAGCAACGGAAGCTGGAGAGGGAGAAAGCAGCAGCTGCTGCAGCAGAAGAAGCAGAAAACGCCGCTCACCTGCCATCTGTGTCTGCCCAGGTAGCTGTCTGTGGCTGTCTCTGTCTGTCTGTCTGTGCTGTCTCTGTCTGTGCTGTGCTGTCTCTGTCTGCCTGTGCTGTCTCTGTCTGTGCTGTCTCTGTCTGTCTGTGCTGTCTCTGTCTGTGCTGTCTCTGTCTGTCTGTCTGTGCTGTCTCTGTCTGTCTATCTGTCTGTGGCTGTCTCTGTCTGTGCTGTCTGTCTCTGTCTGTGCTGTCTCTGTCTGTCTGTGCTGCTCTCTGTCTGTCTGTGCTGTCTCTGTCTGTCTGTGCTGTCCCTGTCTGTGCTGTCTCTGTCTGTGCTGTCAGTCTTTCTGTCTCTGTCTGTCTGTGCTGTCTCTGTCTGTCTGTGCTGTCAGTCTTTCTGTCTCTGTCTGTCTGTGCTGTCAGTCTTTCTGTGTCTGTCAGACTGTCTGTGTCTGTCTATCTACAATAGTTGCTGTCTGAGTGTTCAGTGAAGAAGAAATTGGTCTGTGCTGTCTCTGTGTCTGTTTATCTCTATCTGTATCTTTCTGTCACTGTTGTGTTTGTGTGGCTGTGTCTGTCTCTTTCCTTGTGTGTGTGTCTGTCTCTGTCTATGACTATGTGCATGTAGCTGTGTCTGTCTGTATCTGTGTGTTTGTGTCTGTCTCTGCCTGTTTGTCTCTGGGTGGGGGGGAGTTGAATGGCGTGGTTGTTAGACCGTCAAGTCGATGACCCTTCAGCTGAGTGGTTCAGACTATGTCACTTGAATTCCATGAGTCCTTGAAGTTGTGGGTTTGAATCTTGGCAGCAGCATCGGGTGACTCTTTTTTTCATACCTGAAGTTAGCAGTAACATACCCCAAATATCACCATTGGTGAGCCTCAGATCTCTAGCCCAAGAATGAACACCCCCTCCCCCCCCCAAATCAATAAACTTGTGTGTGGGTGGGTTTTTTTACAGTGTTGTATGTATGTTTGTTGTTTCAGGGCATGTTGTCTCCACAGGGCGATGTACAAATTACAGGTATGTTACTTTGTTTTTATTCGTTTATGTTGATGACTTCACACAAACACACACACACACACACACACACACAACATACACAACACATACATCTACACAAACATGTACACACACGCACGCACGCCTCGATGAGTTAATGGATAAGTTAAGGCAGTTATGACTTTATTTATTAATTAATTTATTTATTTGTTGATTCATTCTCCCCATGTTCAGTGTAGCTGTTGTGGATTTTGTGCTCTCTTAACTCTTAAATTCATGTACTGCTGGAAACTGTAGTCGTTTGGTTGTCATGAACCATGCACCAATCCATGGTATTGTCATGTGCTGCTTTTAGAAGCTGAGCCAGAGCCAACGAGTGCTTTCCTTGCTGCTGCACACAAGTGCACTTAATTAACGCATCAGAAGTCTGTGTGTAGTGGCAGCAGTCAGTCAGTGCTGTAGAGTGTTGACTCCAACACATCAGAAGTCTGTGTGTAGTGGCAGCAGTCAGTGCTGTAGAGTGTTGACTCCAACGCATCAGGAGTCTGTGTGTAGTGGCAGCAGTCAGTCAGTGCTGTAGAGTGTTGACTCCAACGCATCAGAAGACTGTGTGTAGTGGCAGCAGTCAGTCAGTGCTGTAGAGTGTTGACTCCAAGCATCAGAAGTCTGTGTAGCGGCAGCAGTCAGTGCTGTAGAGTGTTGACTCCAACATCGTGATGGAGAAGAGCTAGGACATGGAGGAGGAGGTACTGGCCGGAGTGATGGAAATGCTTCAATTTTAGCAACTTTTTTTACATTTCAAGGCTCTTACAGAGGATGCTGTCTGGACTATAATGTCTGATTAATGAAAGAAAACGGCTTAATTAGCCTATTTGAGTAGTTGACAGTGAACATATATTCACAAACATTGCCAGCATTAGTGTGTGTGGATTTGCTCATGATGTTTGTGATAAGTGAATTTGGTGATTTGCACTTGCTAGGTAGGATTGGTAACATGGCAGTCGGCTAATGAAAGAAAGAAACATGAACAAAGCGTGCTGCAGGGTTTTTTTGGTTTTTTTAGCTGTTGTTTCATAGTATGGAGTTTTCATACAGAATACATACAAACATCACCCGCTCAAGTACATTGTTAAGTGTTTTATTTTGTTTGCTTAAGATGAGGCTGAAGTTATAGATTAAGAAAACAGGTGATAAATTATCATAACTAGCATGTTTAATACTGCATTGAATGAGCCATGCATGCTTTTTCATTCATTTTTGTCATTTTTTATGAGGAATTTTTTTCTGAAAAATATCAATTAGTCACTGGACAATGAAAATGAAGTGGAAAAACCTGACAGAGTTGAAAAGCATTTATAAAAATGTTAAAATCTGAAATGAGCCACAGACGCTTTTTCACTCATTTTTGTCAAGTTTTATGTGGATCTTTTTCTTCTGACAAAGATCGATCAATCGCTGGACATGGCAAATGAAGTACATCCAAAATAAACCTGACAAGAGTTGAAAAGCACAGACAAAAAAACCATGAACATTTTCAACCCCAAGTAGGGTACCCTGAAGTTGTGGACCTTGCAGTAGCTACTTCGGTGGTGTTGCAGGGGAGGGGGGAGAGGGGGAGGCCATCCAGAGCCAGCTGACGAGGACGGCGGCCATGATCGGGGATCTGCAGCAGGTGCAGAACGCCAGGCTGGGCCAGAACCCTCCGGCACACCTGGCCCACCTCCCGGGACCCTCGGAGCGAGAACTGGAGCTGGGTGAGTCTCCTGCTGTGCTGTCGCCATCTCTGTGTACTGGGGGGGTGGGGGGGGGGGATGTGTGTGTAGTCAAGTGCCAGTCTTTCTGACTGATTCTTGGAATGTGTGGGGGTTGGGATTGATGAGTGGTGTGTGAGAGAGAGAGAGAAATATATTTCATATATGGTGTTTATATTTTGTGTTTCCTGTTTTTTGTTTTGAATGTTGTAAAGCACCTTGAACTTGTCGAAAGTTAATTGTTTTCTGAGTATTTCATCTTCTCTTTCTTCTAGTCAATATCATCATCATCATCATCATCATCATCATCATTAATTGTAGAAAGATATTGCATTGAATCACTTTATATTGACCTTGTGGCATCATGTGTGCCTATACAGGCAGACTGTCTTAAAAATTGTTATATATATATATAGATAGATATTTATTTCTTTATTTTGTTTCAAATGTTTCCACAAATCTGCACCCTCTTATCTCTGTAACTGTTTTCACCTGTACACTCCATCCCGTTCCCTTCGTTTAGCCGCAGATATTTTGTGCTTTCGACCACCCAGATTCAAACAAACCACTGTTGGCCGTCGCTCCTTCTCTGTTTCTGGTCCATCCACCTGGAATGACCTCCCTCTTTCACTTTGCCAAAAGCCTTCACTTGATGCATTCAATCCAGCCTCAAAACACACTTATTTCCTACCTGAGACTTTCTCCCACATATCTGTCCCTAATTTTCAACAGCATTTTTCACCTGCTAAGTGTGTTCCGAGTGTGTGTTTGTGTGTGTATGTGTGTGCGTGCGTACGTGCGTGCGCATGGATTTGAAATCTGTTGTTCATTATGTCTAAGGAGAGTTGCATGCGTGTAAATGATTTGAGTGCAAGCGCTTCAATTTGTTTGTTTTTTACAAGATTCAGCGCTATATAAATTCCATTTATTATTATTATTATTATTATATATTATAAAACATTCCCAGTATTGTATAGTCTTTCTGTGGTATGGGCTATGGGGTTTAAAAAATAATCGAAGAGGAAAATCACCTGAAGCATCAGGATAACTGTGTGCCTTTGCTGATGGGAGAGCTGTAGACAGACATAGGACAGCAGGGTTCATGAAATCCCTGTGTGCAGGTGTACCATGCGTAAACGTCTGTGTCTTCCACAGGCTTGAGGTAAAACCCAAGAAATCCAGTTTTCCAGGGTGTACCGCACATAAAACGTCCGTGTTTTCTCTTTAACAGCGTCCAAGGTGACGGAAGGCCTGGTCAGTCTCTCGCGGTCCTCAGCTCCGGGCGACCTGGTGAACATCAACAGCGTGCGCGACGCCATGGGCATCGTGGCCCAGCCCCCGCCCCCGGTGTCGCAGCCCTACCCCACCCCCCCGCCCCCGCCGCCACCACCACCACCACCACCACCCTGTCCGCCCCCGACACCCAGCCCCTGCCCCAGGACAGCAACGCGAGCAGTGTGGAGGTGATCCAGGTGGAGGAAGCCCTGGAGCCTCTGGAGAACCTGCCCTCTGCCGGCACAGCCTCAGGCAGCGTGGCCGCCTCCCACGCCACAGAGGAAGAGGACGAGGAGGAGGAGGAGGATGACGAGGAGGAGGAGGGGGAAGAGGTGGGGGGGATGGGGGAGAGCAGCGTGGTGAGCGAGGACCCCGGGGAGCTGCTGGAGGAGTCCCTGGCGGAGGAGGAGGAGGAGGAGGGAGTGTCCCAGGATCCCGCCGACCTCAGCGAGTTCTTCCCCAGCCCCCCCCCGCCCCCCCCCCCCCCCACCTCCTCAGATGGAAACCAGCATGGACGGGGAGAGCTGAGGGGGGGGAGTGTGGGAAGAGAGGGGGGGGGGGGTGTTCTGGATTAGAGACTGCTGCTGCTGCTGCTGTAGTAGTGTGGCTCAGCAAGAGCTCCCACAACATTCATTCAGCCTGCCAGGGGGTCCTGGAGCAGTGTGGGAGAGGAACATTGGGGGGAAAAATAAAAACTGCTGGAAGAAAAAGATGTGCAAAAAAACACAAAAACAAAGATCAGGGAAGGTGGAAAAGACTGGGACAGAAGGAGAGGTGGTTTGGGTTGCCCAGTTTGTAGAGTGCTTCTTTCCCCAGTGTATGTGTGCGTGTGTGTGTGTGTGTGTATGTGTGTGTGCGTGTGTGTGTGTGCGTGTGTGTATGTGTGTGTGTGTGTATAAGTATGTGTGTGTGTGTGTGTGTGGAGGCGGAGACATGCTGAACTGAACCACAGCGTTGACTTCCCCGACAGCAAGGCACTGCAGAAGTGACAGACATCAGCAAAGGCCATGCAGCCTGGAAGTGCTTGTGGTGAGGTGAGGTGAGGTGAGGTGTGACCCCAAAGTGGTCAGAGCTCCACAAGAGGTGGGTTTATGTACACTGGGGGGTAGGCTCGGAAATCGTGCTTTACCTGTGTCCTGCAGACATCTGGTACGGCAGTGAGCTCAATCTCAGGCGTCAAGGGCCAAAGCGAGGTGAAGCATGTTTGGTAGACGATGTAAAATTAATGCATGCAGTAGAGGAAATAGCCAAGTGTTTACGTTGGGGGGGGGGGGGGGGGGGGCATCAAGGTAAAGGGAGGTAATATGCATAAATTGAAGCTTGCAACAACGGCAGTGAAGAATTGTAAATAAATAATACACCAAGATCAGGTCAGGTTGCAGCATTTTGCATGCAGATTTCTTGTTTTATTTTCCTGTGGGAGCGTATCCCCAGACCTCCCTCAGCTTTCAGGGGATTTGACTGTTCATGAGAGGGAGCCTGCGTAGACTGTCATTGTGACCCTCTGCAGTGAGCTTGAGGCGTAGCATCATCCATGAAAACAAAGCCTCGTTCCTCTCGGTAGAGTCAACTAAAGTAATGCATGCTGCGATGCCTCCTGCAAGCACTAAGCCAGGTTGTTGCCATACAAGTGTGGGAGAATACTGTATAGATGTCGATAGTCGTGTAACTCAACTCAACTGTCTCCATCGCTGCTGTTGTCAGTAGGAACTCCACGCAATGCCACCAGGGTTCGTCATCTCTCTCTGTCTCTGCTGAGTTCTACAATCTCCTGTAGCCCTCCTCCCACACCACTGACCTCAGTGGTGTTGGCAATGTAGAATGTTGGTGGTCTGCCCCTTTTCCTTCTGCCCTTACCTTGGAGAGTTGTTGTCGCCATTGTCATGCAAACAGAAACACATCTATCGACCAATGTGATGTCTACAGTCATGTAGGGCTAGACAGCAGGTGTGGAAGGACAGAGAGGGACTCACCCTTCCCACACCATGCTGCCTGACAACTTAATTCAGGGCTGAGCCCCGGCCCCTCCCCAGGGAGGCAGGAGAAAGAGAGAGAGAGGTTCAGTGCAGTTCAGTGGTGACTGACAGCAGGAGTTGTCTGGGGAGACAGGAGAGAGACGGTCAAGTCATGTCAAGTCCTAAACACTTTCATCACCCCATGAAGGGCAATTACAGTACTGACTGGCATATTGATGCACATCATAATCTCGAAAGACACAAGAAAGCTACATTTCATATTGGTATGAACATTCCAAGATAACTTTAAATAAAAGTATCACACACTCACATGCATGCTCGCATGCTCACTCACACACACCCCAATGTAGGAATACAATGTTATAAAAACAATGGATTGGAAAAGTCAAATTTATTATTTATGCATGTGTGCATCCACACACACACACACACACACCAATATAGTCCCGTTCAGTGGTGACTGACAGCAGGAGGTCAGTCTGAAGAAAATGGCAATGTTGCTGAGGATCTTTCAGATCTTTGTCAAGGTCTCTTTGGGGTTTTTTCTTCTTTTTTGGGGGGTGGGGTGGAGGTCCCTCGGTTACAGGTCATAGGTTCACCAATGGTGAGATTTTTGCGTATGCAACGATTTGTTCCCACCATTAAGGTAGCCACATTCCAACTTCAGGGGTTACATTTGGGAATTGAACCTACCAATTTTGCTAGGACGAGTCAAAAGCGGCTGAGCCAGTCAAGAGTGTTGCTCTCTGAATTATTATTTATTTATGCCACTTTAAGTCACGGGATTTCTCTGCGTGAAATTCAGGCTGCACGTCGCCACAAGAGCAGCGCCACCCTTTTTTTTTTTTTTTTTTTTTTTTTTTTGGTCTGCAACTGTATTTCTTTCCTTATCAGAGTGGCTTTTTTCTAAGAATTTTGCCAGGGACAACTCTCTTGTTGCCGTGGGTTCTTTTTCGTGCGCTGCATAATTTTCTGTAACACACGGGACCTCGGTTTATCGTCTCATCCGAAAGACTAGCGCCCAGACCACCACTCATGGTCTAATGGATGGGGGAAAAGTTTCGGGCCCAGACGGGATACGAACCACGCACACTTCCGACCCGGACTTTTCGCTTTCTAGACAGGCGCGTTACCTCTAGACCACCGATCCACTTTCAGCTGTCGTGATCTCTGTTGACGTTCAGATGTCTGTAAGCACAAGGGTTTGACTGGTTTTAGAATCTCCTCCAAAAGACTCGACATTCAGTTTGATTTTCCCCTCATACTGGGAAGAAATGGCAAGGCTGGAAATTGAATTGAACTGGGAACCTCACGGTTTTACTTGTTCAGCAGATGAATGGCTAAACCGTCCTGCCACCTTCCTTTTTTGTTTAAGGCTCCATGATGCTGCTTTGTGCAAGTGTTGATGTTTGGTGGGGGGGCGGGGGATGTTGAAGAAAAAGCTTTTAATCATTGCCTGAATTCGTGCACAATGTTTTATGGGAAAAAGAATTGATGGAATTTGTGTACAGTGTTTTGTGGAATGTCTTCTTCATGGAATGTGTTCGGTCAGTGTAAATATATATATATATTGAAATATTTACATTGGGTGTTGCCTCTAACTGGTATGCAAGTGTGTGTGTTTGTATATGTCATGTACATACATGAACACATCAAACTTCTGGATTTACGCTGTCATATGTGCTTGTAATACATAGATTTCTACACATCGAAGTCCTGCATTCATTGTGGTACAATGCATGCTCATAATACGTTTACACATCAAACTCTTGCATTTATACTGTCATAATTATCATAATGATCATACTGTATTTACACTTCAAACTCCTGCATTTACGCTGCCACACCTGACAACGAAAAATAATCATTCACACTACTCCCCTTTTCAAACATATGTGTGTAGCAACCTTGGTGATGGCTATGACACATGCCTTTAAGCAGCACATTATTTTAACCGTCTTGCATTCGAATTCTCTTAACACAAATTGCCCTTAGATTTCGCATTCTTTCATTACTTTGAGCCTAAAATCGGGTAGGTGTAAACCTTAATTCATTTTGATCGTGTTTGAATGTTTACAAGAATGAAACTGGGCAGGTGGCTTTGTAAGACAAGGCACTATAACTTGTACTATATTTTTTGTGTCTGGGAGGGGACAGAAAACTACTGGGTGTAAATCCCAGCTAATCCCGGGTCAGGAATGGGGGGTGGGGAGGGGGGTATAATTTAATCCCGGGTTGGGACTCCCCAATATAATGACTTGTGAATGATGATGTTGCTTCGATTTTACGTCTGTTCACTCAAAGTAATATTAGACGATTTTGTGAATGTCTGTATGTAGAGGTTCACTGAAAACATTCATCTGTTTGTGACACGTTATTTAGTTCAGAATCGAGTGATGATATAATACATATTTTCCTTCTTCGGCTGGAGCTGGGAGGTAGACCCTGGTGCATCCCTCCAATGACCTCCTCCCATGAACCTCCAAACCCTGAAGGCTTTGACACAAACTCACCACAGGCACAGAAATGTATGAAGTATGTTCTTTCGAGCCAGAAGGCCCATAGAGCCGGAGCTTATCCCGGTTTCTGTAGCGTTAAGGGAACTGATGGTTTTTCACCACCCGTGTGACAGGACGCTAGTGTGTCGCCAGATACTTCCCCAGCAGAGCTGGTACCCACTTGTACACCTGGGTGGAGTGAGGAAAATAGGAGTAAAGTGTCTTTCCCAAGGACACAACACCGAGCCGAGCAGGGTTCGAACCCGCGACCTCTGGATCACGAGTTGACCGCCTAAACCACTCGACCACGGTGCCTCCTACAGAAGTGTATGGGGAAACCAAAACTGAGCCACCACGAGACCAGAGCAGCCAGGGCCACTGAATCGGTGACATCTTTTTTTTATGATCAATGATGATTAATGTTGTTGAAGATGATGTCATGATGATGCTACAGAAGTGCATATGCTTTGAGACTGAGTAACAGGACTGTACTCTACGCTTTCTTTCATGGTATATCAGGGCGTCAACTGGGCCCGAGAGATACAGACACCTACAGAATTGGTCAGGTAATGTAAGCAACATTCTCAAACATTCGCCTTTTTTCCCCCATCAAGCATCCATCTAAGAAAAAGGGGAAAAAATAAGATTGACAACAACAGCAAAGACTGAAATAATAACCTAAAATGAAAAAGGCGATACAACACAAGAAACAGATACATATCACATTACAATATGATCGTACAATGACATCAACCCCCCCCCCCCACCCTTCTCCTCCTCCCTCCCTCCATCCTCCACAAACACACCTGGCTGCAGTGTCTTTATCGACAGGGCACTCATTACCGTTATGATGAAAACAATGTCAACAATGACACTTTTCCCGGCCGCCCTACCCCCACCCCCACCCCGTCCACGCTCACACACACACACGCATGCACACGTAGCTTCCCTATTTGCTTGTAGTAAATTGTGTGTGTGTTTTAATGTCTGTTCACTGTCAGTGATACCAGATGAGGAAAGTGTTGGGGAAGTTAATAAAGTAAGGAGGGGGGGTAAGAACAGAAAATTGAGAAGATGGCATGTGTGTTGGTATTGTGTTAAAAAAAATTTTTTTAACCCTGTGTGTGTGCGGTTTTTATTTATTTTTTTATTCTTTTATTTCGAGGATAATGGAATAAGCACCCATGTGCTTTTCTACATCCAGTCCCCGTGTGTATGCAGTTTTTGTAAAAATGTGTAATCCGTTCCCACCGGCACACAATGGCCTCTTCGGAAAAGCGGAACGGGTTTTAACGTGTCCGCAAGATGTTCTGCATGCGTTCTCACACGGGACCTCGGGTTTATAGTCTCATCCGAGGGACTTTTGGGGAGAGTGGAGTCTGCACTGATGTTAACTCCAGAGGAAAAATCCTCTTGAGCGAGATTCGAACCCGGGTCAGCAGATCACGAGCGCATCACGCTAACCACCAGGCTATCCCGTCCCCGTAGGAAAGGGAAGGGGGGGGGGGATGTAAGAACAGAAGATTGAAAAGATAGCAGGTGTCCTTGATATAATGTTTAGTAGGTGATTGCTTTTTTTTTAAAGGACAAAATGATGTCAGTGAATACAATGATTTTTAGATCCGTTTTTGGTGCTATTAAATGATTTTACATATATATATATATATATATATATATATATATATATATATATATATATATATATATAATATATATATATTGGTGCTATTAAATGATTATATATATAATATATATAATATATATATATATATATATATATATATAATATATATATATATATATATATAAAAGTATGTTCTTTCGAGCCAGAAGGCCCATAGAGCCGGAGCTTATCCCGGTTTCTGTAGCGTTAAGCGAACTGATGGTTTTTCACCACCCCTGTGACAGGACGCTAGTCTGTCGCCAGATACTTCCCCAGCAGAGCTGGTACCCACTTGTACACCTGGGTGGAGTGAGGAAGTAAAGTGTCTTTCCCAAGGACACAACACCGAGCCGAGCGGGGATCGAACCCGCGACCTCTGGATCACGAGTTGACCGCCTTAACCACTCGACCACGGTGCCTCCATATATATATGCGTGTGTGTGTGTGTGTGTGTGTGTGTGTGTAAAATCATTTAATAGCACCAAAAAACGGATCTAAAAATCTTTGTATTCAGTGACATATATATATGTGTGTGTGTTTACAAGGAAACATTTACAAGGCTACGCTTGCCTCGATATCTTTTTTTATTTATCGTTTTTTTAAAGATCATTCATTTATTCGTTCATTCATTCTGTCTTTCTTTCTTTTTCCTTCGTTCTTTCTTTCGTTTGTTCGTTCTTTCACACACACACACACACACAGAGTCTGTCTCTGTCTGTCTGTCTGTCTCTCTCTCTCTCTGTCTGTTATTATTATTAAGATGTATCCCTAACGGGCGGGGACTGGATGTAAAAAAGCACATATGTGCTTATTCATTATCCTCGAAATAAAAGAATTTGTCATTGTCTGCCTGCCTGCCTGCCTGCCTCTCTCTCCTCTCTCTCTCTCTCTCTCTCTCTCTCTCTCTCTCTCTCTCTCTCTCTCTCTCTCTCTCTCTCCTCTCTTCTGCTGCCTGCCTGCCTCTCTCTCTCTCTCTCTCTCTCTCTCTCTCTCTCTCTCTCTCTCTCTCTCTCTCTCTCTCTCCCTATCTCTCTCCTCCTCCTCCTCCTCCTCCTCTCTTCCTCTTCTTCTTCTTCCTCTTCTTCTTCTTCTTCCTCTTCTTCTTCTTTCTCTTCTTCTCTTCTTCTTCTTCTTCTTCTTCTTCTTCTTCTTCTTCTTCTTCTTCTTCTTCTTCTTCTTTATCCTTCATCATTCCCTCCCAAACTCCTGTCCCTCCCTATCCTTCGGCTTCTGGTCCTGTCTCTGGTGTGAGCGCTCAGTCCTGTTCTTCTGTCTGACAGTGAGCTGTTCTCCCGGGAGAGAGCGCTGTGACTGAGAGCAGTGCCGGCCATACGCCCCTAGTGCCACTGTAGATGATAATGATAAAAATAATAATGATGATGATAATAATATTAATAATAATGATGATGATAATAATAATAAATATCAGTGTGGACCTGGGGTCTAGAGGCAACGCGCCTGCATAGAAAGCGAAAAGTCCGGGTCGAATGTGTGCGTGCGGGTGGTTTGATCGCCGTTTGGGCCCGAAACTTTTCCCCCCATCCATTAGATCATGAGCGGTGGTCTGGGTGCTAGTCTTTCGGATGAGACGATAAACCGAGGTAACGTGCGTTGCACAAAATTATTTAGTGCTCGTAAAAGAACCCACGGCAACAAGAGAGTTGTCCCTGGCAAATTCTTTTTTTTTTTAAGTCACTCTGATAGGGTAAACAATTACAGTTGCATACAAGAAAAAAAATAATGGGTGGCGCTGCTCTTGAGGAGACGAGCTCTCCCTGGGGAGAGCAGCCTCAAATTTCACGCAGAGAAATCTGCCGTGACTTAAAGTGGCATACAATTTTTGCAATAAAAAAACCAACACTATTATAATAATCTTAGTGAGAACCAGGCCTGAGAGATACAGACACCAGCAGTGTTCGTCAGGTAAGCTGAACAATGCTCTCAAGATGGCACCTGTGGAGTGGGTGACGCCGTGTTGTGTGGTCCCAGTCCTCCCGCGGATCTCACAGCAAACTCACTCTCGGCAAGAGCCAGCCAGAGGTCTGTAATGCAAATCCCCGTGACTCTTTGGGGATCGAACCCGACACTTTCCAGCCTGATACCCCATGTGCTAACCACTGCGCCACGGCAGCTGGAGTCGTCTTCGGTATTTGGTGTGTGTTTGTGTGTGTGTGTGTGTGAGTGACAGCATGGGAAGAGCCGCATAGCAATCCAAATAGACAAAAAGCAAAACATAACAAAACCACAAAAACCCTAAGAAATATAGGAAAGAAAACAAAAGGAAAGGAAAAGACAGCCTACACTACACTACACCACACTACACTACACTACACAACACTTCATTACACTACACCACACTACACTGATCAGGCCAGGTGCTGTCTTTTATGTTACGGTGGTCATTTAGCACTGCGTGCACAGTCCAACTTTTTGCCTTGTGAGCACGTTGAGTGCAGATGTTAGTCCATAGATACACGTGCAAAAAAAGGATAGCCTATCTCTCTCTCTCTCTCTCTCTCTCTCTCTCTCTCTCTCTCTCTCTCTCTCTCTCTCTCTCTCTCTCTCTCTCTCACACACACACACACAAACAAACAACACATACAAACACGCACGCATGCACAAACACACACACACACGTACGCACGCACACACACACATCATCCCACCCCCCACCCTCCTCGACCTGTTTTTCGGCCAAAGCTTCCAGGTTCACCAATGGTGAGATTTTGTGTATGCCACTGTTTTTACCCACCATTAAGGCAGCCACATTCCGATATCGGGGATCGTGTCTAAGTTCTAAGCACCACACCTGTGTGCATGCTTATTTCTAACAAATTGTTATCCGTTCCTATCGGCACGAAGTGGCCTACTCTTCTCAAGGGTAGAACAGGTTTTTTACGTGTTTGTAAGATGTTCTGTGCCTGTTTGTACAGGGGGCCTCAGCCTATAGTCTCATCGGGGGAATTTGGGGGAGTGTAATCAGCACTGATGTTAACTCCAGGGTAAAATTCTGTTCTATCTCTGTCTTTGTTTCTGCCTTGTTCCTTCTTAACTGTCTCCTCCTTCTAGTCTAATTTTTTGCCTTCTTGGTCCATTCTCCTGCCTTTTCTTCCAGGAAGACTTCAAAGTTAACAATTCTCTCCCTCGCTGAAGTCGGATGGGCTAGGCTTGACTTGTCAGGCGTTTAACGGCAGCGCAACGCAGTTTTGCTCCTATGACAGACAACAATAGCTGCTGTCTGAGCGTTGCAGGAGGCAAAAGAAGAAGGATCATGTCTTCCTCTTTCTTGCTCTTTTCTAAGGTAACTCTCTGTCTGAACAGCCCAGAACAGGCACACAGCATGCTTTCCTCTCCTAAGATTCCTTCAATTAAGCAGGATCTTCTTCACTGCATTTTTAGAGGCTATTTTCCCATGCTATAGCCAGCCGAGTAGTTAAAACCATTCCACTTCAACCCTATGGGTCCATGAAGTCGTGTGTTTGATTCCCGACAGCGTCTGATGAATTAAGGGTGGGGAATTTTAGATCTCCCATGCTCACTTCAAGTGTAGACCTTAAATTCCCTTCGTGTATGTACTCATGCAGAAGACCAAATATGCACATGAAAGATCCCGTAATATTGAGAACATCGCCATCAGCTTCAAAATCAGACTGATGCGTTCCCTTATCATATCCATATTTTTGCATACATGTGAAACGTGGACCATATTCAGCAGACATTGAAAGAAAGATATGTAGAGTCCTAAGCAGGAATTGTCTAGGTCGCCACTCCAATTCCTAGCACTACCTGATCCGGCACCAGAAATGGAATCCTAGACTTATTCCGTTGTCTTTAGTATCCCTAAAGAGGATTAGGGCTCGCCTACTAAATGGGCTGGGAGTGATAAAGGGGGGATAGAAAGAGGATAGAAGAAAAGAAATATAAAGGAATAAACAAGTAGTAGGGAAAATTAATCACCTCAACTCACTCAGCAATCACACTGAATACACCACAAATGTGACAGACAACAACATTCATTCAATGCAATTCTCCAGGCCAAGCAAGTTGGGTTCACAACTACTGACAACTACTACTCAACTATAGCTACACACATCACCAATTGTACCACAAGTACAATTCAAAACACAAATCATTCTGTTATTTTTGTCCAGTTACTCAAAACATCATATGTCCAGTCCTCAATACACAATAGATCAAGAATCTGCCTCAGATCAGAGACCAAAAGAATCACAAGCTGATCAAATCAATTGAAATGATCAAAAAAGAAGATGACAGATGATGACACTATGATAACAATCATGACAAACGATCTTCCTAAAATAAAAAGGAACAGAAATCATTAACCTGTTTGATCTCTCTATGAAATCAAACTCTATCACAGGTCAAGGATGCAAATCCCCACACTTTCAGGTATAACATATTAATGACAACTTAATATGTATACCCACATAGCAAACACTGAAACACTAACCAAAGTTTGCCACAGTAAAACAAATCTTCAAAATGTACCCTCAGTTTACCCATTTCCAACTCTTAGGAAAATACTTATCCCCACAACAAATCTAACATATCCACTAAAACTACCACATACAACACTAACCATTCCTACACATGTTTCATGTAATTGAGAATAGATGATGGTCCATCCTATGAAACTGCTGTAAACATTAATTAACATAAACTTAATTCAAATAACCCCCAATGACATTCCAAAGTCATTGCACCTGTTTAAGAATTGCTATATAATTCCTCACAAAAAATAGAAGTTTACATTCTTAATAGTAAACATCATTACAAAAACCACACTAGGCTTTTACACACACATATATTATACATAGTGATCAGCCTTAGTTTGAATATCTTCAGCATTTTATTAGCTGAACAATATTCTGCCCAACATAAAACCTAGTACAACAAAGACAATGACTGAGCTCAAATTTGCCATATGCTTTCTGTGTCAAAATATTCATTACTTAGTTCATATACTTAAAATCTTCATAAATGAAATTAAACAGATGCCTCATAAGCCTTTCTAAAGTATTTTAAATTAAGCTGAAGTTAGCTTTAAAAGATCAACCATACCTTAATGGGGAACATCAGACTCCAGAGAGTCTCAAGCAATCATGCTCACAGCTCCACTGTTTAGGAGGGAAT
>CM054149.1:54978129-54980629 GCA_028751875.1 Rapana venosa | reverse complement strand
GCTGCCTATATGCTGCCTGTATGCTGCCTGTATGCTGCCTATATGCTGCCTGTATGCTGCCTGTATGCTGTATGCTGTATGCTGCCTGTATGCTGCCTGTATGCTGCCTTATGCTGCCTGTATGCTGCCTGTATGCTGCCTTATGCTGCCTGTATGCTGCCTGTATGCTGCCTGCCTGCAGGGAGTGGGCAGTCTTCGAGGTGTTCGGCTGTCAGGCTGTGCTGCTGCTGCTGCTGCTGTTGTTAGTTGTCATCCCAGGGCAAGACATGGTGCAGATGGATTTGTCATCATCAGAGGAGGATGGTGATAATGATGATGATGTTAATGATAACAACAAGAACGACAACAACGACAACAACACCACAACCACCAACAACAACACTAATAATAATAATAATAATAATAATAATAATAATAATGATGATGATGATGATGATGATGATGATGATGATGATGATGATGATGATGATGATGATGATGATGATAATGGTGATGATGATGATGATGATGATGATGATGATGATGATGATGATGATGATGATGATGATGATGATGATGATGATGATGATGATGATGACGACGACGACGACAAGAACAATAACAATGATAACGATTGAAAATAATGATAATAACAATAATGATAATGGCCATTTCTTGAGGACTTTTCTTCCCCTATGTTGGGGTAGAACAAAGCGCTTTACATTACAACGAACAAATGGGGGGGGGGGGGGGGGGGGGGGAAAGAAAGTCTATAGCAATACTCTCAAATACATAGCAAACCAACACCACACATATACAGTGAACATCTTGCGAACACGTTAAATCCTATTCCACTTTTCGTAAGAGTAGGCCATTGTGTACCGGTGGGAACAGATGACAAAATTTACTAAACCGCATACACATGGGGACTGGATGTAAAAAAGCACATAAGTGCTTATTCCATTATCCTCGATATAAAAGAATAAAATAAATTTTAAAAAATTTAAAAGTGAACTTTTTAAAAGGAAGATTTAAACAACGTTCAGAGACAATGCTTCCAAAATACCCACCCAACTAACCAAAATTACAGTAACAGACACAAAGCATATATACATATCGCGTGAATAATACATGCATACCTATTTACACAAACGCACGCACGCAACACACATATGCACACACACACGCACACATTGACAACTTTAGTAAGAACTTTAAAAAACAGACGCGTTTTCAAACTGGATTTGACCGAAGAGAGAGAAGAAGAATGAGGAAAATACTGAGGCAAAGCGTTCCAGACAGAAGGGGCTGAATATGAATGGCAACAGGTGAGACAGGTAAGACAGGTGAGAAACAGGAAGGGGACAAGGGCACAAGTCTTTCATGCACGGTGACTGTTTTCTTGTTTTTCAATTCACACTAGCACAGAAGGGTCTACTCTTCCAAAAGACGGGACGGGTTTTAACTTACGCGCAAGATGTTCTGCAAGCCTTTGCATGCTAACACTTTGGTTCACAGTCTCATCTGAAGGACTTTTTTTTTGGTGGGGGGGGGGGGGGGGCCGTTGAAGTCAGCACTGAAATTAACTCAAGGGGGGAAAAATCCCGTCGACTCAAACCTGGCCGTATGATTACACGCGCAATGCTCTAACCACTAGGCCCTCCTGTTGCCATTTCAGTATTTTGACTTAAGCTACTTCGCTTTGATTGCAAATTTTCCATTATTTTAACCTGCCTTGAGGTAATGCCTTTGTCTGCCATGAATCCAAATTGCGTTTCTGATATTTCAGACAAAGGCACCAGAAATGCGATCTTCGCATTGAAAACTCTCATGGAAAGATCCATCGAGGTCCAGAAAGACCTGTACCTCTGCTTCATTGACTACTCAAAAGCGTTCGACAAAGTACGACAATCCGACTTGTTTGATATTCTGGCAGGGCTATACATCGACGGGAAAGATCTTCGAGTCCTCAGAAACATATATTGGGAACAGGAGGCAGCCATTAGAGTCGACAATGACATCAGTCAATATAGACCAATCTGCAGGGGTGTGAGGCAGGGCTGCGTGTTTCGCCTGATTTATTTAATGTATATAGTGAAATAATTCTACGAAATATTGAGAATCATGGGGAATTAGTGTAGGTGGCCACAACATCAACAACCTGAGATATGCAGATGACACAGTCCTTATCGCCGACTCTGAAGAAAAACTGCAAAAGATTTTAACAACAGTAACAGACGAAAGCGAAAAGAAAGGATTACAGCTCAATGCAAAGAAGACAGAATGCATGGTGATCTCGAAAAAAGCTGTTATACCACAATGCAACATAGCCTGTAAAGGAGAGAGAATCAGACAAGTAAACACCTTTAAATACCTTGGTTGTACTATCACCCGGACGGCAAGTGTGACACAGAAATCAAGAAGAGAATCGGTCAATCTAAGGCAACTTTTAACAACATGAAATGCATTTTTACCAACAGTAAGATCAGCCTCAAGACAAAGATTCATGTTTTGAGAGCCT
>CM054149.1:54963129-54968129 GCA_028751875.1 Rapana venosa | reverse complement strand
CTTCGGATGAGACTATAAACCGAGGTCCTGTGTTCGAACGCACGCAGAACATCTTGTTAAAACCCGTTCCGCTTTTCGGAAGAGTAGGACGTTTCGTGCCGGTTGGGAACGGATGACAAAATTGACAAAACTGCATACACACGGTAACTGAACGTGAAAAAAGCACATACATGCTTATTCCATTATCCTCGAAATAAAAGAATAAATAAATACATGCTGTTATAGACCATAAACTGTCACTAAAACTGACACTGTAAAAAAAAAAAAGGGGGGGTGGTGGTGGAAAAGAAGCTGTGACCGACAGGCCGATGTACTGTATGTGTATTTCCCCTCAGGGAGATTCTGGCGGTCCCCTGGTGTGCTGGAGCAACGGCCGCTACGTGCAGGCGGGCCTGGTGTCCTTCGCGGAGGGCTGTGGCCAGGCCAGCTGGCCAACCGTCTACACCAACGTGCCCGCCCACTTCCACTGGATCATGGGCAAGATCAGTGGCTAGGTAGTCCCCAGCCTGTCACACGTCAACCTTCCCCACACCATTCCCAGCAGATTTTACTCTCTCTCTCTCTCTCTCTCTCTCTCTCTCTCTCTCTCTCTCTCTCTCTCTCTCTCTCTCTCTCTCTCTCTCTTCTGTCTGTCTGTCTCCCGCTCTCTCTCTCTCTGTCTCTCTCTGTCTCTCTCTGTCTCAGTCTCTCTCTCTCTCTCTCTCTCTCTCTCTCTCTCTCTCTCTCTCTCTCTCTCTCTCTCTCTCTCTCTCTCTCTCTCTGTGAATTTGTAGCAGTTTTTAAAGTCTCTGTGTTTGACTTTGTAACGGCTTTCAATGGGTCTCCGTGTGACTTGGTAACAGCTTACAATGTCTGTTTGACTTGGTAACAGCTTTCAATGTCTGACTTTGTAACAGCTTTCAATGTATGTGTGTGACTTTGTAACGGCTTTCAGTGTCTGTTTGACTTGGTAACAGCTTTCAATGTCTGACTTTGTAACAGCTTTCAATGTATGTGTGTGACTTTGTAACAGCTTTCAGTGTCTCTGACGTCTCTGCAGATGACGTTGTCGCTCTGTCTGTGGGCTCTCGTCCTCTTTTCTGTCACTCACCCAAATAAACGGTGCTGTTTGATAAGGCCCATAACATCTGCAGTAAATGATAACTGTAAAACTTGTGGATGTTTTTGTTATCTGTTGCGTGTGAGAGAGAGAGAGAGATTATATAATAACTTTAACAAGGGGAATATCCCTGAAGTCGGAATGCAGCTTACTTAATGGTTGGCTAAAACGGTCACATACTAAAAGATCTCTCCATTTGAAAACCTCGGAGCTCTAGCCAAGAAACGAAAGAATAAAACCAACCAAAGAAGGGAGATAATTCATACTGTAGACTACTCAAAATTAATGTTCTCTACCGTCTTCAAAAAGAAAAAGAAGAAGAAGCAAACAAAAGGAAACGTTTGGCATTGATAGCACAACCATCACCTGCTTTAGTTCATACTTTAGATACCGATTCCAGACAGTAACTGTAAACGATATTCAATGAATACCTGCGAAACTGGAATGTGGAGTCCCACAGGGATCAGTTCTGGGCCTTGTTCTCTTCTTTCTCAACACTGCTCCACTGCTGTTACATGTTGTCATCAGACCAACCATCAATTTTACGCCGATGATTCTCGGATTCAAAGCAGTGACACTCCTGAAAATCTGCCTCCTCTTTTGACAAATATATCCTACTGTCTGGAAGATTTTCAAAACTGGGTAATACTGAACAATTTACAGATACATACAAATAAAACAGAAGCCATGGTTGTAGGGACTAAACACAAAAACTCTCTTCTGTCACAACAGCTTCAATAAAAATTGGGCAATACTACAGCTCCTCTGTCTGCCTCTGTGAAGAATCTAGGGGTTGTCATTGACAACACACTCTCTATGCAAAAACCCATCACCCAGACCTGCCAGTCGTGCTACTATCAAGTACGGCGTTTTCGTGCAATTCGAAAGTATCCACTCACTAATGTAGCATCCAAGCTTGTCACATCACTCGTTCTTTCACGTCAGAACTACTGTAATGCTTTTTTGGCTGGTCTGCCAGCATCAGCATCATCCATCCACTCTCTTTAACGTATACAAAACTCTGCAGCAATGTCGACAAACACAACAATCAACCATTAACATCCTTTGGTAAAACATATCGGATTAGCATTAAACAAACATTCAGATCCTCACAAAAACTAGAAAAAACAAGTGTCCCTACACCAGAGGCCTTCCCTGTCTCAGCTGTCGGAGTCAGCGAGTGCAGCGCTAACCCCGCACCCCGTGATGCAGGCATGACCTCAGGACATCAAGGAGAAAAAAACAGGGTCACAGTCTGTCACATGTATCCCAATCCAAGGAATGAACAACAGGAATACCTGGCCTTTATCAAATAAACAAAAAACGAAAGAAAGAAAAAGAAAGCACCTTCAGAAAGGAATCCTTCTTGGGCAAGTCTTTTGTGTCTTCTCTGCCACAAGTGTAGTACAGTTCAAACACAACCAGGAAGGACGCCTGAGCCCAGTGGTTACAACCGTTGACTTCAATGCCGTGGGTCCATGAAGTCGTGGGTTTGATTGAATCTTGGCGGCGCCGGATGAATTAGGGGGTGGGGATTTTTTACGATCTCCCAGGTCAACTTCAAGTGCAGACAGACCTGCCATTGCTTGAATCCCCTTCGCATATGCAGATGATCAAATGTGTACGTTAAAAATTCCGTAATTCATGTCAGTGTTTGGTGGGTTAGGGAAACACCAACATACCCAGCATACATCTCGGAAGTCCGACTCATGGTGGGCAAAAACGGTCACATACACAAAATCTCACCATTGGTGGACCTCCGAGCTCTAGCTGAGGAACGAAAATAAAACAACCGAACAACCAACAAACAACCCAAACAACAAACAACCGAACAACCAAACAACCAACAAACAACACCAACCAACCGAACGAACAACCAAACAACAACCAAACAACCGAACAACCAACCAACCGAACAACCAGCCAACCAACCATACAACCAAACAACCGAACAACCAAACAACCAAACAACCGAACAACCAACAAACAACCGAACAGCCAAACGTAGCAGTGTCTGACCGTCCAGCTGACTTGCAGCTGTCCATTGCTCTCAGGAGGGGTGAGTGCAGCCTGGGCATCAGGAGCAGCGCGGCATGACGGCTGCAGTTATGGCTGCAGGATCCAGAAACACGTCAGCCATGATGGCCGCTCCTAGGAAAACAGGGGACGGGACAGCCTAGTGGTTACAGTCATGTGTTCGTCATCTGCTGACCCGGGTTCGATTCTCGTTCGAGGGTTTTTTTCCTCTGGTGCTGATTCCACTCTCCCCAAAAGTCTTTCCGATGAGACTATAAACCGAGATCCGGTGTGCGAACGCACGCACAACATCTAACGTACACGTTAAAATCCATTCCGCTTTTCGCAAGAGTAGGCCATTGTGTGCCGGTGGGAACGGATGACAAAACTGACAAAACTGCATACACACGGGGACTGGATGTAAAAAGCACATGAGTGCTTATTCCATTATCCTCGAAATAAGAGAATAAAATAAAATAAATAAATAAACAGCTCTTGGCAAGTTTTTTTCATGAACAACACAGGAACTTTGAGGAGATACTTAGTTAAGCTCTCTTTGTTCTTTGTGTCCAGAAAAATGTCTGATTTTCTCAGGCTTTTGATCACGCCATTGTAGAGGAGATGTCTAGTTAAGCTCTCTTTGTTCTTTGTGTCCAGAAAATGTCTGATTTCCTCAGGCTCCTGCTCTTGGGGACGCGATGGCTCAGTGGTCACAGCACTCGCTTTCCCCCAGCCAATGTTAAGCAGCATTGAGCCTGGTTACTAGTTGGATGGGTGACCGTTTGTGCGCCTTGGCTTCAGTAAATCTGCCCTGACTTAAAATGGTATAAAATAAAAATTAAAATTAAATAAATAGTAACGTCCCCCAGTTCACCCAGCTGTAAATGGATACCCGCCTCTTTTGGGTCAGAGAAGGTAAAGCAGCGAGGGAGAGGAGATGGGCGCCGCCCTCAATATGCTGGCCCCTGGAGAAGTTGAGGTCCCTGACGCCTAGTTCCCCTACGACCACATAGGTTATGGGACACCTTTACCTTTTACCGTACCTTGATCAGGCCATTGTAGGCAGCCTCCCCACTTTGACAGAAGAGAGTGAAATACACGCGACTGTGACGCACTTGGAAGATAAGTGGGAAAAGTCTGGTCACTGCTTTGGTCAGCTCAGGAAGGGGACATTTTAAAAAAGTGGAAGGAACTGAGGCATTAAAGAATTGGTTTCTTTATTTGGGTTGAAGTCAGTTACTGCATTGTGCCCTCAGATTCGGTTCCCCATATACTTCTGTGCCTGTGGTGAGTCTGTGTCAAAGCCCTTGGGGTTGGAGGTCGACGGGGAACTGTTGTTGGAGGGACATTGTAGTAGTTGCCACCTCGGGTGGGCAACTCACTCAGTCTGGCTCTGGTTAATACTGTCGATAGTAGGGGGCTTAGTAGGTGGTGTCCTGCGTATGTTAACTCAGAACATGAACCACTGAACACCACCAAAGTGACCCAGCAGCAGTGCAGGGCCCCTCCGGCTGGTGGCCCCACTGCGGCCTGATATTGATGGGCTCCCTATGGACTTCTGATCCTGAGGATGCATCAGAACGAATCTGGGTATGGCTGTGGTGAGGAGATTGAAATGAGCGGCGTGGGAACAGCAAGACGGGGACAATGAGGCAGCAAAAAGAAAAAAATTTTAATAAGCCAGTTAATGTAACAGCAATGCACTTTTCACTGAGTGCTAGATAGTGAGGTAAAAACGGGTATAATGATATCATGTAGTGAGCTCTTCACTCCCAAAAGAAACTCGTGTTCGAATTTCATCAAAGGTGGATTTAAGGTTGTTTTTTATTTGTATTGCTTGTGAAATCTTCTGCCATTTTCAAAGTAGTTTAAAAACAATAGCAGC
>CM054149.1:54945629-54958129 GCA_028751875.1 Rapana venosa | reverse complement strand
TGATATGAAACTCTGACCCTAAGGGCTTTGACATAAGCTGCTAACCAAAGGCACAAGCGTGTGTTGGGATCTAGAATTCTCCCTGTGGAAATGCTGGAAGAAGAAGAAGAAGAAGAAGAAGAAGAATTATGGTAATTATGTAGCACTGAATCCTGTAAATCAAACAAATCGAAGCGGCTTGCATTCAAATCATTTACACGCATGCAGCCGACCACAAAATATTAGAATTAAATTATATCAAATTGTTATGCTCACACGCACGCACGCACACACTCGCAGGCGCCGGTGCGCGCGCACACATAACATTTAGGAAGAGTGGTGGAGATGAAAAGTTGAAAAGTAGGAAAAGACATGAGGGGAAGACATCAGGTAGGAAGTCAGTGCGTTTTGAGGATGGATTTTAAAGTGTTAAATGTAGGCTTTGGGCGAAAAGAGAGAGGAAGGTTATTCCATGTGGATGGACTAGAAACGGAGAAAGAGCAACGGCCAACTGTGGTTTATTTGAATCTGGGTGTTTGGAAGGCAACGTGTCTACGGCTGAACGAAGGGAACGAGATGTAGTGTACAGGTGAAGGCAGTTACAGAGATAAGAGGGTGCAGATTTGTCGAGACATTTGAGGCAGAGGGCATTAATCTTATACCTCACTCTTTGTGAGACAGGCAGCCAGTGAAGAGATTGCAGAAAAGGAGTGATGTGTTCATTTTTTTCTTTCTTAGAACTAGTCGAGCTGCAGTTTTGTGTACGTTGAAGGGAGTGGATAGATGATGCCAGTAGACCAGCCAGGAGAAAATTGCAATAGTCCAGACGTGAAAGAATGAGATATGTGACAAGTTTGCATGTTGCATCAGTGGATGGATACTTGAGAATTGCACTTATGTGCTGTAATTGATAGTAGCAGGACTGGCAGGTCTGGGTGGTGCATTTTTTCATACAGAGTGTGTTGTCCAGAAGTACACCTGAATACTTGTAGGGCGGGATCTGTCAGTAGAAACTGCATCCCCACCTCCTGTGCTAGTAAACCCTTATTTTCTATCCCTCTCTTTGTTCCTCCCTTATTCCTGTCCTTCGTGTCACCTCCTTCTTTGTCTGTTTTCTGCCTTCTTGGTCCATTCTCCTGCCTTTTTTCCAGAAAGACTGAACAGAGAACAGTTCTCTCCCATGCCGAAGTGGGATGCCCAGGGCCTGACTTGTCAGGCGCTTGCCGGCAGCGCCAAACAGTTGAGGTGATAGGACAGACGACGATGGCTGCTGTCTGAGCGTTGGACTTCACAGAAGAAGAGACCAGAGCTGAAGTCACCGTGAGTTTAGGGAACAAGGCTCTCCAAATCACAGATAAACTTTTATTGCGTGATGGTCAGTGATGTAGCGGATGATGTGTTGATTGTGGTACAGTAGTTCTCCCTCCCGCCCTTTTCAACATCATCTGAGTGAGAATAATGGATGACGCACTGAAAATCATGAGGGAGCAGTCAGCATTGGAGGCAGGACAATTATAAACTTACGTTTTGTTGACGACACCGACAGCCTAGCTGGAAAAGAGCAAGAGTGAGTCAACCTGGTAAATCACCTTGATGAAGCCTCTTTGGCATATGGCATGCAGATCAGCGCAAAGAAAACCCAGCTGATGACAAATAGTGCCAATGGCATCATCACTTACATTATTATAGACGGCAAAAAAAATTGAAACCGTCCATAGCTTTAAATATCTGGGAGCTATAGTATCGGATGAAAGATCAAAACCTTAAAATCTCTCCTGGATAACCCAGACCACAGCTGCAATGACCAAACTGAAAGTCCTCTGGAACGACAAGAACATCGCTATCAGCTTTAAAATCAGACTGATGCATTCCCTGGTCATGTTTATATATTTGTACGCATGTGAAACGTGGAGCATAACGGCAGACAATGAAAGAAGAATACAGGCAAGGAGATGAATTGCTATCACAAACTTCTTGGTACATCATACAGAGATCACATAACTAACTAGGAAGTGAAAACTAGAATTAGAAACGCCATCGGACCACATGAAGAGCTCTTGACTTCAGTGAATAATTGCAATCTGAAGCAGTACGGGCATGTTACACCAACATCTGGACTGGTCAAGACTGTCCTACAGACTCAAGACTCAAGAAAACTGTAATATCTCAAATGAAAAGTTATGTTGGCATTTTAATATTACACAACTTGCATTAAATAACATCACACATCTAAAAGTAACACGCATCTTAAAAGATGACAGCACTTAATGTCACACACACACGCGTGTGAGCGCGCACGCACACACACACACACACACTTACACACATACAAACACGCAGATACACCCACACACACAAATGCACACACACGCACCGCGCACGCGCGCACACAACACACACACACACAACACACACACACACACACATGTCTTTGGTTATGCTAACAGGTTAAAATATTTGTTTCTACAGCAGTCACAGAATCTTTGCACTTTATAAAAATGAACACATCTGAATGGGTTAAACCAAGAACTGCAGAGTTATCTGAATATTTATAACAGGCGTAACTAAAGTACCAGTACAGTCACTGGTGTATACGACAAAAGTACAGCAGCTAAGACAGTGCCTTGTGGTGCACCAGTGAAAGTAACTCTTTGTGAGGAGTTATTTCCTTCAAAGCAAACACACTGTAATCGATTAATTTTTTAAAAAATTAACAATCCATAAAATCACATTAGGGTTAACCTGGAGTATTTGAAGCTTTTGGGTCATGAGATGTGGTTGCATCGCGTTGAATGCACAGAAGAAGTCAATAAAAAGAATTTTCGAACAAAAGAACTGTCGTTTTCGAGATGTGTGTAAATATGAATCAGGATTGTGAGCGTTCCATCTCCTGTTTTGCCTGGCTAGGGTCCGGGAGAGGAGTTGGGTAGTGTGAAGGAAAAATGAAAACCCCTGCAACTTGGGACTCTTAAGGGATTCGAACCCATGAGCTTCCCAGCCTGGAACCCAAAGGTCTAACCACTGCGCCATGGTAGCTGTGTCATCTGCAGTATTTGTGTGTGTGTGTGGTGTGTGTGTGTGTGTGTGTGTGTGTGTGTGTGTGTGTGTGTGTGTGGTGTGTGTGTGGTGTGTGTGTGGTGTGGGGGTGTGGTGGGGGGTGTGGGTGGTGTGGGGTGAGTGTGTGGGGGGGGGGTGAGTGTGATGTGTGTGTGTGTGTGTGTTGTGTGTTCTTTCTTTAATTTAACGTCTGTTCACTCAAGGTGATATTAACCAAAGATAAGTATTACAATATATAGAGAATGTGTGTGTGCGTGTGTGTGTGTGCATGCGTGCGTGCGCGCGCGCGTGTGTGTGTATGTGTGTGTTTACTTATTAGTGTCTGTGCACGAGATAAAAGAAGGAGAAAAAACATTAACAACAACAAAGAAATTATGGGAGGGACGGGGGTGAGGTGGGGAGGGGGGACAGGCATTAAACAGCTTAAACTGCAGCAAGAATAATTACAAAAGTTTACCAACAGGGCTTTTAACTAAACAACTAACTATCTCCAACATAATCACATTATCGGCCAATAAAATTGTGTGTGTGTGTGTGCGTGTGTGTGTGTGTGTGTGTGACGGCCTTGGAGGCCACGTGGCAGATTCAAATAATAATAATAATAATAATAATAATGTATGGAATTTATATAGCGCTGAATCTTGTAAAGCAACAAATCAAAGCGCTCAGATTTTATTTCATACCACTTTAAGTCACGGCAGATCTCTCTCCGTGAAATTCGGGCTGCTCTCCCCGGGGAGAGCGGGAGAACGCGTCGCCACTTAGGCGCTGCGCCACCCTTTCACCCTTTTTTTTTTTTTCTGCAGCTGTATTTGTTTCCCTTAACACTTAAACAAAATAGATAAAACGACATAACAACACCAAACAAAACATTCACAGTAATAGAAACAAAAACAAGGTCACGGCAAAGCAAGGAGAGACCAGCTACCTACACTGACCAGGCCAGGTGTTGTCTTCATGCTATGCATAATAGTTGTCAACTTGGGTTGCCCAGTCCACCTTTTCCCCCTAGAAGCATGCTGTGTGCAGATGTTGGTAGATCTACACGTGCAGAGAAATAATAGCAGAGTGAGAGGGAGACAGACAGAGAGAGAGAGAGAGAGAGAGAGAGAGAGAGAGAGAAGACAGAGAGAGAGACAGAGAGATTGAGTTTACTGTGTCAGGGCCAAAGGCATACACACATTATGGAGAAAGACTGGGGGGAGTAGTAGGTCATGTGTTTCGTTCAGGGTCATGAGACGAGGCTACACTTCACATATAGCATGTTCAATTAGAAACAAATGCCAACACCCTCTCCTCCCCCCTCCCCATCCCCCAGTCCTCGTCCTCCCTTCAAGTATCACTGGTAATACTGGTTGATACTGTCACAACATCCATACTTTCTTCTGTATCAAAACTACATAGTGGTGTGGGTTTTTTTAGTGATGCACGCAGTGGATCCACATTCTGAAGGAAGACACTACATGGAAGGCGTGTTTGAATTCTTTCATCTTTCATAACACCACCTTGGAAAGAAAAAAAAGAAAACTCCCCCGTGGGGATGCCGGGGGGCCTGTCAGTATAAAAAGCATCCCAACTTTCTGGAAATTCTGTGCTAGGAATTCCCTCTTTTCTATCCTTCTCTTAGTTTCTGCTTTGTTCCTTTTCTTCCTTTCACCTCCTTCTTGTCTATTTTCTGACATTCTCTGACACTTCCTTCTCCTGCCTTTTTTCTTTTCTCCAGAAAGACTTAAAAGCTAATTCTCTCCCACGCACGAAGTCGGATGCGCAGGGCTTGACTTGTCAGGTGCCTAACGGCAGCGCAACTCATTTTCTCTCCTATGACCGACAAGGGTGGTTGCTGTCTGAGCCTTTGGAGAAGAAGAAGAAGAAGAAGAAGAAGAAGGAAAACCTGAAGATTGGGGTGAAAAGGGCTCAAGCTTTCATTTTCCCCCTTGTTTCCCGTTTTTACGTCATTGTACACGGGACCACGTGAACATGAAATATTTAAACAACAATAAAACTTATGGAAAAAATCATATCAATGATAAATAAATGTAATATGAAAAACAGGATAACTGTGCCCACATCAGTAGAGGCGCGCCTGGTTTTCTCAGTTCTCAAAAGCAGTCAATATTGTGTATTCTATTTCTTCTTGTTCCTCTCCTCCCCTCTTCCTCCTCCTCCCTCTTCTTTTTCTTCTACTGCTTCTCATCCTCCTCCTCCTCCTTCTTCTCAATTCTCCTTCTCCTCCTCCTCCTCCTTCCTCCTCTTCTCAATTCTCCTCCTCCTCCTCCTTCTTCTTCTTCTCAATTCTCCTCCTCATTCTTCTTCTTCTTCTTCTTCTTCTTCTTCTACTTCTTCTTCTTCTTCTTCTTCTTCTTCTTCTTCTTCTTCTTCTTCTTCTTCTTCTTCTTTCTACTACATTCTTCTTCTCCTCCTCCTCCTCTTTCTTCTTCTTCTTCTTCTTCTTCTTCTTCTTCTTCTTCTTCTTCTTCTCAATTCTCCTCCTCCTCCTCCTCCTTCTTCTTCTTCTTCTTCTTCTACTTCTTCTTCTTCTTCTTCTACTACTACTTCTTCTTCTTCTTCTCCTCCTCCTCCTCTTTTTTCTTCTTCTTCTTCTTCTTCTTCTTCTTCTTCTTCTCTCATTCTCCTCCTCCTCCTCCTTCTCCTCCTCCATCTTCTTCTTCTTATCTCTTCCTCCTCTTCCTCTTTCTCCTAATTCTTTCTCTTCGTTTTTTTTCTCTTTCTTTGTTTTTCTTTTTTTTCCTTGCAGGGCTGTTTGTTTGGCTTCGTTTGGTTAGTCCTGTCAAGCTAGCTCCTTCCGATGCTGATAGGACAGCTGTCTTGCTATCCACAGTCAGTGTCTTTTTGTCCCTTACACATTGTCCTCCTCACGCCTGCACAGCTGTGGTGACCGAGTACAGTGTCCTGTTTGGACACTGTGTGTGTGTGTGTGTGTATGTGTGTGTGTGAGTGTGTGTGTATGGGGGGAAGAGGAAACAGTTGTGGGGGCGTATGTGTGTGTGGTTGTGTGTGTGTTTGTGTGTGTGTGTGTGTATGGGGGGGGGGGGGTAATAGTTGTGGGGGGGTGTATGTGTGTGTATATGTGTGTATGTGTGTGTGTGTATGTGTGTGTATGTGTGTGTGTATGTGTGTGTATGTGTGTGTATTGGGGGGGAGAGGAAACAGTTGTGGGGGCGTATGTGTGTGTGGTGTTGTGTGGTGTGTTTGTGTGTGTGTTGGGGGCAGTTGTGGGGGGTGTGTGTGTGTGTGGTGTGTGTTGTGTGTGTGTGTGTTGTGTGTGTGTGTGTGTGTGTGTGTGTGTGTGTGTGTTGTGTGTGTGTGTGTGTGTGTGTGTGTGTGTGTGTGTATTCACGGGGGTGGGGAGGGGAGGTTGCTGAGAGAGGGATGGAGAGAGAGAGAGAGAGAGAGAGAGAGAGAAAGTTGTGTGTGTGTGTGTGTGTGTGTGTGTGTGTGTGTGTGTGTGTGTGTGTGTGTGTGTGTGTGTGTGTGTGTGTGTGTGTGTGTGTGTGTGTGTGTGTTGGGGTGAGAGAGAGAGAGAGAATCAAATCAAATCAAATCAAATTCTTTTATTTCGTTAATAATGAATAAACACCCATCGGATTTTTTATATCCAGTCCCCGCCCTTAGGAACACATCATGATAGTAAAATAAGAGAGAGAGAACGTGTGTGGGATGGGAGGTGGGGGTAGTGTGTGTGTGTGTGTGTTGTGTGTGTGTGTGTGTGTGTGTGTGTGTGTGTGTGTGTGTGTGTGTGTGTGTGTGTGTGTGTGTGCGCGCGCGGCGCGCCCGCGCGCGCGCGTGCGTGCGTGTGTGTGTGTGCGCGCGCGTCCACTCAGTCTTGTTCTAGCACCGCGTGGGTTTGATGACCTGTTTAAATGGAATGGATTCAAAACAGATGACCAAGGGCTGAATTCAGTCGGATGTTTCTTTAAGGGCGTTGTTTCTATAAACATGTTCGAAACGTCACTTCTAACATTTACGGTAAAAGTTACTCGAATAGTTTTTATTTGATCTGTTTTGTCTGATTGTGTCAAAGTCAATGACTTCACACGACACAGCGTGTGAATGTGGCAGTGCCGTGTCCCAGTGACGTCACACGACACACCGTCTCAATATGTCAGTGCCATGTGCTTCATATGACACAGTGAATGAATGTGTCAGTGCCATGTGCTTCATATGACACAGTGAATGAATGTGTCAGTGCCATGTGCTTCATATGACACAGTGAATGAATGTGTCAGTGCCATGTCCCGATGACGCCACACGACACAGTGTCTGAATGTGTCGATGTCATGTGCGAATGTCGTGGCACGACACAGTGTCTGAATAAATATGTTAGTTCCAATGACATCGCATGACACAGTGTCTGAATGTATCAGTGCCATGTCTCAATGACTTCACATGACACAGTGTCTGAGAATGTGTCAGTGCCAATGACGTCACATGACACAATCTGAATGTTTCAGTGCCATGTCGCCATGACGTCACACGACACAGTGTCTGAATGTGTCAGTGCCAATGAGTTCCCAAGCAGTCAGGGGAAGTCAGGTGGACGGTGCAGATTCTTGGCGTGTCTTCAATCTCAACTCCTCCAGGGCTGAAAGCTTCACACAGGCAGCCGCCACTCTGCAGAGCAGCAAGTAAAAGAGACATACATCAGCCAGCCAGCCAGTCAGTCAGTCAGTCAGCCAGCAGTCAGCCAGCCAGTCAGCCAGTCATTCAGCCAGTCAGTCAGTCAGCCAGTCAGTCAGTCAATCAGTCAGTCGGCCGGCCAGCCAGTCAGCCAGCCAGCCAGTCAGTCAGTCAGTCAGCCAGTCAGTCAGTCAGCCAGTCAGCCAGTCAGTCAGTCAGCCAGTCAATCAGTCAGTCAGCCAGCCAGTCAGTCAGTCGATCAGTCAGCCAGTCAGCCAGTCAGTCAGCCAGTCAGCCAGTCAGTCAGTCAGTCAGCCAGCCATTCAGTCAGCCAGTCAGCCAGTCAATCAGTCAGCCATTCAGTCGGTCAGTCAATCAGTCAGTCAGCCAGTCAGTCAGTCAGCCATTCAGTCGGTCAGTCAATCAGTCAGTCAGCCATTCAGTCAGTCAGTCAGTCAGTCCAAAAGGCTCACTTCATTTTTTGCGGTAAACATTTTACCCAGGCCAGAAGGAGAGAGTGACTGAAAGACACAGACAGCAGGAAAGGCTCGTCTTCCTCACGTCACCTCACGTCACGTCACGTCACCTCACGTCACGTCCCAGGTAGTGTGTCCTCTGAACAAAGGGCGCTAGATGACAGCTAAATAAAGAAAACAACAACAAAAAACTACCCCTGTGTAGGCGAGAAAAATTATGAAAATGGTGTGTGCGTGCGTGCGTGTGTGTGTGCGCGCGCGCGCGCATATCCATACACGTGGCCAACACTGTGGATAAAGATTACGTCATTTCTTCCTCTCTGGAACACCTGGCTCACGCAGCTGCACAAACGGAAGAAAAGTATAAATATCTCCCCAAACCAGCAGACGACCAGTCCACGGTTGTACGCTGACCAGAACCACAGCGGTCATCTGTTCATCAGGCTGCAGACCCAGGAAGGAGAGCGGCAGAGAATTTGACGTCACAACGGTCACCATGAAGATTGCTGTGGGCAGCTGGCTTCTCTTGACCACACTGGTGCAATGCCGTAAGTCTTAACTACTGCTGTTTTACCACTACCATTTCTACTACTATTGCTGCTGCTACTGCTGCTACCACTACTACTGCTGCTGCTGCTGCTGCTGCTACCACTACTACTACTACTGCTGCTGCTGCTGCTACCACTACTACTGCTGCTGCTGCTGCTGCTGCTGCTGCTACCACTACTACTACTACTACTGCTACTACTACTACTACTACTGCTGCTGCTGCTGCTGCTGCTGCTGCTACCACTACTACTACTACTACTACTGCTGCTGCTGCTGCTGCTGCTACTTCTACAACTGAAGTTCAAACTGATTCTGCCGTATTCATGTTATTTTATTCAGTGTGCGTTCTACTGTAACTAAGGAGCAGTTTATAAACACTATTTGAACATTTGGACTCATTTCCTACATTGACAAGTTTAAAGCAATGACAAAGCATCCTTACTTTTGTTGTTATCAAAAATGTTCCACATGAAACTGTCCCAGTTCCCCATAAATCGTTTTACTTGGAGTAAATTTTCCCACTTAAAGAACTATTTTTAAAGAGCTGAAAGAATAATTTTAGAAGCTAAATCAGTCATTGATGGTGTCCAGATTTCACATCCGTAAAGAAAAACTGGGACTAGCCCCCTGATACATAATTCAATCTGAATATCGATTGCAAACAAAAGTATTTGACATTTTTTAACAAAGAGAACATGCTACGACATCTTGGTCGTATAAAAATGTTTCTGCCAAGTTAAGTTTGATGTTATGGTTAAAGTTTAGTCCCAGGTACTTGAATTTTAAACAAACACTTGAATTTCTTTACCACCACATGCAAAGAAAGGCATTTTCTTGATCTTACCACTTGAAAAAAAAACTTTTGTTTTTTTTTCTACTTTATATAAAATTAATATTTATGACGATAAATAGACATAGCATTGTTAGCTTCCTACGAGTCTTCTTTTGATTCTGCACAAATTGCCGCATCATCTGCATACAAGAAGATTCTCCTTTCCTCTTTCCCACCCTAGTTTCCTGGCTTGCTTGCCATTGTTGGTAAACCGTGTTTTTTTCTATCATGTAGGACAGCACGTCATTCCAGTACAAAGCAAAGAGTAACGTAAGTTTTTACCCTGACGAATCCCAGTTGAGGTTTGAAAAAAAAATCAGAACACTAATCCCCATCACTGACACATGATTCAGCTTGGGGGTAAAATATCTTTGATAACCATTGATATGTTTTTATTCAAGTCAAGTCAAGTCAAAAACACTTTAATCATCCCATGAAGGGCAATTACAATACTGACAGGCAAATTGATACCTATAATTATCTCACAAGACACAAGAAAAATACATTTCAGATTGTTATAAAGATTCCAAGGTAGCTTAAAAAAATTATCACACCCCATGATCGACCAGTTTCCGCCACTGTTCACACACTAATGATTGCAGGAGATGATTATCAGTGTCATAACACAGAGAGAGAGAGAGAGAGAGAGAGAGAGAGAGAGAGAGAGAGAGAGAGAGAGAGAGAGAGAGAGAGAGAGAGAGAGAGAGAGATGTGCAGGAAGATGAACAACATTAATTTTTCTTTCTTTTCCTTTCTTTCAGAGATGCAGAGAATCCGGGTGAGTTTTTCCTATAGAACAGTATGTCATCACATCTTCTGCCCCAGAACACACACACACACACACACACACACACACACATACACACACACACACACACACACACACACACATACACACACACACACACACACACATACAACACACACACACACACACACACACACACACAAGGGGACAGAGGGACGGGGACTGGGCACAACACCCATAAATAATTGAGGAGACAAAAACACAGCCAATGACAGCCCCAAAAAATAACATGGCATGGAAATCCACAACGTGGGTTTGCAATAATTGAATAGAATGAATAATAAACCTGTGATATTAACTATTACCTATTCAATTGCTTGTATTGTATGCTTATCTTAGACAACACGTATCTCATGAAACAGCTTTACACTGTCATCAGTCATTACTGGAGTAACTAGGACACATCTCTACAAACAAATTGCTTTCTAGCAGTCTGGCCAGCTGTTGTCATTTCTTGTTGTTCACTGCAAAGATTGTCCATTCTATTTCTAAGCTGGTCATTGAACTCTTTTAAGGCATCATGATATCCCCAATTGTGATTTATGATCTCTCACACCTCTGCCCTCCAATAGGTTTACCTGAATATTCTGTAACACTCTGGGCACATTCAGAACCACACATGTTCACTTCTTCCTCCCCATCCACTTTTTTCTCTCCCCCACTTACTTCCCCACTCATGTCATCATCACTATCACATTCTTTGGCTCCATTCCCAACTTCACCACACAACTGATCCCTTTCTGTATGTCAAAGTTGACTGTCACTGTCTGTCTGTCTGTGTCATGTTGTGTCAAGTCCATCTGCTGATTATCAGAACAGTTGGGTGAATATGGAGGGCAAGAATTATACATCAACACATCAGTGGGAGCATCACTCTCTCTGTACGGTTTGCAGCATACACTTGACTGGGCCGGGTGGGTAAAAATAAGCCTGAGGAAGACAGAAACTGTTCCTCCACTTTTTCTTCACAGTCTGCTCTGTGTGCTTCTTCCCAGAAGACGTCTTCTGTCATGGCGCACTTGGGAAAAACACTTTTTACGATATGAACTTGGACCTGTGGTGACAAGGAAATGGTTGTCAGATTTGCTTGGTAGTCTGAGAATGACAACAGCCTGATTCTCTCTGCCGTTCAAGTGGACGAGGGCAGTGTCTGTTCTTAAAGTGCAGTGTTCAGCATACATTCCAACGCAACGTTGCTGGAAGTCCTGTGACTGGCATTTTGGTACCAAAAAGGGAAAAACAACACTTCACACACATCCCACACAAAAGCACCTTGCACCTTGCTGGCAGCCAAGCAAGGGAAGCCACTGAGAGAGAGAGAGAGAGAGAGAGAGAGAGAGAGAGAGAGAGAATGACACTGGCTTATTTTGGCAAGCTTTCAAGCCCGTTCACAAGACTCAAGACTCAAGAATACTTTAATGTCTCAACTAGAGAAATTATGAGTAGCACTTTAAAATTTTAATTACACAGCATACATTATTAAACAATACAGATTAAGAAATAACACAGTATTTTAAAGGCCGACAACAATCTACGTCACACATACGCCCCCACCCACTCATCCACATACACACACACCCATCCACACACACACACATACACACACACACGCATGCGCGTGCGCACGCACACACCAGTAAAGGTTAAGAGTAGCAAAGCAAAACCACAACACAACAATAATTCAAACACATCTCATGAAACACATCATCAATACAAACATCACAAGTAACTTTACTATCTATCTATCTATCTATCTGTCCCGTAGTCTGACGACCGTGGGGGCACCCTCAAAGACTCAGCAACCAGTTCCCTCCATTCTTCTCTCTGTTCTGCCTTTCTCAGGGTTTTGTTGAGTTCTAGGCCTGTCCATTCACTGATGTTATCCTCCCAGCTCTTCCTTGGTCTGCCTCTTCTTCTTCCTCCTTGGACAGTGCCTTGCAAAACTGTCTTTGTAATTCCTTGGGATCTTGTGACATGCCCATACCACTTAAGTTTACGCTTTTTTACGATCGTTAGAAGGTTCTCATAGGGTCCAATGGTTTGCTGGATTCTGTTATGCACGCTTTCGTTGCTTATGTGGTCTTTGTAGGAGATGCCAAGGAGTCTCCGAAAGCATCTCATCTCCACTGCCTGTACTCTTCTCTCCAAATCTGCAGTCAGG
>CM054149.1:54708129-54943129 GCA_028751875.1 Rapana venosa | reverse complement strand
GGTGTGTGTGTGTGTGTGTGTGTGTGTGTGTGTGTGTGTGTGTGTTGTGTGTGTGTGTGTGTGTGTGTGTGTGTGTGTGTGTGTGTGTGTGTGTGTGTGTGTGTGTGTCCTCGCAGATGACCTGACCTGTGAGAAGCTGAACTTCATCATAAACAATCTCGATGATGCTCATCGTGTAGCTGCTACCCATCTTGTGGATTTAAAGGGCTGTGTACTGCCATCCTCCTACCGTGCATCTCCAGGTAGGGTGCTGACCACTTCAGACAGACAGACAGACAGACAGACTGATTATTATTCTCTTTTTATATGGAGGATAATGGAATAACCCCTGATCTGTTTTATTACATACAGTCCCGTGTGTATGCTGTTTCGAAAATGTCATCTGTTCCCATGGGCACACAATGGCCTACTCTTACAAGAAGTGGCACAGGATTCAACATGTGCGCAAGATGTTCTGCGTGCATTGGCACACAGGGCCTCGAGACTATGAGAAGGACTTTTGTGGAGAATGATGGAGTCTGCACTAAGAGAGAGAAAGAGAGAGAGACAGAGAGAGAGAGAGAGAGAGAGAGAGAGAGAGAGAGAGAGAGAGAGAGAGAGAGAGAGAGAGAGAGAGTGAGAAAGAGAGAGAGAGAGAGATTAACAATAATAACTGTGCTTTTCTTTCTTTTTTTCAGGGTCAGAAATGAAGAGATCCGGGGTGAGTTCTTCCTATAAAACAGTATGTCAGTACATCTCTGCATATTCCCTCTGCCCCACAACACACACACACACACACACATACACGTGCGTTCGCACGCACGCACGCACGCGCATACGCACAGAGACAGACAGACAGACAGACAAATAGATTTAAACAGGTGCAGACACGGACAGGTAGACAGACAGGAAGAGGCAGACAAACAGATAAGCAGACACAGACAGACAGACAGACAGATAAAGCCAGAAAAGGAACAAGATGTAGAGGGATGGGGAAAATGAGAAGGAGAAGTTATCTCTCTTGCTGGTGCTCACTTTGATATTTGTTTTTAAAAAGTGAAGAAAACAGAAGACGGTCAACAGTTCAATCAACCAAGCCAAGACAGCGAACTGATCCATTCAGGGAGTTTTTCTGTCAGGGGTCAAAGTTGAAAAGCTGGGATCACTGGTTTAAGGGGTCAGGTCTACCTAGCTGACATTGTTTAGGTATCAGAATGTCTTCTTTTTTGTGAATGAAAAGCCATCTGTCTAAGAGGAAGATATTGGCGATTTTAATGTTCAATAAAAATTTTAAAAATTGACAGTGGAATATGATTGATTCAGGAATATGAATGATAGATGAATATGATTGACAGATGAATAAATGGAATTGACAGAGGGATAGGATTGACAGATGGATATGATTGAAAGATGAATAGAATTGACAGGTGAATGAATATGATTGATAGATGAATGCATGTGATTTCCAGTAGTCAAGTCTAGTCAAGTCAAGAGCACTTTAATTATCCCATGAAGGCCAATTACAATACAGACAGGCAAATTGATACCTATAATTATCTCACAAGACACAAGAAAAATACATTTCAGATTGTTATAAACATTCCAAGATAGCTTAAAAAAATTATCACACACGCAAACCCAGGTGCGCGCACACACCACCACGTACACACACACACACACACACACACACACACACACACACACACACACACACACACACACACACACACACACACACACACACACCAAAGTAGGAATACAATTTTGTAAAAACCATGGACTGGAAAAGACATAAACTGTTTTATATGAGTGCACGCCCGCGTGCACTCACACACGCGCGCACACCCATACTCACACACAAACCAATATATGAACACAATTTTATAAAGACTATTGACTAGAAAACACACACATACACACACGTGCACCGCGCACCATAATGACCATTTTCTAGTAAAGACATAACTTACACACACAAACACACACACACACAACACACACACACACACAATTTAGAAATCATTCTTGAAAGCCAAAAGCAAGATACAGGAGTACTTATTTTCATGACCACACACACACAAACACACACACACACACACACACACACACACACACACACACACACACACATGCACACGCTCACTTGAAAATCAGGGGGGTATATCAGAGAATGTAAAACTGTTTGGTCAGTGCTGTTTTGAATTTAGAATTCGAATGACTACTGCAACAAAAGAATTTCTTGTTCTATTTGTTTTACTGTTGGAGCACCGAAAGCAGCGTCCTGATGGATAGGATTGACAGATGAATGAATATGATTGACAAATGAATGCACGTGATTGGTAGATGGATATGTTTGTCAGATGGATATGACTGACGGACACTGACTGGACCAACTGAAAAAATGGCTACCAAAATATTAGGCTAAACGTCTCAAACGCTTTGAAGTATGAACAACTCTTTCCGTCAACAAATCAGACGACTCTGCTCAATGTTGTTTAACTGGTTGATACTATCCAAAATAACATGTAAACCATGTTTAAAGAATTTTAAATATGTAAACAGAAATTTTTGTTGGTGTATGGTATTGTGTTAAAATATCTAGTTGTATATGTTCTGTTGTGATTTTTTTCTGTATATTGTGAACAATCCTCCATATCCCTAAAGTGCTGACAGGACAGAAAGAATTTGAATGAAAGTTGTTAACTGGAGATGATATGTGATGATATTTTTGTCAGATGTTGACGTGTGATAATGCATAATTATGTAAGAAGATGGATGCGGAAAACTATCATCCACAGACATTGATTTGAGGTCATATAACCAACAGACACTATGCATCGTTGTGTAATTTGCGATGATATAGCTAACAGGCACTCTATGTCATTGTGTAATATGGGATGATATAACTAACAGACACTCTGTGTCATCTTGTAATATGGGATAATATAACCAACAGGCACTCTGTGTCATCATGTAATATGTGATAATATAACCAACAGATATTCTGTGTCATCACGTAATATGGGATGATATAACTAACAAACACTCTGTGTCATCATGTAATATGTGATGATATAACCAACAGGCATTCTGTGTAATCACGTAATATAAAAAGATATCACCAAAAGACACTCTGTGTCATCATGTAATATGGGATAATATAACCAACAGGTACTATGTGTCATCTTGTAATATGGGATGATATAACCAACAGACACTATATTTCATTGTGTAATATGGGATGATATAACTAACAGACACAATGTGTCATTGTGTAATATGGGATAATATAACCAAAAGACACTATGTGTCATTGCGTTAATAACACGAAATAACAAAGGGTAGAAATAAATGAATGCATGACAGATTGATAATAACTGGTCAAACCCTTGACAGATATTATGTTCTTATGCTATACAGTGGTATGAGTGAGAATAACTACAACGTTTTATTGACAGACAGTATGATAACATAACAGGATTTATAAGAGTGATGTGTCATCATGACTGATAGGAACCATTTTCACTCTGTCACTGGTGTGTGTGGATTTCAGGCTAACTGTGATGTGTTAAATTGACTGATATGAATGATATTCACTCTGTCACTGGTGTGTGAATTTCAGGCTGATTCAGACCCTTGCATTGGCGCAGCAGGGTAAGAAATGTGCTTTGACTTCGCCTGTGAAATGTGTGTGTGTGTGGGGGGGGGGGGGGGTAACGTGTGTTTTAATGTTTGAATGTAACAAATCAATGAAGAGAAAGAAGAGAGACAGGGAGTGAAAGAAACAGAGAGAGAGAGACAGAGACAGAGAGTGAAAGAAACAGAGAGACAGACAGACAGACGTAGGTCATCTTCCATGAGACTGGATTGTTTCCCTTGCATTGATGGTTACGGGCTCTTGTACTGACTAGGCCTAACACAAGAACCAAATGGCCAACAGAACAGATGGTGGTGGTTGGTGGTGGTGTTGTTCTTGTTCGTCTTCTTCTTCTTCTTCTTCTTGCTGTTGCTCTTGTTGTTGTGATTATACTTACGTCCCAGCGGAGATTTCCGATTTCGGGACTTCGCAGAGGTTCTGAGAGTGGGCTTTTAAATGGCTAAACCCACTCTGCGTGAACTAGGGCAGGTGGCTTCCAGTCTGTAGGTTTGCGCACAACCATTGCAGGTCTTTTGGCTGTGCCAGGATCCTTATCACAGTTTGTAGCTGTTGATGACGTGTCATCTTCAAGTGATGAGGATGTCCTGGGGGGGTGATGATGTGTCAACTCTCTCCCTCTCTCTCTGTCTCCCTCTCTCTCTGTCTCCTCTCTCTCTCTCTCTCTTTCTCTTTCTATCTCTCTCTCTCTCTCTCTCTCTCTCTCTCTCCCTTTCTCTCTCTCTCTTTCTTTCACTCTCTTTTTCTCTCTCTTTTGTTTTTGGTTGGGGTTTTTTAACAATGTTTTTCTCTTTATTATTATTAAGATGTATCCCTACAGGTGGGGACTGGGATGTAATTAAAGAAAAAAGCACATGAGTGCTTATTCATTATCCTCGAAATAAAAGAATTTGTCATTGCCAATGTCTGTCTCTCTCTCTCCTCTCTCTCTCTCTCTCTCTCTCTCTCTCTCTCTCTCTCTCTCTCTCTCTCTGCCTGTCTGTCTGTCTGTCTCTCTCTCTCTCTCTCTCTCTCTCTCTCTCACTCTCACTCTCTCTCTCACTCACTCTCTCTCTCTCTGTGCCTGTCTGTCTGTCTGTCTGTCTGTCTCTCTCTCTCTCTCTCTCACTCTCTCTCTCTCTCTCTCTTGCCTCTCTCTCTCACTCTCTCTCTCTCTCTGCCTCTCTCTCTCACTCTCTCTCACTCTCTCTCTCTCTCTCTCTCTCTCTCTCTCTCTCTCTCTCTCTCTCTCTCTCTCTCTCTCTCTCTGCCTCTCTCACTCACTCACTCTCTCTCTCTCTCTCTCACTCTCTCTCTCTCTCTCTCTCTCTCTCTCTCTCTCTCTCTCTGCCTCTCTCTCTCACTCTCTCTCTCTCTCCTCTCACTCTCTCTCTCTCTCTCTCACTCTCTCTCTCTCTCACACTCTCTCTCTCCCGTTTCCCTATATCTCTCTCGTTTCCCTTGCAGCGTCTGAGTGTGGACAGAGCTTTGGGCTGAAGCAGACAGAGGCCCTGATGAGCGGGTCGCTAGGCCGCATCGTGGGGGGCAGACACGCCTCCGCCTGCTCGACCATACCCTGGCAGGTGTACATCGACGACGGCAACTGGATGTGCGGGGGCTCCATCATCTCCAAGGACCACATCCTGACCGCCGCCCACTGCTTCATCAAGTCCAAGTCAGTAGTAGCCAGTGATGATGCTCTTTACTCTGTGTGTGTGTGTGTGTGTGTGTGAGAGAGAGAGAGAGAGAGAGAGAGAGAGAGAGAGAGAGAGAGAGAGAGAGAGAGAGAGAGACGTGTGCTAGCTAGCTAAGAGAACCTGGGGGCTGGATTGTTGTTTGTTTGGTTAGTTAGTTGGTTAGTTAGTTAGTTGGTTAGTTAGTTATTCTTTTTATTTCAAGGGTAATAATAATAATAATAATAATAATAATAATAATAATAATAATAATAATAATAATAATGATGGTGATGATGATGATGATGATGATGATAATAAATGGAACTTATTTAGCGCTATATCTTGCAAAGACAAATCAAAGCGCTTGCATTCGACCTATTTTTACACAGTCATGCAACCAATGACAAACTTCTTCTTCTTTATGTGCCAGGTCTGTTGCAGACATCGGCGATCATGGCCTTCCATTCCTCTCTGTTGTCAGTTCTCCTGATGAGTTCATTGGTGGGGGATTCTTTCCTCGTTGCGTAGCTATTCAGACTGTCTGTGTATTTTGTGCGTTGTCTTCCTCTGTCTTTGGTACCACAAATCTTTCCACACAATATTTGCTTTTCAATTCCATCAGCTCTGTTTATGTGCCCAAAAAATTGTAGTTGTCTTTTTCTAATGGTTTTGAGTATGGATCTTTTGTACCCGGCCATTTCCATTACTTTTTGGTTTGACTTCTTTTCAGTCCATGATATTCTCATAATTCTTCTGATATACCACATTTCTGCTGCTTCAAGTCTTCTTTCGAGGTCTTTTGTTAGCGTCCAGCATTCACATCCGTACAGAAGGATGGACCATATGTAGACCAATGACAAACAATCAATAGTTTAAACAAACAGATATTACAAACATGGTACCTGAAGACCAAAACTGTGAAATGAAATTTCAATAGTCAAAACCAGTTTTTCAAAAGCGTACACACACACACACACACACACACACACACACACACACACACACACACACACACACACACACACACACACACACACACACATATCATATACGCATTGATAGTAGCATGACTGACAGGTCTGGGTGATGAATTTTTGCATAGAGAGTGTGTCGTCGATAACAACACCTAGATACTTCATAGCAGTGGATAGAGGGACTGATGTATTGCCGAGTTCTATTAAAGCTGTTGTAATGGAAGGGAGTTTGTGTTTGGTCCCTACAAGCATGGCTTGGATTTAAATGCATTTAGCTGTAATTTGTTCTGTATCATCCAGTTTTGAATATCTTTAAAGCAGTGGGTCATATTTGTCAGGAGAGAAGGCAGATTTTCAGGAGTAACACTGCTTTGAATCTGAGAGTCATCTGCGTAAAAATGATGGTTGATTTGATGACGGTTTAGTATATGTGACATTGGGGCAGCGTAAAGAGTGAAAACAACAGGGCCTATAACTGATCCCTGAGGGACTCCGCATTCTAGTTTGGCAAGTGTTGATTGAATCTTGTTTACTGCAGCTGTCTGGAATCGGTCAGTAAGGTATGAATTAAACCAGGTGAGGGCTGTGCTAGTAACGCGGAGCGTTTTTTGAAGACGGGAGAGAAGAATTGAGTGGTCTATAGTATCGAAGGCTGCTGATAAGTCGAGTAGAGTGAGAATGGAGATTTTCCCTGAGTCAGAAGCGAGTAGATAATATAATAAGCACTCATGTGCTTCTTTTACATTCATTCCCCGTATGTACGCTGCAGTTTTGTGAATTTTGTCATCCGTGCCCACCGGCAGACTGTGGCCTACTCTTACAAAAAGGGGAACGGGTTTTAACGTGTGCGAAAGATGTTCTACGTGCGTTCACACACGGGACCTCGGTTTATAGTCTCATCCGAAGGACTTTTAGGGAGAGTTGAGTCGGCACTGATGTTAACTCTAAAGGAAAAATCCTCTTGAACGAGATTCGAACCCGGGTCAGCAGATCACGAGCGCATCACTCTAACCACCAGGTCATCCCGTCCCCTTGGTTAGAAGCTTCAGAAGCCTGAGCTGACAGTGACTGTGTGCAGGAATTCTAGTCCTCACTGAGGCGTTCTTCTTGAGGCTTTGGCCCGCTCCCTGGAGTGAACACTTTGGGGGAACCAGAGAGCTTGGTGGTTAGAATTTTGCGCATTGCGCTGGCGATCTGCCGATCCGGGTTTGAACCCCGTTCAAGGGGATTTTTCCCCCCTGGAGTTAACACCAGTGCCGATTCCACTACCCCCGGAAAAGTCCTTCGGATGAGACTATAAACCGAGGCCTCGTGTGCGAACATCTTGCGCACACGTTAAATCCTGTTCCGCTTTTCGGAAGAGGTAGGCCATTGTATGCCAGTGGGAACAGGTGACAAAATTTACAAAACCGCATGCACACGGGGACCAAATGTAAATTTTTTTAAACCCACATGAGTGCTTATTCCATCATCCTCGAAATAACAAGAATATAAGAATAGTACTAGTACTGAAGTTACTTTTACGAAAGTCCTTTCCGATCAGAACGATTTAAAAAAAACCCACTTCCTATGAAAACGCACGAAAGTCGTCTTGCACACAAGCTAAAACCCCTTAGCGCTTATTGGAAACAATTCAAAATTCGAGATATAATTTCTTTCACCCCTTTCGAGGTATGGAGGATTACAGGCGAATTCAACGTGAGAAAAAACCTAACAGCAATACACCCACAAATAATATCAATACTATCAGGAACTGAAAAGCAAGAGTTCATCGCAAAATGATAAGCAAACAGTATTAAAGACTCAAGACTATTCATTTTTTAAGTATACATTATAGTTTAACAGACACAATCTACGCTTGTGAAAGACAAATGAAATTTCAAGAAATACCTGCAAATCGTATGAATTTTGAGGTAGACAGGAGAACTTTTCGAGATTTACATTTCATTGGTTATGGTGGGAGGTGACCCATAACCTATAAGGTCGTAGGGGAGCGAGGCATCAGAGACCTCACTTCTTTAGGGGCCAGCATATTGAGGGCGGCGCCCATCTCCTCTCCCTCGCTGCTTTACCTTCCCTGACCCTGAAGAGGCAAGTACCCATTTACAGCTGGGTGAACTGGGGAACTGTACAGAAGCCAAAGCGCGTAAACGGTCACCCAGCCAAGTATTAACCACGCCCGATACTTCTTAGCCTTAGCTGGGGAAGAGCGAGTGCTCTGACCACAAAGGTATCCCGTCCCGTGATACATTTCATTAGCCTACAAAAATTATAACTGGTCATAGGTTGAAGAAAATGTTTGGGAACACAATCTTGTTGTAAATGTTTGAAGTGGGGACATTCCATGAGAAAATGAAATTCATCCCCTAAAACAGACATTGCATTTAGAACATATTCTTTCTTCCGGTGGTATATTATGGAAACGTCCAACCTCAATAGGAAGCGTGTGACAGCTACAACGAAATTTCATAACAGCGTTAACATATACATCTGGTAGACAAGTTATATATTTTTCCATACCAAAATCGATCTTATAGTTTTTATAATAAAGGCATGGATAGCTCAGTGGTCGGAGCACTCGCTTTCCCCCAGCCAAGTTAAGCAGCGTCGAGCGTGGTTACCAGTTGGATGGGTGACCGTTTGCGCGCCTTGGCTTCAGTACAGTTCCCCCAGTTCACCCAGCTGTAAATGGGTACCTGCCCTCTTTAGGGTCAGGGAAGGTAAAGCAGCGAGGGAGAGGAGATGGGCGCCGCCCTCAATATGCTAGCCCTAGAGAAGTGAGGTCTCTGACGCCTCTCTCCCCTACGACCTTATAGGTTATGGGACTCTTTAACCTTAACTATTATTCCACCCTTCAGTTTTCCATTCATTATCAAAATTTTCTGTTAAGAAAGCTTTGATATGTAAACTTGCAGGGTGGGTACTTGAACAAACCTGTCTCTCCCACATACAGTCAAATCCACGTCGTACTAAAATAATCAGGCCTACTGTGTTGTGCTGTGTTGTGCTGAATTGTGTTGTATTGTGCTAAATTGTGCTGAATTGTGCTGTGCTAAATTGTGTTGTGTTGAATTTGCTGTGTTGTGGTGAGTTGTGCGGTGTTGTGGTGAGTTGTGATGTGTTATGGTGAGTTGTGCTGTGTTGTGTTGAATTGTGCTGTGTTTGTAGTGCTGTGTTGTGGTGTGTTGTCTTGTGTTGTGTTGCGTTGAATTGTGCACTGGTTGTGTTGTTTTATGTTGTAGTGTGTTGTGTGGTGCTGTGTCGTGTTGTTTGATGCTGTGTTGTACTGAGGTGTGCTGTGGTGTGCTGTTATGCAGGGATGTGTTATTGTATGTGGTGTTACGTGCTGCTATGTTGTGCTGTTTAATTCGTGTTGTGCTGTCTTGTGCTATGCTGTGTGTGTTCTCTGTGCGGCGCTATTTCATAATTATTGTGTAGTGTGGTGTGGTGTGGTGTGGTGCGGTGTGGTGTGGTGTGGTGCGGTATGGTGTGGTATGGTGTGGTGTGATATGGTGTGGTGCGGTGTGGTGGTGGTGGTGTTGATGGTGTTGTGTTGTGATGGTGTGGTGGTGTGGTTGTGTGGTGTGGTATGGTTGTGGTGTGGTGTTGTGGTGGTGTGTGTGGTGTGGTATGGTGGTGTGTGTGGTGCGGTTGTGGTGTGGTGTGTTGTGGTGCGGTGTGGTGTGGTGTGGTATGGTATGGTGTGTGGGTATGGTGCGGTGGTGTGGTGTGGTGTGGTGTGGTATGGTTGGTGGTGTGGTGTGGTGTGGTGTGGTTGTGGTGTGTGGTGTGGTTGTGGTGTGGTGTGGTGGTGTTGGTGTGGTTGGTGTGGTTGGGTGTGGTGTGTGGTGTGGTGGTGTGTGTGGTTGGTGTGTGGTAGTGTGTGTGGTGTGTGTGGTGTGGTGTGGTGTGGTTGGTGGTGTAGTGTGGTGGTGGTGTGGTGTGTGGTGGTGGTGTGTGTGTGTGTGGTGGTTGTGGTGGTGTGGTGTGGTGTGGTGGTGTGGTGTGGTGTGGTGTGGTTGGTGTGGTGGTGTGGTGGGTGTGGTGTGGTGTTGTGGTGTTGGTTGTGTGGTGTGTGGTGTGGTGTGTGGTGTGGTGTGGTGTGGTGTGGTGTGGGTGTGTGTGTGGTGGGTGGTTTGGTGTTGGGTGGTGTGGTTGTGGTGGGTGGTGTGGTGTGTGGGTTGTGTGGTGTGTGTGGTGTGGGTGTGGTGTGGTGTGGTGTGGTGTGTGTGGTGGTGTGGTTGGTGGTGTGTGTGTGGTGTGGTGTGTGTGTGGTGTGGTGTGGTGTTGGTGTGGTGTGGGTGTGGTGTGTGGTGGTGGTTGTGTGGTGTGTGGTGTGGGTGTGGTGTTGGTGTGGTTGCGGTGTGTTTTGTGGTGGTAATCTACGTGAATTTCTTGTTATCGGGAGTAAATTTATTTAAATTTGAATTTTAATGTAAGTGTGTGTGTGTGTTTGGGTGTATGTGTGTGCGGGTGTCTGGTGTGCGTTGCTGTTGTGCGTCTTTCGCGCGCGTTAGTTTGTGTGTGTGTGTGTGTTGGTGTACTGTGTGGTCGTGTCTGTGTGTGCGTGTGCGCGCGCGTGTGTGTGCTGCGCGCGCGCGTGTGTGTGTGTGTGTGTGTGTGTGTGTGTCTGTGTGCGTGTCTGTGTGCGTGCGCGCGTGTGTCTGTGTGCGTGCATGTGTGTGTGTGTGTGTGTTGTTGTTGTTGTTACAGTTACAATCCCGCTGTGTTGAAAGTGACTGTGGGCAGTCACGACTTGGACAACCCCAGCGTGTTCAGCAAAACGGTTCTGGTGAAGCATGGCTGTGCACGCATTTTACGACAAAGACAAGAATAGTACGTATGTAGTACCCCTGTATACATGCATGCACACACCGTGGGCCTGCGTACTGCACGTTAATTAAGGAGGCTCAGTCTCCTTCTTCCTAAAGGGTTGTTTTTTTATACCAGACTTTTCCTTGTCTGGGATTTGTTGTATTTTTTTTAAATCAAGGTGGTTAATAATAATAATAATAATAAATGACGATGATGATGATGATGATGATAATAAATTATATGGAATTTATATAGCGCTAAATCTTGTAAAACAAACAAATCAACTCCTCCAGTCATCATCATCAATGCCGTTGTGCCTTATTGGCACGTAGGGCAGCAACAAATGTTCTCCACTCCTGTCTGTCCTGGGCCAGCTTCCGAATGGTTCCCCAGGTATGTTGGAAGGTCTTCAGCTCTGTTTCGACAGTCCGACGCCAAGTGTTCTTGGGTCGTCCTCGTTTGCGTTTTCCCTCTGGTGTCCAGTGGAGGGCTGTTCGGGCGATGTTTCCCTGTTCCCGACGGCAGATATGCCCTATCCATCCCCATCGCCTATGCATGATGATGGTGTCTATGCTTTCTTGGTTGCAACGGGCAAAAAGTTCTTGGTTGGAGATGGTCTCAGGCCAGAAGATCTCTCCAAAAGAAGAACTCCTCTAGTAATCTCTATAAAATTCCGAAGATGATGAAATAAGCACTCATGTCTTTTTTAACTTTGGGTTTGGTTTGGTTGACATCCAGCATGTGGATTTTTGTCAATGTTGGCATCCGTTCCCCCCATCGGCACACAGTGGCCTACTCTTCCGAAAAGCCGAACAGGTTTTAATTAACGTGTGCGCAAGACGTTTTGCGTGCGTTCGCACACCGTCGGTTTATAGTCTTTTCTGAAAGACTTTTAGGGGGAGGGGGGACGGGGGAGAAGGGGTGAGGAGGGTCAGTGCGGCACTGATGTTAACACCTTGTGTTTTTGTGCTATGATGTGTTGTATTGTTTTGTATTGGGTTGGGTTTGTGTGCGCGCGAGCGCGCGCGCGCGTGTGTATGTGTGTGTGTGTTGTTGTTGTTGTTGTTGCTTTGTGTTGCTACGAGGTGTACTGTACTGTACAAGGGACGGGATAGCTGAGCTCCCGTGTGCGAATGCGCGCAGAATATCTTGCGTACTCGTTAAAACCCGTTCTGGTTTTCGGAAGAGTAGGTCATTGTGTGCCGATTTGAACGGATGACAAAATTGACAAAACCTACATACACACGGGTACTGGATGTCAAAAAAAAGCACATGAGTGCTTATATTCCCTAATCCTCGAAATGAATAAAGGAAGGAAGGAAGGAAGGTAGGAAGGAAGGAAGGAAGGAAGGACTACAGTATGACGAGCCATGGTGTGGCATCGGAGGAGTATTGCAGTGTCTTGTGACGGGCATTACAGCTGAAGGCATCACAGCGGGGTTTTTACTTTCGCATTTCTGTTCATGCCTTTCCTTCCTCGCCTAGAACTCCGAGGTTCACCAACGCTGAGATCTTGCCTACTATGTGACCGGCTGTTGGTTGTTGTTGTTGGTTTTTTTTGCCCACCTAAAGGCAGCCGTGGGGACGGGATAGCTCAGTGGTCGGAGCACTCGCTTTCCCCCAGCAAGTTAAGCAGCGTGAGGTGTTCCGTTGGATGGTAGTTTGCGCGCCCGCTTCAGTACAGTTCCCCCAGTTCACCCAGCTGTAATATTTGGTACTGCCTCTTTGGGTAGGAAGTAACAGCGAGGAGGGAGATGGCGCCCTCAATATGCTGGCTAGAGAATGAGCTTGACGCCTTGCCCCCTACGACTTATGGGTTATGGGAAATCCCTTACCTTTTTACTAAAGGCAGCCGTATTCTGACTTCAGGAATGAATGCCGGGTATGTCGTGTTCGAAACCACAGAACACTGCAGAAATGACGGATCTTCAACCTGAATATTGATATCTTGTGTGGTATATACCCAAGGAATTAGGCATGGCAGGTGTACTGAATGACCAAGAGATCGTTAAAAATCCCTCGCTTAATCATCAGACGCTGCCGTAATCGACCAGACTCAGGAACCTTGAGAGTGAATCTAGCGGTACGTAACAGTCGGGACAGGTTTGTCGTTACTGTAGGCATGAATGTGGTTTCAATCGGCAAGGCTGTGGTAAGAGCAGGGATTTGAGTTCTCCGGTCATGATAGCGCAGACGCATCCGTATCTCGTGGCATTGGCATATCAGATCAGGTACGTTAATCATGTCAGGTGGTGGGTTAGGAACACGGAATCCAGCATGCACTGTATTGGAGGTGGGCTCCACCAGGTGCAACTTGCCTACAGGTCACTAGCTGAAACTGTCAGTGCAGTGCTGCTGTCACTGGCAGAGGCAGAGTGCTAGACCTGATGATGGTGATGTCAGTGTGTTGGCTTTGTGCCTGGTCTTCACCTGTCACTCCGTGTCTTCACTTGACTTCAGCTGTCATTCTGACTTACACTCTGGACTTGGAACTTTGTGGAATAATTTCAGCATTTTCACCTGCTGTGAACTACAGTGCCTTCGACCGTTGGGGCGCTAATGAAGAGGAAGCTGGTTGAAAAATCGTCATTAGTGCCCCCACGGTCCAAGGGACTACGGGATAGGTGAGGTGAGGAGAGTTCCAGTCAAGCCTTTGAGGATCAGAGATTGATGGAAGACAGTTGCAGCCGAGAATCTTTGTGGCGGTGGTGGGCCCCACAGGTGGCTATCTTTACCCTGTCTGCTTCTCCTCACCTCACCTCACCTCACCTCACCTCGCCTATCCCGTAGTCCCGTGGACCGTGGGGGCACTAACTGCAACCAGCGTCCTCCACTCCCCGCAGTCCTCAGCTTTCCGTAGCAAATCGTTCCACTCAAGGCTACCAGTCCACTCTCTGATGTTGTCTTCCCATCGTTTTCTCTGTCTGCCTCTTCGTCTCCCTCCTTGTACTGTTCCATGTAGGACAGTCTTGACCAGTCCAGATTCTACAGAATTTTGCTAGGGACAGCTCCCTTGTTGCGCATGTAAAAGAACCCACGGCAACAAGGGAGTTGTCCTAGCAAATTCTGTAGGAAAAAAAGCCACTCTGATAGGGAAACAAATTACGGTTGCAGACAGGAAAAGAAACAAATAAATAACGGGTGGCGCTGCTCTTGTGGCGACGCGCTCTCCCCGGTGGTGGAGAGCAGCCCGGATTTCACGCAGAAGAAAAATCTGCCGTGACTTCATACAACACAGAACAACACAATACAACACAACACAACACAATACAATACAACACAATACAACACAACACAACACAACACAAATACCAATACAATACAATAGTGTGGCGGGTTGAAGGAAAAGCTGACCCCTCCTCCCCCGCACCCCCCTCCCTCAAACCCCACCAGTATTACTGTGGCTGACTGTACTGAACTGCGCTGTACTGCGCTGTACCGAACTGTGCTGTGCTGTGCTGTACTGAACTGTGCTGTGCTGTACTGTATTGACCTGTGCTGTATTGAACTGTGCTGTGCTGTACTGTATTGTACTGTATTGAACTGTGCTGTACTGAACTGAACTGTGCTGTACTGAACTGTGCTGTGCTGTACTGTATTGAACTGTGCTGTACTGAACTGTGCTGTGCTGTACTGAGCTGTGCTGTGCTGTATTGAACTGTGCTGTATTGAACTGTGCTGTACTGTATTGAACTGTGCTGTACTGAACTGTACTGTGCTGTACTGTATTGAACTGTGCTGTATTGAACTGTGCTGTACTGTATTGAACTGTGCTGTATTGAACTGTGCTGTACTGTATTGAACTGTGCTGTATTGAACTGTGCTGTGCTGTACTGTATTGAACTGTACTGTATTGAACTGTGCTGTACTGAACTGTGCTGTACTGAACTATGCTGTGCTGTACTGTATTGAACTGTGCTGTACTGAACTGTGCTGTGCTGTACTGTATTGAACTGTGCTGTACTAAACTGTACTGTGCTGTACTGAACTGTGCTGTACTGTATTGAACTGTGCTGTACTGTGCTGTGCTGCACTGTGCTGTACTGAACTGTGCTATACTGTGCTGTACTGAACTGCGCTGTGCTGTGCTGTACTGAACTGTGCTATACCGTGCTGTACTGAACTGCGCTGTGCTGTGCTGTACTGAACTGCGCTGTGCTGTACTGTACTGAACTGCGCTGTGCTGTGCTGTGCTGTACTGAACTGTGCTATACTGTGCTGTACTGAACTGCGCTGTGCTGTACTGTACTGTGCTGTACTGTGCTGTACTGAACTGTGCTGTGCTGTACTGAACTGTGCTGTGCTGTGCTGCGCTGTACTGAACTGTACTGTACTGAACTGCGTTGTGCTGTGCTCTACTGAACTGCGCTGTGCTGTACTGTATTGAACTGCGATGTGCTGTACTGTACTGAACTGCGCTGTGCTGTACTGTACTGAACTGTGCTGTGCTCTGCTGTACTGAACTGCGCTGTGTTCTGCTGTGTTGTACTGAACTGCGCTGTACTGAACTGTACTGTGCTGTACTGAACTGTGCTGTACTGAACTGTGCTGTACTGAACTGTGTTGCGCTGTGCTGTGCAGCGAACGACATCGTCATTCTGACCCTGCAGGAGCCCCTGGTCTTTAACGAGTGCGTGGCTCCAGTCTGTCTGGACTCTACCTTCATCCCCGATGGTCAGAGGTGCGTGGTGTCTGGATGGGGACACACCAGAGGTCAGTGCTCGGGCTGTCTGTCTGTCTCCTTCGGGAGCAGTTGTTAGCTCTCTGTCTCTCTCTCGCGCGCGCGCTCTGTCTGTCTGTCTTCTCTCTCTCTCTCTCTCTCTCTCTCTCTCTCTCTCTCTCTTCTCGTCTCTCTCTCTCTCTCTCTCTCTCTCTCTCTCTCTCTCTTTCTCGCTCTCTCTCTCTCTCTTCTCTCTCTCTCTCTTCTCTCTCTCTCTCTCTCTCTCTCTCTCTCTCTCTCTCTCTCTCTGTGATCAAAATTTGCATACCAATATATTGGTTTTCCTCTTTCCCCCAAACTCCGTGTATTGTGCCCTAAGGCCAATGTACATATTAAAACTGTTCAGAGTTCAGAGTTCAGAGTTCTCTCTCTCTCTCTCTCTCTCTCTCTCTCTCTCTCTCTCTCTCTCTCTCTCTCTCTCTCTCTCCTCTGCGTTGTTGTTGTTTGTTTTTCTCTTTTTTTTCTTTTTTCTTCCTTTTGTTGGTTTGTCTTTTCTTTTTCTTTTGTTTGTTTTGGTTGGGAGGTTTTTTGGGGGGTAGGGGTGATGTTTTTAGGGTTTTCTTTTGTTTGTTTGTTTGTTTTTTGTTGTTGTTGTTGGGGTTTTTTGGGGGGATTAAAAGGGTTTATTTCCCCTTGTTTCTATTGTGTGAGAGTACAAGTATTGGGTTATTATTAAGATGTATCCCTACGGGCCGGGACTGGATGTAAAAAAAAAGCACATGAGTGCTTATTCATTATCCTCGAAATAAAAGAATTTGTCATTTGTCAGTGTGTGTGTGTGTGTGTGTGTGTGTGTGTAAGTGTGTGTAAGTGTGTGTATGTGTGTTATTCAGTAGCCTCTGTGTGTGCGTGCGTGCGTGCGTGTGTGTGTGTGTGTGTGTGTGTGGTTACTCAGTAGCCTCTATGTGTGATTTATTCAGTAGCCTCTGCGTGTGTGTGTGTGTGTGTGTTATTCAGTAGCCTCTGTGTGTGTGTATGTGTGTGTGTGTGTGTGTGTGTGTGTGTGTGTGTGTGTGTGGTATTACTCAGTAGCCTCTATGTGTGATTTATTCAGTAGCCTCTATGTGTGTGCGTGCTTGTGCATGCGTGCGTTTCACTGGGTCACACGGGTGAGCGCAGCATGCAGGGCCGGTCTGTTCTTTTTATATCGAGGATAATGGCATAAGCACTTACGTGCTTTTTTACATCCAGTCTCCGTGTGTATGCGCTTTTGTAAATTTTGTCACCCGTTCCCACCGGCACACAATTTGCCTACTCTTACGAAAAGGCGGAACAGGATTTAACGTGCGCGCAAGATGTTCTGCGTGCGTTGGCACACGGGGCCTGGGTTTATAGTCTCACCCGAAGGACGTTCAGAGTGTGAGCATGTGCATCGGGACTGTGCAGAGAACGGCACCTCCACAGGCCTGCTCAAGATGACGCAGCTCCAGACCTTCCCGGGCCCCAAGTGTAACTTCAAGTTTCAGATCAACGACCCCGAGTACGTCACACACAAAGAAGGTCAGCTCTGCGCCGGGTTCGCCAACGGAATCACTGACGCTTGTCAGGTATGTGTACGGTGTGTTTTTTGGTTGTTGTTTTTTTCTCTTTTCTGGTTTTTTTTTGTTTTTTCCCTTTTTCGTACCATTTTTTAAGTCATGGCAGATTTTCTCTGTGTGAATTGTCCACCAGCTCTCCCCTCCCCCCCCCCCCCCCCCCCCCCCGCCTTCCAAGGGGAGAGCACCTCGTCGCTACAAGAGCAGTGCCACCCATTAGTTTTTTGTTTTTTGTTTGTTTTTTTCCTGTCTGCAAGTGTATTTTGTTTCCCTATCACAGTGGGGTTTTTGTGGGGTTTTTTTAGAGTTTTGCCCAAGGACAACTCTCTTATTGCCGTGGGTTCTTTTACGTGCGCTAAATAATTTTGGGGTAATACACGGGACCTGGTTTATCGTCTCATCCGCAGGCACCCAGACCACCACTCTTGGTCTAATGGATAGGGGGGGGGGGGTGGAAGGGGGGGGGGGTGAGTTTCGGGCCCAAGCGGGGATCGAACCACCGCACACTGCCGACCCGGACTTCTTGCATTCTAGGCAGGCGCCTTACCTCTAGACCATCAGTCCACTGTGCACACTCCTGTATGTGCTCTTCAGTGTCATGTCATGTCACGTTCGTACACTGTCAGGTATGTGTTGATTGACACACTTGTCTGTACACTGTCAGGTATGTGTTGATTGACACACTTGTCTGTACACTGTCAGGTATGTGTTGATTGACACGCCTGTCTGTACACTGTTGTGTTGATTGACACGCCTGTCTGTACACTGTTGTGTTGATTGACACGCCTGTCTGTACACTGTTGTGTTCATTGACACGCCTGTCTGTACACTGTTGTGTTCATTGACACGCCTGTCTGTACACTGTTGTGTTCATTGACACGCCTGTCTGTACACTGTTGTGTTCATTGACACGCCTGTCTGTACACTGTTGTGTTCATTGACACGCCTGTCTGTACACTGTTGTGTTCATTGACACGCCTGTCTGTACACTGTTGTGTTCATTGACACGCCTGCCTGTACACTGTTGTGTTCATTGACACGCCTGTCTGTACACTGTTGTGTTCATTGACACGCCTGTCTGTACACTGTTGTGTTCATTGACACGCCTGTCTGTACACTGTTGTGTTCATTGACACGCCTGTCTGTACACTGTTGTGTTCATTGACACGCCTGTCTGTACACTGTTGTGTTCATTGACACACCTGTCTGTACACTGTTGTGTTCATTGACACACCTGTCTGTACACTGTCAGTATGTGTAACCTAAAACACGATAAACACACACACACACACACACACACTCACACACACACCACCACACACACCACTACACACACACACACACACACTAACACTCACACACTAACACACACACACACACACACACACCACATAACACACACACACACACCACACACACACCCACACACACTAACACACACACACACACACACCAAAACACACACGTCACACACACACACACTAACACACCCACCCCCCCCCCACACACACACACACACACTAACACACACACACACACACTAACACACATTAACACACACACTAACACACACGCTGAAGTGCAGACTGCCCCGTGTTGTGCCGGCAGGGAGATTCTGGCGGTCCCCTGGTGTGCTGGAACAAAGGCCACTACGTGCAGACCGGCCTGGTGTCGTATGGCCGCGGCTGTGCCAAACCCAACATCCCTGGCATCTACACCAGCGTGGCCCACTACAGGCGCTGGATTGCTCTCCACACGGGCATCATCGTCTAGGCTGCAGCCTGCCCACCTCTCTCTCTATGGGACTGCGCGGTGGCTGTCTGTGTCTCTGTGACTTTGCAGCAGCCTTCAGTGTCTCTGTGACTTTGTGACAGGCTTTCTGTGTCTCTGTGTGACTTTGTGACAGGCTTTCAGTGTCTCTGTGACTTTGTGACAGGCTTTTAGTGTCTCTGTGACTTTGTGACAGGCTTTCTGTGTCTCTGTGACAGGCTTTCTGTGTCTCTGTGTGACTTTGTGACAGGCTTTTAGTGTCTCTCTGTGACTTTGTGACAGGCTTTTAGTGTCTCTCTGTGACTTTGTGACAGGCTTTTAGTGTCTCTCTGTGACTTTGTGACAGGCTTTTAGTGTCTCTCTGTGACTTTGTGACAGGCTTTTAGTGTCTGTGTTTTTGTGACAGCCTTTCAGTGTCTCTGTGACTTTGTGACAGGCTTTTAGTGTCTCTGTGACTTTGTGACAGGCTTTTAGTGTCTCTGTGACTTTGTGACAGGCTTTTAGTGTCTGTGTTTTTGTGACAGCCTTTCAGTGTCTCTGTGACTTTGTGACAGCCTTCCAGTGTCTCTCTGTGACTTTGTGACAGCCTTCCAGTGTCTCTCTGTGACTTTGTGACAGGCTTTTAGTGTCTGTGTTTTTGTAACAGCCTTTCAGTGTCTCTGTGACTTTGTGACAGGCTTTCAGTGTCTCTGTGACTTTGTGACAAGCTTTCAGTGTCTCTGTGACAGCTTTTAGTGTCGCTGTGACTTTGTGACAGCCTTTCAGTGTCTCTGTGACTTTGTGACAGGCTTTCAGTGTCTCTCTGACTTTGTAATAGATGTCAGTATGTCTCTGGCCCTGACATGCCTTCTTCTTTTCTGTCACTCTCTGAAAACCAGCAAAGTGAGACTGGCCAACAAATATCGGCAATAAACAATATCAAAATGTTCTTGATCTTTTATCCTGTCTTATAACCAATGTGTGTGTGGGGGGGGGGGGGGTGTATGCGTGCGTGCGTGTGTGTGTATGTGTGCTTCTTTTTTTTTTTTAAAGCTCTATTAATTTGAGGATAATGGAATAAGCACTTGTGTACTTATTTTACACCCGATCTCTGTGTGCATGCAAATTTATACATTTTGTTATTCGTTCCAACCAGGACACCTACTCTTCCAAAAAGTGGAACAGGTTTTAACATGTGTGTGAGTGTGTGTGTGTGTACGTTTGTGTGTGTGCGCGCGCGCGAGTGTGTGTGTTGTCACACACTGAAATATAGCTGCAGAAATCATACAACACTGTCTGTACACTGTCAGCTATGTGTTGATCGACACCTCACACGTACAAATTAAATACCCAGTCAACCACCCTCTTATCCACAGCACAACCATGAGAAATAGTTGATTTTTTTTTTTAATATAATGCATTTCATTAAGGACTTGCCTCTAACTGACCCCCCAAGACAGATGTGGAGGCCTTTCACTAAACATGGTTGGAGCTTTCTTGTAAGGTCTTGATGGGATCATCACAGCCCACAGACACTGCGAAACATGGTGATGTGAGGAAAACAGACACACAGACATGATGATGTGAGGAAAACAGATACACAGATATGATGATGTGAGGAAAACAGACACACAGACATGATGATGTGAGGAAAACAGATACACAGATATGATGATGTGAGGAAAACAGATACACAGACATGACGATGTGAGGAAAACAGATACACAGACATGATGATGTGAGGAAAACAGATACACAGACATGACGATGTGAGGAAAACAGATACACAGACATGATGATGTGAGGAAAACAGATACACAGACATGACGATGTGAGGAAAACAGATACACAGATATGATGATGTGAGGAAAACAGATACACAGACATGATGATGTGAGGAAAACAGATACACAGACATGATGATGTGAGGAAAACAGATACACAGACATGATGATGTGAGGAAAACAGATACACAGATATGATGATGTGAGGAAAACAGACAGATACACAAACATGATGATGTGAGGAAAACAGATACACAGACATGATGATGTGAGGAAAACAGATACACAGACATGATGATGTGAGGAAAACAGATACACAGACATGATGATGTGAGGAAAACAGATACACAGACATGATGATGTGAGGAAAACAGATACACAGACATGATGATGTGAGGAAAACAGATACACAGACATGATGATGTGAGGAAAACAGATACACAGACATGATGATGTGAGGAAAACAGATACACAGACATGATGATGTGAGGAAAACAGATACACAGACATGGCGATGTGAGGAAAACAGATACACAGACATGATGATGTGAGGAAAACAGACAGATACACAGACATGACGATGTGAGGAAAACAGACAGATAAACAGACATGGTGATGTGAGGAAAACAGATACACAGACATGACGATGTGTGGAAAACAGACAGATACACAGGCATGATGATGTGAGGAAAACAGATACAGACATGATGATGTGAGGAAAACAGATACAGACATGATGATGTGAGGAAAACAGATACAGACATCATGATGTGAGGAAAACAGACAGATACACAGACATGGTGATGTGAGGAAAACAGACAGATACACAGACAGACAGACAGACAGACAGACAGACAAAGTCCTTTCACTCAAGGGCCCAGGTAGTCCCAGTCCTAGATGCAGAACAGAAAGCATCAGACTAAATACTGAGCATGCACACACACACACACACACACACACATGGAACAGACACTAGGAATAATAAAATTCTGTAAATATTTTAATCAGTAAAAAATTCGTCAGCATCACACAATTTAAATGACAATCCATTTTTGTTTGGTTTTGTTTCCAGTAGTCATGTCCAGGTGACTCATAATGTCTTTTTTTTTCTTTTTGGTCTACATTTTGTGGTGGCACACAAAATACTGGATATTCACATACCTGATAACTATCTACATACAATGCATGACAAAGGAGATGGTTGAAAGGAGATGGTTCTCATCTTTATCAATATCTGTCTCACACACACACACACACACACACACACACACACACACACACATACATATAAGTGAAGGAAGGTGGCAGGATGGTTAAGACGTTTGCCTGCCAACATGTAAACCATGAGGTTCTGGGTTTGATTCCCAGCCTCACCCTTTCTTCCCAGTTTGACAAAAAAATCGAACTGAATGTCAAAGTCCTTCGGATGAGACTACACACCGAGGCCCCGTGTGCGAACGTACGCAGAACATCTTGTGCATATGTTAAATCCTGTTCCGCTGTTCGAAAGAGTAGGCCATTGTGTGCCGGTGGGAACAGATGACAAAATTTTAAAAACCACATACACACGCCCCCCCAAAAAAGTCATCTGAGTGCTTTGATTTGTTGCTTTACAAGATTCAGCGCTATATAAATTCCATACATTATTATTATTATTATTATTACTATTATTATATATGTGTGTGTGTGTGCGTGCGTGTGTGTGTGATTCAGGAAAAAGCGGTGAAGAAAAACAAGTGCAGGTAACCAATTACAACTTCTCTATTCCTTTGAAAACGATTTAGCAAAGATTCAATGAGAAAAGAAAAATCCTAGAAAGTATTATCTTTCAATGACAGCCTGGCCTGACTTGAATTTGGGCTCCTGGATCAGCCTTTGCCAGTGGTCCCGGCTGTGATTGAAGCTTCACCTTTCATGGTGCCTTATAGTAAGACACATTTCAGAATTTAGAAGTGTCAATTGCATTACTAAAGCCGCCAATGAAAGATAATGATGAACAGACAAAAGAACATGCTCAAAACAATTATTATGTTGCACAAGGGAAAAAAAACACCAAATGATAATATATGAAAGAAAAAGAAAACGCCTATTGAATCTTTGTACCTTATCTTAAGGACCACTTTTAAACCTTTTCCCTATAGGGTAACCAACCGTCTACTTACCCTTCCCTCCATATCACCCACTACTGGGTTAATGTAGCATACAAATGGGCACAGTGCACGTATACTGGGAAAGAAGGGTTCTCTCCCTTAATTTAGGGATAGTGTTTAAACAAAAAAAAAAGGATGTAAGGGAGATGATACGGTTTGTATGCAGCCAAGAGGTCAGTCTTAACTAGATGATAACCTAAACATGGCCATACACTTACAGTGCCAGCACAGGCACAATGATAAAAGATGGTTCATGTTTTAAAGATGGTTCATGTTTTAGCCAATAGTTTTAGCCACCACACCACACACACCCCCACTCCTCAAATTCTCCTAACATGACAAGAGGGCTGCTTTGATCTTTACTCAATAAATTATCTGTGCCCCCCCCCCCCCCTCCCCTTCACCCACCCCCTCACACACACACACACACACTTCTCCCTAAATGAAAAAATGCCAAAACAATTCCAGACATCTGATATGACACGGAAGATACTTGGGGGCTTGGGTTTTTGGGGGTGTTTTTTTGCTAACATCTGTGGCAAACTAAAAAATTAAAAAATTTTTAAAAAAACAAACCAACAAAAAAAGTCAGGCACGTCAGACTTTCTTATGTTTCCACATTCATTAATGTTTGATGAAATGCGGTATCTGTCATGAGTAGATTCCATTTTCTGCATGTGCCTAAACATGAGCTGGTTTGTACCTAACAGTTCTGCATGAAATTTGACCTGGAAAATATTGCCCCCTTCTTTGGCAGTTGCCACTAACACATGGACAAAAACAAAAACAACATCCCCCCCCCCCCTCCCCCCCCCCAAAAAAAAATAAAAAGAAACAAACCCAAAAAAATCAAAAGACAAAATACAACAAACAGTGAAAATTGATCAAAACACCACAAAACCACACACAAAAACAAGCAAGGTAACATACAAATAGATAAAATACAAGAAAACAAACAAAACAACAATTAAACAAAATGCTAACCAAAAAATATATTCCTACACAAAATCTATTTTTGAAGCCACTTGTATGCTAAATTTATGTGAAGAGGAGAAAAAAAAAAGAAAATGGAAAAAAAATATCTTGCGTTAGCATAGAAAGTAATGTTGATAATGATCATGACTATGAAGGCGATGATAGTATTTTTTTTTCCATTCCTTAGCTAGACCTCCAAGGTTTACCAATGGTGTGATTTTGCATATGCGACCGTTTTTGTCCACCATGGAGGTAGCCGCATTCCGACTTCAGGGATGTATGTCGGGTATGTTCATGATTCTGTAACCCACCAAACCCTGACATGAATTACAGGATCTTTATCATGCATATTTGATCTTCTGCATGTGTATATACACAAAGGAAATTAAGGCACTGGCAGGTCTGCACTTAAAAGTTGACCTGGAGATCATAAAAATCCCCACCCAGAATTTCCCACACACACAGAAAGTTTGAACTTATAACTTCATGAACCCATGGGATGGGAGTTGATCTTTACCACTCAGCTGTGGCGTCCTTAAGAGACAGTATCTAATTACCTGTTTGGTACATACGTTACAAAGAGGCTCCAAATACTTGAAAATTAACAATTCAAACCAAAATATAAACAAATAATACCTGACGATTTATGAAAACTCCTCAAAACCAAACATATTCAGACTAACAGGCTAAGATTCATCAACAGATTCTCTCCCATTCCTAAGATCTTTCCTACTCTTGTCCTTTCTGTTTCTTCTTCCCCCCCCCCCCCCCCCCACCCCCACCTCCCCACCCCATCCACCCCTCTCTCTCTTTCTCTCTCATACACACACACACACACACACACACACACACACGCATGCACACACACACACAGAGTAATAAATGTTCATCAATTCTCTGTATTCGTAGATCCAAAATAAGTTAAACCAAAAACTTCACAACCATCATGTTCCAAACTGAAAGAACTAATGGACGAATTGAAAAAAGCAAACAGTCAATCAATCAACAACAACAAAATCCCCTTAAAACATATAAACAAACACATCAAGCCTAAAGACTTCATCCGCAAACAAGAGCAGAGACAAACACTTTGATTTCTTGAAAAAGACTCCTGACAAAATTGTTTTGGATCACCAGTAAATTATGCTAAAAAATAAACACCAAGAGAAAAACAACTGCATGTATGATATATGAAGACTTATAGCACAAACACAGGTACTGAACTAGCATACTTGAATGGGAGTGTATGTGTATGTGTATGCATGTGTTCATGCATGAGTGTGTATGCAAATGGATTTGCCTGAGCATATACATGCATGTGTGTGTGTGTGTGTGTGCATGTGTGTGCATGTGTGTGTCTGTCTGTGTGTCTGTTTGTGTGCATGCATGCACGTGTGTGAGCAAATGTATATGTCTGTGTACATAATCATGTACGCATTCGGGCGGGGGGAGTTTCAATGGAGGTAAATCTGAATTTTGTTCTTGGCTTAAAGTTCATACAAGTAAAACACCATGTTCTTTTGTTTTGGGTAGCTTGCTCATGAACAAAGTTTTTTGTTTTTTTTAATGTACACATAAATTCATCATTATGAGAATCAAACCACACACACACAGAGAAAATGTAGAGGAGCAATGCATTACTATACTGATGCAAAGAGTTTTGCTGAAAATGGATATAGACAGAGGCCAAAAACAACCAGTACAGTGTAATAGTCATTTTATGTCCCTACTTGTTTATCAATAATTCATACCTTTTTTTTATCACCCCTCCTTTTCAACAGGACAATGTTTGTATGCAGCATGGAGTATTTCAAGACATTTCAGACAAATTCAAGAATATCAAGTGGAAAGGATTTCAAGAACATCAAGAATTTTGGGGTGGTAAATTTCATCCAATTTGGAACATATGCTTGTCATGACTGTTGAATTTTTTGTGTGTGTAAAAAATAAAGAGGAATTCTTTAATACTTATTGGGTGACTTCTAGAGAAAAATTTGGTCACAACGACTGAACAAGTTTAAAAACAACAGCAAACCATTCTCAAAGAGAAAAACACATGCATAAACACAAAATATATGAGATATTCAGAATTCCTTACACAGATACTAGCCATCCACACACTAGCACATACAATAGTCAGATTTCAAAATCTACGCATTCATACCATATACTATAGACATCTGTGCATTCATACATCATAGACACATCTTTACATATCATTCCATAATTACCTTTAAAGATATACACTACACATTCATACACTGTCACATTTACAGACACCTGTCCATTCATAAGATAAAGGTAAAGGTGTCCCATAACCTAAGTGGTTGTAGGGGAGCGAGACATCATAGACCTTAGCTTCTGCTGGAGCCAGCATATTGAGGGCGGCACCCATCTCCTCTCCCTCACTGCTTTACCTTTCCTAACCCTAAAAAGGGCAGGTACCCATTTTACAGCTGGGTGAACTGGGGAACTGTACTGAAGTCAAGGCATGCAAACTGTCACCCATCTACTCGGTAACCACAATGCTGCTTAACCTTAGCTTAGGGAAAATAAATGTGAGTGCTCTGACGAATGAGCTATCCTGTCCCCCATTCACACACAGGCTAATTATCAAATTTATAGGCATCTGCACAATTAAACATCACACATCAGCAATGTGTAGAAATTACATCTTCCGCACTGTCAGCTCACAATCATGTGCAGAAGTACAGGCTTTAGCAACAGTTTCAATCATTTTCAGGATTTCAAAAATACTTAGCGGCGTTCAATCCAAGGAAAACAATTACTTAGAATTTAGAGCATCTTTTTTTCCCCATTAAAGTTGTTTCATGTGGACCATGCTTTCAAAACAGACTGTGCTACATCCATGATGTTTTGTAACAAACCTCCCCCTAGTCTGACTGTTCAGTGCTGTGCCCATTAATATTTTTCTTCTATGCAATGTGTAGACCAACATATTAGTGAACCACAGACTGTATGCTTCCTAGCCTTCCTAGCCATCTGCATTTTTATTATGCCACCAATCCGCCATTTTGATTATTATCTGTTGGTATCGAGAAAATATAGTGGGGGGAAATAAACAAATGCAGGCAACCAGTTACAACTGCATTATCATCATATAAATGATTTTTTCAAAGGTTCTAAACACAAAAACCACCACAAGATAAAAAATATATATATATATATGTAAAGGCAGCATTTGGGGAATTATAGAGCAAGGACCAAGCCTTTGGCCTGACCTGACTCAAGTTTCAGCTCCTGGTTGACCACTCTCCAGAGGTCCCAGCAGTGCTTAGAACCACACCTACCCTCTGTGGTGCTTAGCAGCAAGACACTTTTCATAACTTAGAAGAGTCTGTTCCAGCCCTAAGAATAGGTACATATTCTTGTGGCCTACCACCGCTACCAGCAAAAGATGAAAATGGAAAGAAAAAGAAAATATCTTTGAAATAAATGTTTTAAAAAATGAATACACATTGTAAACAGTACACAGCTAGTGAATCTCTGTGCCTTATGTCCAGGGATCCCTTTTTATAATAAAAAAAAAAAAAAGGATGCAAGGGAGATCATAAAGTCTGTACCCAGCCAATCAGCTTGTCTTAGCTGGATAACAGTAATAATACAAACATTACCAGACACTTTAAGTGCTGGCACAGGCCGTTGAAGTAATGCCCTTTACTTTTTATTTATATAGATATATATATATATCTATATATAAATATATATATATATATAAAATATGTAGATACAAAGATACATAGATAAATTCATAGATATCTATATTGGCATAGAGATAGATGGATATGGATACAGATGTAAAATTATGTGTGATGTGTGTATACACACAGCTGTGTGACAGAGTGGACATTGGTAATGACCCATCTCTGCACAACACACCGGGTACAAGGCACCGACTTTTAGAATGGGGCCTCTAGAAAAGTTTGGCTTTTTTTAAACGGTAAAATTGTCCCACACCCCATAAGGTCGTAGGGGAGTGAGGCACCAGAGAACTCCCTTCTCTAGGGGCCAGCATATTGAAGGCGGCGCCCATCTCCTCTCCCTCACTGCTTTACCTTCCCTGACCCTAAAGAGGCAGGTACCCATTTACAGCTGGGTGAACTGGGGGACTGTACTGAAGCCAAGGCACGCAAACGGTCACCCATCTAAGTGGTAACCACGCTTGATGCTGCGTAACCTTGGCTGGGAAAAAGCGAGTGCTCCGACCATTGAGCTACCCCATCCTGTCCTGTACAAAAAGGCTGCACAAATTCTACTTTTCACCGCATAGGCGAAGTGTATGCAACAGAGAGGTTTAGACCGTCACCAAACGAAACAAAGTGTCGCACAATTCGCAGGCGTGTCCGGATTTACAAACACGACCCTGTGATAGGATTCTGACTGCATGGGAGGTAATCCATTTACCATGGAAAGTAATCCAATTACAATTACCGCCCATCACACACGTGTGTAATCGGGTGGACTGTTCTCCCTTTCTTTTTCTGGTTCTACAGACAATGGCAGCCGCCACACCACAGAAAACGTAGCATCTGAAGTAGTTCACAAACACCATGTCCATACATTGAAAACATTCCACACAAAAACAAGTCAAACCCTGACAACCACGCATGCACACAACACAAATCAAAAGACTGCTGAACAATCCGTTGAAAGACATTGCTGCTTGGTCAAAAGCTGTACTGTGAGTCATGCCCATGGAGGAGATTTCTATGCCCTCTATAAATCACACATCTAGTCATCCAGAACTTTCAGAACAAACAAAAAGACTTCCATACTTAAAACATAGTGGAAACAAACACACATATTAAAAAAAAAAGCTTTGCTTCTATATTATGCAAACAGGGTGGAAACACAAACGCAATGTCAAAACTTCACCAGTACAGTGTTGGATGTTTCTTTATTTGTACACATGTGAAACGTGGATCATAACAGCAGACACTGCAAAAAAGGATACAGGCCATGGAGATGGGATGCTTTTCCAAACTCCTTGGTATCTCATACAGAGATCACATCACTAATGAGGAAATGAAGGCCAGAATTTAAAACGCCATCGGATCGTATGAAGAGCTCCTGACTTCAGTGCATAAACACAAACTAAAGAGGTACGGGCACGTCACACGAACATCTGGACTGGCCAAGACTGTCCTACAGGGAACAGTACAAGGAGGGAGACGAAGAGGCAGACAGAGAAAACGATGGGAAGACAACATCAGAGAGTGGACTGGTCTTGGGTGGAACGATTTGCTCCGGAAAGCAAAGGACCACGGGGAGTGGAGGAAGCTGGTTGAAAAATCTTCATTAGAGCCCCCACGGTCCAAGGAACTACAGGATAGCCACACATTATTAGAAACTGCCCTGACAGTAAGACAGCAGCCATGTGTTTGTGTTTCATTTTATTTATTTCATTCTTTTATTTCTGAGGATAATGGAATATGCATTCATGTGCTTTTTTACAGCCAGTCCCCAAATGTATGCAGTTTTGTAAATTTTGTCATCCATTCCTACCAGCACACAATGGCCTACTCTTCCAAAGAGCGAAACGGGTTTTAACATGTGCGCAAGATGCTCTGCATGCGTTCGCACATGAGACTTCAGTCTATAGTCTCATTCGAAGGACTTTGGGGAGGAGTGGGGTTGGCACTGATGCTAACTCGAGAGGAAAAATCCTCTTGAACGGGGTTTGAACCTGGGTCAGCAGATCACGAGTGCAATGCGCATCACTCTAACCACCAGGCTACCCCGTCCCCCAATTGTGTGATGTGGTGTTAGGGATTCTGCCTTTGAGGGCCCATTTCATGTACTCCTTGTCATGTTCCGGTGGTGAAAGTCTTTCGGATGAGACGATAAACCGAGGTCCCGTGTTGTTACACGTAATTATTTAGCACACGTAAAAGAACCCACGGCAACAAGAGAGTTGTCCCTGGCAAAATTCTTAGCAAAAAGCCACTCTGATAGGGAAACAAATACAGTTGCAGACAGGAAAAAGAAAAAAAATGGGTGGCGCTGCTCTTGTGGCGACGCGCTCTCCCCGGGGAGAGCAGCCCGAATTTCACAGAGAGAAATCTGCCCTGACTTAAAGTGGTATGAAATGAAATCTGAGCGCTTTGATTTGTTGCTTTACAAGATTCAGCGCTATATAAATTCCATACATTATTATTTATTATTATTATTATTATTAAAGTGTTACAGGAAAAGTGGTTTATGAAGCAAAATGAACTGAATTGAATTGAACCGAGTTGAATTGAATACCACTTTCAGTCACGGCAGATTTCTCTGACTAAAGTTCAGGCTGCTCTCCTTGGGGAGAGAGCGTCTCCACAACAGCAGTGCCACCCATTATTTCTTTTTTATTGTTTTCCTGTTTGCAAAGTGCATTTATTTCCCTACCAGAGTGGCTTTTTTAAAACACAATTTTGCCAGGGACAACTCTCTTGTTGACATGGGTTCTTTTACATGCGCTGAATATGTTAATGCACATGGTACATCATTTTGTCATCTCATCCAAACGACAGGATTTGAGAGTTACTACTAACAGAACACACACACACATACACCCACATGTAAAAAAACAACAACCCATAAACCAAAAACATAAAAAACACATGTAATCACAAACACACACACACACACTACAGATACATATACATACATACACATACTACTACTACACACACACACACACACAAATACACCCACATGTAAAAAAAAAACAACCCAAAAAACAAAAACATAAAAAACACATATGTAATCACAAACACACACAAATACATCTACATGTATTCAAAAACCGCACACACAAACACACACTCTCACCTACCCCCCCCCCCCCCCCCCCACACACACACACACATAGTCATACACACACTCTCACTCACACGCATCTACACACACTCACACACATATACAAACTCATGTACACGCACACACACCCCCTCATACACACACACACGCATGCATACTCACACACGTACATACATACATACATACATTTCACACACACACACGCACACATACACACATACACCCCCGGACCCTCTTCCCCATACTCACTCACACAAACACTCACGTCTGATATCACTATTTTGTGGAAGGACGTTAAACTGAAGAACTAACACACACACACACACACACACACACACACACACACCACACAACATACTCTCACCTACCCACACACACACACATACTCACCTACCCACACACACACACACACACACACACACACACACACACACACCACACCACATACTCTCACCTACCACACACACACACAACACAAACACATCCACCTACCCACACACACACACACACACACACAACTCTCACCTACCCACACACACACACACAACTCTCACCTACCCACACACACACACACACCACACCACACACACACACATACTCTCACCTACCCACACACACACACACATACTCTCACCTACCCACACACACACATACTCTCACTACCCACACACACACACACACACATACTCTCACCTACCCACACACACACACACATACTCTCACCTACCCACACACACACACACCACACTACCACTACCCACACACACACACATACTCTCACCTACCCACACACACACACATACCCACCACCACACACCCACCACACACACACACACTCTCACCTACCCACACACACACACACACTACTCTCACCTACCCACACACACACACACACACACACACACACACATACTCTCACCTACCCACACACACACAACATATCTCACCTACCACACACACCACAACATACTCTCACCTACCACACACACACACGCCACACCCACACACCCACATCTCCACCGTACTCACAGCCCACCCAACGTCTCACTCCGTACACGCACAGTCGACGGAGGAAGCTCGACCGTCCGGCGCCAGCCCACGAACAGTCGTTTCCCACACGGCCCTACAGGTCCGCCACACTCCCACAAGCTACAGTCGCACCCAACGTGGCTAACCTCTGTACACGGCTTGCATGTACGGCGACAGTGACCACGTGGGCAGGGTCAGCAGTGGCTGGCAGTCTGGACAGTCGGTGCCCAGACCTAGCGGATGCGCAGCAAGTTCTCAGGCCTCGAGCTGGCTCAGGTGCCCGCATAGCAAGCCCACTGCTGGCATCTGGGCGACATTTCTTCACATGGGAGCTCACAGTACAGTAGGTGCAAGAGGCTGAAGCACACTCAGCAGAATGGTGCTCTAACAGCCCGGACAAAATCAAGGTTACCAAGGGCACAGCGAGCAGGCAAGCCAACACCCAAAAAACAAAGAGAAAAAAATTGGGGAAAATTTTTTTCTTTTCAAATGGGTGATGATACTGCACCAGTGCTACAGTAGGTGCCAAGGACTGTTTTGCACATCTACATTACAAGTAAAGGTGCTCCCATAACCTATGCGGTCGCTGGGAAGCAAAATGTCAGAGACCTCAGCTTCTCCAAGGTGCCAGCATATTGAGGGCGGCGCCCAGCTCCTCTCCTTTGCTGCTTTACCTTCCCTGGCCCTAAAGAGGGCAGGTACACACTTACAGCTGGGTGAACTGGGGGGACGGGGGGGGGGGGGGGGGGGGGGGGGGGGGGGGGGGGCGGGGGGGGGGCGGCGGGGGCAGGGCGGGAGGCCCGGGGGGGGGGGGCAAAGGGCAGGGGCTGTAGCAGACAGACGGATGGGCAAAGAGCAGGCCAGGCAGATGGGCAGAGAGACAGGCAGGCAGAGGAGAGACAGGCAGGCAGAGTTCACAGGGCAGAGTTCACAGGACACCCACCCAAAGGAACCAATGCTGCTCAGCATACGGAGATCCAGGCGAGGACAACCTCTCAGCAACAGCAGAATGGTTTTGGGATATATTGCCGATTTCTCAAACACGATTCTCAGGGGGGACATGCGCCTGCACACATCACATCACATCAACATTTCTTTTCTTTCAAAGATACGAAAGAGCTCTTTTTTGAAAAGTTTTTAACCTGACAGAACAGGAGCAAATGTGGAGGAGACCATTTATGTTAGCCATATGCCTAGCAACCACATTCAACAAGGATGCTCATGCCTTGATATAATCTCCTATCAACAACAACAACAACAACAACACACACACACATGCACGCATGCATGCGTACACACACACACACACACACATACACACACAAACACACACACACACACTTGGCACCAAAAAAAAATGTTAATCTACACACAGCCCTTGTCCTCACCCAGGATCAATGAAGGTCAGGTTGGGTCTTTTGGTGACGTCCACGCCACAGGTCAGAAAGAATTCCAAGATATTGCTCATCCCCATTTCCACGGCAATCTGCACAGCACACTTCCCCTGGGCGTTGCGCCACTTCACACAAGCTCCCGCTGCCAGCACCACAGAAACACATGGCGAAAATATTACAATAGATTAAAATGATGATAAAAACACATGACAAAAACACATGGCGAAAATATTACAATAGAGGAAAATGATGATAAAAACACATGACAAAAATACTTGGAGAAAAAATACACAAGGGGATTTTCCCCCTGGAGTTAACATCAGTAGACTCCACTCTCCACAAAAAGTCCTTCAGATGAGACATAAACCAAGGCCCTGTATACGAACGCACACAGAAAATCTTGCGCGCACGTTAAATCCTGTTCCGGTTTTTGAAAGGGTAGGCCATTGTGTGCTGGTAGGAACAGATGACAAAATTTACAAAACTGCATACACATGGGGAGTGCTTATCCCATTATCCTCGATATAAAAGAATAAAATAAATATAATAACGCGATGGCAAAAGTCGGTAAAGGCCTGAGGCAGTAGGAAATAGGGGGAGGGGTGGTGTGGACAGGGGGAGAGGGGTGGTGAAGAGAAGGAATGGGAGTGGGCAGGAGGGGGCGTGGCCAAGACAGCAGGGCCTGAAAAGTGGAATTTATGCATTATACTGAAATAATATGTGCATATGGATTTGATCAAAGTGGTAACGATGATCACCAAGGAGAGTATTTTTTTACCCTTTTTCTGTAGTTTGTCTTGCAAATCTTGGCCAAGAAATTTGTTTTAGTGTCAGGCAAAAATGTACATATATTATAAAATTAGGCATGTTATGTAATGTAATCAAAATTCTTTTTAAAAAATGGTCTACATGTTTTTCAATCTCAAATAGTTTTCACGGCAAAATTTTTGTTAATTAATTTTCACACGCACCAACCCCCTCTCACTCCCTTCCCCTCACCCCCCTGCTCCTTCCCCCATCTTCATACCCACTTCCTCCCCCATCCCCACCCTATTTCCCCCCACCCTATTCCCCCCACCCCTATTTCCCCCCACCCTCTACCCCACATGCTAACACATATACACACCAACCCCCTCCTCCACTCACCATGGACAAGGAGTTTGACGGCGCCGATGTTCCCCGCCATGACGGCAGCCTGCAGAGGGCTGACGCGGTACATGTCGTACCTGTTCAGGTCACACCCGATTTCTATCAGGTACTCCACGACCTTGTTATGACCTGCCCACAGGTAACATAGCCAGAATGTCAGCATTCAGGGCAGATTTCTTTTTTTTCTCCAACCCCCTCCACCCACCACCCCTCCCTCCCTCCCTCCCTCCCAAACATCACAGTGGTGGTCAGTCTCTGTTCATGTCTCTCAGATGAGACGGCACAGTGCGCAAAACCAGCGTAAGTCAGTCCAGGGTCCAGGGTACAGTGCTAAAATGAACACACCCCCTTCCTTGTATCAAATCTACGTGCGGTCAGTTGCTGCTACAACACACACCAGCAGAGCTGGGATGGATAGCGGCTGAGAGGAGCTGAACGTGGGGGAAACTGACATCTGTGACGACAAACCACTGACTAAACTGGGCGCATGAAAAGCACAACCTTATCAAGTGATAGGTGTAACAGTGGCCGAAAGTGAAAGAAAAAGGTGCGGTGGTGTTTTGCTGTTTTGAAGCTTGCTTGTAAGCTGTGGGCTTGCTGTTACTCTTCACGTGATGGGCACTGCACCTAAGGTTTTTCTTTCTGATTATATTATCTTTTACACTACGCCAAGGTTACAAAGTGCTGCAATGCATTCAGCGCTGATAAAAGATTTGACAATGACATTAGCTGTCTTCCCCGTCTCCCCTCCCAATGTCATGCAGAGAAATCTGCCATAACTGACAGTGATGCACAACACAATACCATACCATTTATACAATATCACATAATGCAATGCAATACAGTATAATACAATATAATGCAATACAATGCAATACAGTATAATGCAATGCAACAGATACAATGGGATAGCCTGGTGGTTAGAGTGATATGCACTGCACTCATGATCTGCTGACCAAGGTTTGAATCTCATTCAAGAGGATTTTTCCTCTAAGTTAACATCAGCACCGACTTCACTCCCCCCCCCCCCCCCCCCCCCCCCCCCCTCCCTTCCAAAAAAAAAAACCCCCAAAACTTGGATGAGTCAATAAACTGAGGTCCTATGTGCGAATGCTCACAGAACATCTAGCACACCTGTCAAAACACATTCCGTTTTTCAGAAGAGTAGGCCATTGTGTGCTGGTGGAAACGGATGACAATATTTACAAAACTGCATACACATGGCGACTAGATGCAAACAAAAATCCAAACATATGAGTGCTTCTTCCATTATCCTCAAAACAAAAGAATATTTTTTAAATTTTCAAATGCAGTACAATGCAATGCAATACAATGAATACAATGCAATACAATGCAATGAAATGAATACAATGCAAAATAATGCAATGCAATGTAATGCAACACAGTACAATGCAATATGGTACAGTACAATACAATAAATAATATACAATGCAATACAATACAATAAATACTAAAATTGCAATGCAATAAATACAATGCAATAAATACAAAAATTGCAATGCGATACAAAACAATTAATACAAAATAATACAAAGCAATACAATACAGTAGATACAATTCAATGCACTGTAGCACAATGCGAAAGGTACAGGTGGTAAAGGTAATGCAATACAAAGGTAAAGGCAATGTAATACAAGACAAAACAAGACAAGACAAGACAGTTCACAGCCATACAGACCAACAAGCGAGGTAGCAAAACAGCAGCAAACATCCCCACACTACACACCCTTGAAGGCTGCCTCATACAGAGCTGTGACGCCATACTTGTTAGCAATGTCTTTGTAGCAGCCAGATTCACACAGCACCTGAAACAAACACTTTCAATATCACGCCAAAGTGAAACGAACACTTTCAATATCACGCCAAAGTGAAACAAACGCTTTCAATATCACGCCAAAGTGAAACACACTTTCAATATCACGCCAAAGTGAAACAAACACTTTCAATATCACGCCAAAGTGAAACAAACACTTTCAATATCACGCCAAAGTGAAACAAACGCTTTCAATACCACGCCAAAGTGAAACAAACACTTTTAATATCACGCCAAAGTGAAACAAACCCTTTCAATATCACGCCAAAGTGAAACAAACACTTTCAATATCACGCCAAAGTGAAACTAACACTTTCAATATCACGCCAAAGTGAAACAAACACTTTCAATATCACGCCAAAGTGAAACAAACACTTTCAATATCACGTCAAAGTGAAACTAACACTTTCAATATCACGCCAAAGTGAAACTAACCCTTTCAATACCACGCCAAAGTGAAACAAACACTTTCAATATCACGCCAAAGTGAAACAAACACTTTCAATATCCGCGCCAAAGTGAAACAAACACTTTCAATATCACGCCAAAGTGAAACAAACACTTTCAATATCACGCCAAAGTGAAACAAACACTTTCAATACCACGTCAAAGTGAAACAAACACTTTCAATATCACGCCAAAGTCGAACGCGCTGGGCCTGACTTGTCAGGCACTTAAGTTACAGGCAGCCCAACACATTTTCGCTCATATGACAGACAACAATAGCTGCTGTCTGGGTGTCTGATGAAGAAGTAGTTTCAATATTTTTTTTTTACCCTGAGGCATAAAGCATACCAGGGGTCTTATGAAGTCATGGGTTTAAATCCTGACAGCATCTGGTAAACTAAAGGGCGGGGGGTTACGATCTTCCAGGTCGACTTAAAAGTACAGACCAGCCAGTGCCTTGATTCCTCTGGTGTATATAATACATACACATAAAGAAGATCAAATATGCACATTAAAAATCCCGTAATTCATGCCAGTGTTCAGTGGGTTACAGAAACACAAACATAGCCAGCATACATCCCTGAAGTCGGAATGCAGCTACCTTCATGGAGGGCAAAAACAGCCGCATACAAACAAAATCTCACCATTGGTGAACCTGGGAGCTCTAGCATAGAAAGGTTAAAAAGAAAAAGCAAACTACAACCAACAGTGTACTTAACCTCTTAACTGCCCAGTGCAAGTGCACCCTATATGCCGGGGAATAAAATTCTTATGTACCACTGCTATGTTCATATCCCTCTTACTCAGAAACTACCACATAAATATTCCTGATAGTCTGTCTAATGACAGTATATATATTGTAGATTACTTCGAGGCAAGCTCAAATTAGTTAGCATGCTATTTCACTGCAAAAATATATTTAAAATGTAAAAAAATTGACCAAAAATACGATTTCTTTATCCCCACTGTCATTCTGAGTACTCCCGATCTCAATAAGGTCAAACATAAGTCTAGGCCAAATCTCTTTTTTTTTTTTTAAATGCACGATCAGCTGAATCATACACGATCGTTTTCATCACTGTTAGGTAAATCTACAGTTTTATTTGCGAATTTAACAGCTGTGTAAAGTTATTTATGCCTTCAACAAGAAGTGTCAGCCATTTTGAACACAAACTTCCAAAACAGTCATGCATAAAAACACAAAATACGAGCTAAAAAACGATCGTTTTTGCTACAGGTTTTTGCAGCTGAATGTTGCCAAGCAACAGGAGAGTGACCTTCATAAAGTTTGAAGTTCTTTCCCTTTAACTGTAGTCGAGGAAGAAGGCTTGTTTACTTCAGTTCGACACCCCGGAAATTTTCCGGGTTGTTGGCGTATAGGGTGCACGTTTAGCCCCGGAGAATTTCCGGGGTAAGGCAGTCTAGTGGTTAACTGGGGGGATGGGGGGATGGGGGGTTCCTCTACATCCTTACTTTGCTCAAGACCTTTTCTTTTTTTAAATAACCAGCCAAACAAACAACAAAAGACAAACCCCAACAACAAAAACAGCACTTCTATAACCCTGCAGTTGTAGTTGGATGAACTTCCCTTTAGCCGCCACAGCAAAGAAACCAAGACAGCCAGCCACCTGACACTGCTTCTCTCCTCCACTTTCTCCCTGAGTTGATTTAGACATATAATTCAAAAGAATTTGGCATTAAAAACTCAGATTCATAAACAGATCTATTTCATGTGATTTCTCTTAGTTTAGGAGTCACTGATTTAGTTAAAGAGTTATTTCTCAATCCGGTATTGCTAATTTCTTGCAAAATTTCTGCACCTTTACCCATCCTTTTTCTTTTTTTTTTTTTGCTTTTAAATCTAGTATCACCATGTGGTCAGGTCAGAGACTCCCTCTGCTACTGGTAACCATGTAACCCAGTACCACCTGCCACATGTGGGGAGTAAACCCAACCAAAAAATCCGACCTGGAGAGGGATGGGCTCCGCCAGGTTTGATTTGCCCAAGATACACCAATGACAAAGACAGCCAGAATCTCCATACCGGATCGGTCGTCGCCCGGGTTACCAAGGACCGCGCCTTCTGTTGCTCATCAGGACAGATGTCGAAAGTATGCTACTGATGTAAAACGCAGCAAAATTCGTGCCAGACACAACACCATCATTGGCACGTGGAATGTACGGACACTAAGAGCTGCAGGCAAAGTGGAAGAAACTGACACATGAGATGTCCAGATATCATTGGCACATCCTTGGGCTCTGCGAAGTCAGGTGGAAAAAAAACCCATGGGAGAAAAAAAACGACCCAGGAAAAACCACAAATTTTTTCTCAGTGGAAAAACGGGAAAATAAAAATGAAACGGCGGGGGGGGGTTTCTGTTCAAAAAGGGCCCCGGGTTAAAAAACCCCGTATGAGTGCCCCAGCCTGTTTTCCAGAGACTTATTACCATCCCGCCTGAGAGAAACCCCCCTTTAAAAAAAAACTAAATTTCAGGCAACGCCCCTAATCAATAAACAGATAAAAGCCGTAGAAAAAATTTTAAGACCATTACAAGAGGTTCTGAATCAAACCCCCAAAAAGGAAAAAATCCTCTTTGTGAAAAGGGACTGGAACCCCAAAGGTAGGAGAAGGCAGGGAAAAGACTGGGGGGGCTTTTTTGGGCCACATTGTAATAAACCAATCAAATAAAAAGAGGCTTAAAGACTCCTGGGTTTGCCAGTAAAAAAACCACCTCCAGCTAGTAAATTTACATTGGGCCCACAAAGAAATCCAAAAAAAATGGACTGGCATAGCCCAAATGGGGGAAAAAACCAAAACCCAAAAATAGTTTCATCTTTTTTGAAAAGAGGGATTTCAGTCTAGCTTTTAAACATCGCAAGACACGAATTTTTCCCAAGGAGCAGACATAGGGAGTGATAGGATCTTGTGATGATGACTTTCCGACTAGGGGTCTAAAAAAAAACCCACAAGGGAACCCAACATAGGATCAAATTTGACCTGGGAGAAGCTGAAGGACCCAGAGGTATTAAAATTTTTTCAAGCAAGGATGGGTTTAAAATTTTCCCGGGACTCATGTGTTAGACTCAAAATTTGAAAAATGACGAATGTTTAAATAAAGCAGTGACTGAAAAGCAAACGGCTTTTTGGGCCCAAACCCCCCCCGACCAGTCAAAAAAACCCTGGGTCCCCACCTAAAAATCCTACAAACCCATGCGGAAAAAGGTAGAGAGTTGAAGAAAAAGAAAAATGAAAAAAAAAAGAAAAGGGGAAAAAATATGGGGGAAATCCCAAAAAAAGAAAAAGGAATTTCCCTGACGGGGGCAAAAAGGGGAAATGGATCGGGAAAAAGTGCCAAGACATTTAAGAGAACATCAAGAAAAAAAAGCAAAAAGCATTCACTGGGTTTAAAGACCTGGGCAAACCCCGGGAAAAAGAGAAAAAGGGTTTAACAATTTCCCAAAACAAAAATGGGGGAAGTGTCTCACTGACGAAACCCGGATTTTCTGAACAGATGGGCAAATTTCTCCCCCGACCTGTAAAAACTATAGAAACCCCAGGAAAATTTCCCGAAAATCCTTAAATTTTACCCGAAAAACAAAGGGCCCCAAAAACGTCCAAACCCCATTCCCCCCGAAAGGGAAATGGAAACAGCAGTCAATCGCTTTAAAAAAGGGGGGAAATCAGCAGGGGCGACAACATTCCAGCTGAGGGGGTTTGGGCCAAGTGGAGGGGGAAACCATGATCAGGCCCCTTTCTAAAAAATCTGCAACAAGATCTGGCAGACTGGAAAATGGCCCAACCCCCATGGACGCAGTCACTCATGATCACACCCCCCCCCAAGAAAGGGAAAACTACAACAATGCCAAAAATTTAACCCCCCCACCCAAACACCTCATAAGTCACCCCAAAAACAAAGGGCAGCTTTCAGATAATAATTTAATGATGAAGCCACAAGCAAGACCAAATTTCCCCCTTTTTTCTGGGAACAAGCAGGTTTCAAAACAGGGGGAAACACAAAAAGAACGGTTTTTCAACCTCAAAAATACAAAGTGACGGTACCTTTTAACATCAACAAAAACCCATAAAACCCCGTATTTAAACGTTTTTTTAAAAAGGGAAATTTTACAGGGTTTTGGGATGCAGCTTTTTGGGCAACCATGAAATTGTACAGCATCAATGCAAACCTGATCAGAGTCATCAAACGCTGTACAGCGAGGCCACCAGTGCAGTGTACTACAAAACAACATTGGAGAATGGTTTCGAACAACAGTTGGAGTAAGGCAGGGCTGTCTACTCTCACCCACTCTTTTCAACATCTTCCTTGAGAGAATCATGGCTGATGCACTGGAACATCATGAAGGATCAGTCAGCATTGGTGGCAGAACGATCACAAACCTCCGCTTTGCAGATGACATTGATGGAAATAGCAGGATCAGAAAAAGAGCTTGCCAGCCTAACAGAACACTTGGATAAGGCCTCCAAAACATACGGCATGGAAATCATGCAGAGAAGACCAAACTGATGACTAATAACACCAACGGCATTAGCACTGATATCAGGTTAATGACCAGAAGCTGGAAACAGTTCAAAGCTTCAAGTACCTGGGAGCCATTGTATCCGACCAGGGATCCAAGCCAGAAGTAGTATGCAGGACTGCACAGACAATAACAGCTTTGTCAAAACTAAACACCATCTGGAGAGATAAGAATATCTCACTTATCTCCAAGATCAGACTAATGCGCTCCCTTGTCATATCCATATTTCTGTATGCCTGTGAATCATGGACCTGACTGCAGATTTGGAGAGAAGAGTACAGGCAGTGGAGATGAGATGCTTTCGGAGACTCCTTGGCATCTCTACAAAGACCACATAAGCAACGAAAGCGTGCATAACAGAATCCAGCAAACCATTGGACCCTATGAGAACCTTCTAACGATCGTGAAAAAGCGTAAACTTAAGTGGTATGGGCATGTCACAAGATCCCAAGGAATTACAAAGACAGTTTTACAAGGCACTGTCCAAGGAGGAAGAAGAAGAGGCAGACCAAGGAAGAGCTGGGAGGATAACATCAGTGAATGGACAGGCCTAGAACTCAACAAAACCCTGAGAAAGGCAGAACAGAGAGAAGAATGGAGGGAACTGGTTGCTGAGTCTTTGAGGGTGCCCCCACGGTCGTCAGACTACGGGACAGATAGATAGATAGATAGATCACCATGTGTGAACGGGTCTTAAAGAGAATACCAAACAAGCAACAACATCCAACACACACACACACACACACCCAACAGATGAGACTATAAACCGAGGTCCCGTGTGCACACGCACACAGAACATCTTGCGCACACGTTAAAACCTGTTCCGCTTTTCGGAAGAGTAGGCCATTGTGTGCCGGTGGGAACGGATGACAAAATTCACAAAACCGCCCACACACACAGGGACTGGATGTAAAACAGCATATGAGTGCTTATGCCATTATCCTCAAAATTTTAAAAAAAATTTAAAAAACCAGAAAAAAAAACAAAAAACAAACCCAGACTACCTACCCACTGACCTTCAGAACGGGCAGCAAGCCCTTGCGCGCGGCCAGGAAGATGGGGGCGTGGTCCTGACTGCCCACGTTGACGTCGCAGCCGGCGGCGATCAGCTGCAGCGCGACGCTGCAGCAGTTGTTGTCCACGGCCAGGTACAGCGGGGTGATGCCCACGTTGTCGGCCAGCTGCGCGTCCGCCCCGCTCTGCAGCAGCAACTGCACCACCAGCCTCTGCCCGTTCTCCACCGCTCCCGCCAGCGCCGTCTGCTTGCTGTTGGGGCACTGCCAGTTGATGTCGGCCCCTGCCTCCAGCAGCTGCCGGCACACGGCCTCGTGACCTTGACACGCCGCCAGGTACAGCGGAGAGCTGCCCAAGTCGTTGGGGCTGTTGACGGTGACGCGCCAGCGGTACTGGGGGTGGGCTGGCAGGATGCCTGGGGTGGTCAAAGTTTTTCGTGTGCGTGACGCGGGATGTGCGTTTGGTAAACGGTGCATACTGAAAGGTGGGTGTGGGGTGGGTGGGTGGGAGAGTGTGTATGTGTGTGTCTGTGTGTGTGTGTGTGTGTGTGCGTGTGTGTGTGTGTGTGTGTGTGTGTGTGTGTGTGTGTGTGTGTGTGTGTGTGTGTGTGTGTGTGTGCGCGCGCGTGTGTGCGTGTGCGTATCCTTCTTTGATTTAACGTCTTTACACAGGAAGTGATATCAAACAAAATAATTATGTGTGTGTGGTGTATGTGTGGGGTGTGTGTGTGAGTGTGAGTGTAGGTGTGTGTGTGTGTGTGTGTGTGCGTGCGCGCAAGTGTGTGTGTGTTCATAAGTATAGTGTTCATTACTACTTGTACAGTACTAGGAATCTGTACATAGTTATGACAGTTTTTTTTAAATTCTACAAATTCTAACATATGAAACATTTCAAACAAAATCAAATAAAATTCTAACAGTTTCATTCCCCCCAATTTTTTTTTTATAATTTAAAGAAAATGACCAACTAGGCTCTTAATCAAGCCTTTCACTATTTCTAACATTTTAGATCATCAAACAAAATGTCAGTCAGGGATAAACTGGCAGTATCAATATTACACAACTTAACCGGCATATACAGCTTCAACTGATCACAGTAAAAAATAACATGAATCGGTCAAATCTGGTCACCACAGATACACAACACATTTCGACTGAATTTAGTTTTGAGCACATCGAGTCTTAATCTTTTGTGTGTGTGTGTGTGTGCGCGCGTGCATGCACATGCATGTGTGCATGTGTGTGTGTACTCTTATGTGTGTACTCTGTGTGTGTGTTCTGTATGTGTGTTCATGTGTTCGCATGTGTCAAGTCAAGTCAAATTTTTATTTCCAGATGGTACATTGAATAAGCAATGCATTTGCTTTTTTTTTTTTTTTATCAAACTCTATGTGTGTGTGTGTGTGTGTGAATTTACAATCTGTTAATATTATTTGCAAACAGTCACACACGTTTTCAATGCAAGCACTCTTGATTTGTTTGCTTTACAAGATTCAGCACTACAAAAATTCAATAATTTCTCATCATCCTCATCACTGCTATCATATCACCTTCTCAATACATTCCAGCAAGTACTTCACAATCTCCCTCCTGCCCAGGTATGCCGCTAACGTCAGGGGCGACCAGCTGCAGTCGCACTGGCCGGAAATGTCCGCCCCGCCTTCCACCAGCGACCTCACGCGATCCACACCCTCGTTGTGCTTAATGGCCCGCGCCAGAGAGGATTGGGCCGAGTCCGGTCGGATGGGTGGACGTGGATTGGTTCTCCAGTCAATGACTGCTTTCATGATCCCGGGCCTGCAGGCTGAAAGAAACCCATAAACTAATGTGCAAAAGTGGAGTACGAAAATTACATCTTTACAGTTTTTGAAAACCACCAGCATGGTAGCTAACTGACAACAAACAAAACAACAACAAAGGAAAAGAAGATGACTTCATGTTTCAGTAACAAATGGATTTCTTGGCAAATGCGGCACATAACAAAATATGACTTAGTTTGTACTGTGTGTGTGTATATATATATATAGTTACTCTTTCCTGAAAGCTGATGAAAAATCTGCCATGATGATGATATAAAACCTGAAAGCTGGAGAAAAAAATAAAACTTTTTTTTTTTTAATGTTATTCAGATTGAAGATTTTATACATCACTGACATGACATTCACATTGTAAGGATGGCCATCTGCCATGTTAGAGCACTGTACAAACTATATTGAACCCTTTCAGGGCTTCCCAACAGTGTGATAGGGGTGGTCCTAATTACCTCCCATGCAGAAGGAGTAAGAATGCAATGCCATGCGTTACCACACACCAGCAAATTACGCGATGCTCCCTTTCCTGAAGTGATAGTTCTGACATCTCTGGCTCCAGCATACACTTTGCCTTCACAGTGAAATATAGAATTTATACATCTTCACTCTGGTACAACTGATTGGCTTCCTGCTTCAGTGTAACTAAAAGAGACCTCTGTTGGAAAAAATCATCCTTGTATAGGAGTTCCCCCTTTCTTTACACTTTGATCAGAGATTTTCAATGCATACAGTATGTATAGTGTAGGGTACTCATAAGGAGCAAGATTTAACCACAATATACTGTCAGCATTTTGTTGCTCTTGATCATTATCTCTTCTCCCACCCCTGGACCCCAAATCCCTTTGGCAAATAGTTGTCAGTGAGCTTATAATGGGCATGATTCAAGAAAATCCAGCCACTTACACTGGATGATGACTTCTACATGACCAATGTTACTTTAGAAATATGGCCTTCGTGTTATGTTGGCTTATGTTATCAATCATAAAATTAAGAAGGTATATAGTGTGTAATGATGTAACATTACACACTGTGATTAACAACATTACTGTATCAATGGGGATATTACACACTGTGATTAACAACATTACTGTATCAATGGGGATATTACATACTGTGATTAACAACATTACTGTATCAATGGGGATATTACACACTGTGATTAACAACATTACTGTATCAATGGGGATATTACACACTGTGATTAACAACATTACTGTATCAATGGGGATGTTACTTATAATGGCAGGCCACCTGGCATCCCCACACGGGAGTACACACTGGCTGAGAAGCTTGTGTGTGTGTGTCATTGTTTTCAAGCAGCTCACCATAAGAGGCTGCAATAATCCAACTTCAGAGGATCAATAGTGACATGGCCAATAAATAGTTCTGGGTTTAGGAAAAGTGATCTTTTTAACGATACACTGCACTGCCAGGATGCATGAGCACGCATAAACATGATTTCAACGTGCAAGCGATACAATCTTTTCTTTTTAACACAGATCTATGTAAATCTTTCCATCAACTATTACTGAAACATTTGTCTGAATACAGCAAAACTTGATTTATAATCAAAAGCATTGAATTCAAATAAAATATCATTCCAAAGACAATCACCTCAAAATGTAAGACTTATCAAAACAGGTCAAGTTTACCTTTACTGTGAATGTTTTATTTATTTATTTATTCTTTTATATTGAGGATAATGGAATAAGCATTCATGTGCTTTTTTACATCCAGTCCCCGTGTGCATGCGGGTTTGTAAATTTTGTCATCTGTTCCCACCGGCACACAATGGCCTACTCTTTCGAAAAGCGGAACAGGATTTAATGCATGCGCAAGATGTTCTGCATGCGTTCACACACAGGGCCTCGGTTTATAGTCTCATCCGAAGGACTTAAATTAAATGAGAGAGACAGACCACAGACAGAGGGGAGGGAGAGACAACATGGCTTTCATACTCATGTCGTCTCCTGGCCTTATCCACCCACCCAGACAGCTCAAGTTGATGATAAATTTAAAACCAAAATCTCTTGTATGAGGCAGAAATTACTTTCAGGTTACTTACAGTTTACCTAGCTCAAATGCTCGATAATACTATCATACAAACAAGATAATACTATCATACAAACAATACTAACAGTGATCTACAATTTCTTTTTTTTAACATTTCTTTCAATTCTTGTGACAGTTTACTGTTTGAAAATTTCTATAAAAATGCAGATGAAAATCAATGCAAAAAACTTTTTTTTAACACTTGATTCTTATTTAACCATTCATGATTCACCAAGGCCATGTGTACCAGTGTAACAAAGATAATGTACACAATACGTCAAAAGGAAACTTCCTATGCTTGAGAACAGAAACTTCCTCATACTAGACTCCTGAAGCGATTAATGTCTTCTTCTTTTTTTTAATGCTTTTCCCATTTTATGCGCTCTACATTAAGACTTAATCTCTTTGGGGGTAGGGGGGGGAGGAGAGATGGGGGTCCATTACATTCATGACATCACTGTAGTCCAGTACTAGAATGATTATGTCAACGAAAAAAATTGCAAACATTTTTTTTTTCTGTTTCATTCTACTCTAAACTTGCCAGTAATAACATATCCAAAGTTGAGAAAAGTTGAGGCCTGGGAAAATGCACTAAAATTAAACAAAGGATAAATCATTTCCTGAAAAAACCTGAAGTGCGCAGTCTACTCACCATACCCAAGAACACAGTTAAATAACACCCTACCCTCTCACCCATACCCAAGACTAGAGTTCAGTAACACCACCCTGGAGACTAGGACTCACAGGTCCTAAGCACATGTGTGAGCTATGTTACATCGTCTGCTACAGATGTATCTGGTAGGCTAAAACTTTAAAAGTATAGCGTTTAGAATTAGGGTTGTCTGCACAGCATTTTAACAACATTTTGGTCTAATTAATCCATTCAAGTACCCCCTCCATGTTGAAACTGATACAATATTTTATATGACTGAAACATTAGTGATGAGTTTTAGAGACTGTGCCATTTCTTTCAACAACAACAAAATAGTTATGGTACATTGTGTTCTTCAGAAACTGATACACAATAAGAGCATGATTTACTTTATGTGGCAGGTATTTTGTGTGTGTGTGTGTGTGTGTGTGTATGTGTGTGTGTGCGCGCGTACACACGCTTTTGTGCCTGTGTGTGTGTGTGATATCTTCAGTTTAACGTCTATTCACATTTAGTGATTTTAGACGGAAAAAAGTAATCTAAACAAGAGAACGCAAACAATAACAGAAAAGTGTCAGATTAACAGTACTTAATAAAACTAACTTTAACATACTACAAAAACTGATTTATCAGACTTCTTATCAATCCTAACACAATGTCCAACAGTAACAATTGTTCAGACAAAATCTGATCTAGTGATAAACTTGGTACAGCAGGCAAAAATGCTTTTAAATACCCACGATAAAAAATAACATGACTATTGGTAATCTTCTCCCCACAAATACAGTTTACATCTTTCACATATTTTGTCCTGAAAGCATTTAGTTTAAATCTGTACATAAGGGATAACATATTTCTACGATTATACCAACCACAAACTTTGTTAGAAATGAAAGCATTTTGAAAATCTATCACATTGTTTGCACAGCCATTATAAAGACAATAGCCAGAATCATATATTTTCTTTCTGAAGTGCTTCCAGCAAGCGTTTTGTAGCAAGCTGTATCCCTCATGCAGAGATAAGGCAACGAGATAAGGTGTGTGTGTGTGTGTGTGTGTACAATTACTTCATATGCTTTATAATCTATGGAGTACATGATTCTTATGGACTGAAATTAACATGCAAAAAGTATGTTTTCAAGTACGACAAACAGCTAGATATAGGGAGAATGTTTAGATTTTGTCCAAGTTTGGATTAAAGATTAAAACAGTTTCAATCTGGGACCCTTTTAATATTTAGGCATATAACAGGAATTTGTTTATTAACAGTAAATTCTGGCGTTTTTCTGTCACGTGCCAAGGACAGAAAACTGCTTTTTCTGTAAAAGCAGCAGTCAGAAGAGTTGTAGAATAGTAGGGAAGACCAGCTGATGAAGACCAGACAGAAGCCTTCTTGAAGATAGTACAGTTTTTAGAAGAAAAGGATAATAAACAAATTACTCTTTCTGATCTCAGGCAGAAAATGCAACACATTTTTCAAGATTTTTCAAGAAGCTGGAATTGAAAAAGAACCTTACACTGAAAAACATCTATGGCAAAAGTTACAAAACTAGTTTAGAGAAAAAATCATTGTCACATGCATTACAGGGAAAGCAAATACAGTAACTTTTAGGTCAACTGCAGAGAAAATCCTACAAGAGTTTTCCAAAGAAGTAGAGAAAGACAACGAAAAAGAAAAACTTATCATCAGAACAGCTGCCCTTCTCTTCTTCTTAGACATCAAGACCATGGATACAGTAAAAGAGGATTACCCATCAAGTTCTGACATGACTAGCCTGTACAACAATGTTGACTTTCTTCCATCATCTGTGACACTGTTCCTCAGTGCACTTCTTTGTGGCAAAAGAGATCACAAACTGAAGATTGCTTCTATTGGCCAAAGCCTTGTCCAAGCAGCAAAACCAAAAGTTTTAATATCATCATTGCAGTTGGGTGTCAGAGTGGAAATTCACCACCTTACTGGTTCCACATGACTTGTTGACCATATGAACAAACTGGGGTTCTCTTTATTCTATGTGGAGGTGAAGAGATATGAACAGTCTGCAGCACCGATACAAGACATTTGCTTATGAGGCTTGACTCCAACAAGCTGCCATCAGTTTGTTGCAGATAAGGCAGATCACAACATCCAACAATAGATGGCACTGGTACATTTCATGCAATTCGGATATTACTGCAACAGCTGAGCAAGTGAAAGTCATTGGGAGGATTCCAATCAAATGTTCAGAACATCCACTTCTCAGCTACAATGAGACTTCAGTCTTCTTTAAACAAGCCACAGTGCTGCCAACACCTTTCTGGACCTTCTGTAGAAAGTAGTGTGGCCACTGCGCTGCCCACAACCAGGCTGGTGAGGACCTCTGCAGGCAGTGTGTGATACCACCATCCAGGACATGCAGAGCTGCTTCACCTTCCTACCCATGTTGGACATGGACTCCAAAGACAGGAGCTGTATGTTCACACCTCTGCACTTCTTGTCAGCATTGGCAAGCCTGAACCATCTAACACTAGGTGTTACTTTGGATCAACCTCTTTGGTGGAAGGCCAAAATCATTGTTGCCAGTGAACCAGATGACAGCCCTCTCTGCTCCATTGTTCAACTACTAGGTGGCTTAGATACTGAGATGAGACTACTGGGTTCCATAGGACGACTAATGGCAGGAACTGGTCTCAGCAGTGGTCGGAAGTGGTGTTTGCACCTGATGCCATCGAGCACTCACAGTTGACAGGAAAGTGGAGGGCCAGAGCTGTTCAGGGGCATTTCACAGTTGATGCTGTTTTCAATGTGGTCATTGTACCCAAGGCTTTCAACAATTCTCTTGCCATCATGGAAAAACTGGACAAGAAACCAGCAGTGGCTGATGTTGGAGACAATGAAGATCTCAAGTCATGCACGAGCATGCAAGATCCTAAGAACTGAGCATGTCACTTGCTGAAAAACAAACCAACCTCTGAATTTGTCTTGCACTTAGAGCTAAAAGTGTAGTTATTTTGATATTTAACTTTTACAGCGCTGAATCTTGTAAAGCAAACAAATCAAAGTGCTTGCATTTGATTTTTTTTTAATCATTAGTACACACCTGACCATTACAAAAAAAACCTAACAACACTCGTCAACAATTTAAATTTACACACACACAAACACACACACACACACACACACACACACACAGGGTGATGGAGATGCCTGTTGAAAGTAGGAACATATAAGAGGTGTAACTACGGGAAGATCCTTGGTTGGATATAGATGTGTTCTGAGGCTAGATTTGAAATTATCAAATGTAGGCATTTGGCAAAGAGAGAGAGAGGGTCATTCCAAATGGATGGACCTGAAATAGCAGTGAGGGTCAAGAGTAGATTGTTTGAATTTGGGTGTTTTCACACTGTTTGGATGCATATCATTACATTTTATTTTTATATTTTATTGACTATATGCCTATTTTCACATTCACGAACCAAAGTGATGCTTTTTAAAGTGAATCACAATAAGACCTAAGCAATGGCTACAGGGCCATATCTTATTATCTGGGGTGACAGTGTAGCTCTAAAAATAGAAAGGCTATGACATAATTTCAGTTGTCTAAAATGTAAACAAACCCAATGTGTTATAATTCTCAACTCTTCAGTATTTGTTTACCACTATAAACCCTAACAATTGGCCCCAAAAAGTTACTGTTGCAATCAGTTCCTAACTTCCCGTTTTAACTCGTTCCAGTAGGCCTACTGGACCTAGTGGCCTAGTGGTAGGCCCAAGGCCTAACCTAACAAGCTTGTGGTCAGCTCAAAGCCAGTTGATTTGCTTCCCTTGCTTCGCCGCCTTCGCTATCCAAACACCACACAGGAGGCAGAAAACAGTGTTATCTTTCCGACTAATTTTAACAAAGCGAGAATATTTGTTTGCAATCTACTCTCGCAACTGAAAGAAGTACTTCAACCTCGCTGACCAATGATAATATCTGAAGCGAACCAAACTTTTGTAGAGCTGTTATTACTTACGAGCAGTGCCAGCCATAGTCAGTGTGTAAAACGTCATAGGTTTTGGAGGCTCATAGAAAGAAAGGGGAATTCTTTCTTTCTTTCTTTTATTTAACGTCTGTTCACTCAAGGTGATATTAGACCAAAGAAAGGGGAATGAGAGTGGGAAGGTGTGCTAAGGTAGTCGAATAGCGTCAAACAACAGTGTTGATTTCGAAAGTAATTGATTTGTATTTTATGTGTGCTTTTAACTTATCCTTCTGCGCCCTCCAGCACACACACACACACACACACACACATGCGCAGCACGCACTAGCGTGCACACACACACACACACACACGTGGGCGCGCGTGCCGATAGATAAACAGACAAAATAGGTGTAGCACACACACACACACACACTCCTCTGCCTTTTTCTAACATCACCTTTGATGGAAAGATGTTACCCCCCCCCCCCCCCCCCCCACACACACACACACACACGCGCGCGCGCGCGCACACACACACACACACACACCACACACACACGACCGCGTGCGCACGCACACACACACGCGCGTGCGCGCGCGCATTCTCCTGTGCAAATGCACCCGTTTACATTTTCATGCACGCACACACACACACACACACACACAAGTGCCGTGGATGAAGCCACAAGGGTTTTCTAAAACCCCAATGACTCATGGAATTTGAGCCTACAACATTCCAGGCAGTATCACAATGCACTAACCACTGTGCCATGATGACTGGTTAAAAATGATTAATTCTAAACACCCGCCCTCCCAAGTCAGGGGGGATTTTTTTTTAAAAATAATACACGAAAAATTTCCATGAAAGAAAAGGAATGACAAAGTGACCTCTCTGCAGCATATTTTTAAAAAAATGTCCATATCTTTTGACTGATTGAATGATTGGGTGAGCAGGGGCTTGACTAGGTGACTGGAATATGGAAAAATCAGGAATAAAATCATATAAGTTACGAACTCGCCAGAAAAACAAAGAACACACACACACACAAGCAAAAAAAAACACAACCACGTGGGTATGCAAGCTGCCCAAACACCACACATAATGTATGCGCATGCACGCTCACAGACACGGGCATGCCACAAAGATCATATCACTGAGCACAACATTTCATCACATGCACACCACATGATAATGCCTAGGTAGAATCAGTTTTTGACATCCCTGGGTAGTCAATGCCGCATGATGATGGAATGCTCTCTGGCCAAAATGACCTGTCTCTATTGTCATGTTATACGTGTGTGTGTGTGTGTGTGTGTGTGTGTGTGTGTGTGTGTGTGTGTGTGTTTTATTTACTTATTATTTTATTTCAAGGATAATGGAATAAGCACCCTTGTGCATTTTTGTACATCTAGTCCCCGTGGGTATGCAGTTCTGTAAACTTTGCCATCTGTCCCACCAGCAAACAATGGCCTACTCTTCAGAATGAGGAACAGATTTTAATGTGTGCACAAGATGTTCTGTGTGTGTTCGCACTCGGGACCTCGGTTTATAGTCTTATCCGAAGGACTTTTGGGGGAGTTGGGTCGGCACTGATGTTAACCCCAGGGAAAAAACCCCCTTAAATGGGATTCGAACCCGAGTCAGCAGATCAAGCACACTGGGAAAAGCTCTAGCCAACCAACCAGGCTATCCCATCCACCCCCCCCCCCCCCTCTCTCTCTCTCTCTCTCTCTCTCTCGTGTATCCTGATGAAGGATTCATATTTTATATTTTCAATACTTTATTGGACTTGCCTCTGTACTTAAGTTTTAATGAGTGCCCTATTTCAATATCTTATAGTTATGTGTAACAAGTATGTGTAACGTTTGACAAAGTGTAGATGTTTATCTTTATGACTTATTAAGTTTGGTTGTGTTATTTTTCTTGGTTCTGTTGTTGTTCTTGTTGTCGTTGTTTGTCTGTTTTTCTCTTTTTTTCTTCTTTTGTTGGTTTGGTTTTTCTTTCTCTTTTGTTTGTTTGTTTGTTTTGGTTAGGTTTGTTTGTTGTTGTTGTTGTTGTGGGGTTTTTTTTGGGGGGGGTTAGGGTTTTCTTTTATTTGCTTGCTTTGGGGGGGGGGGGTGCGCTGTTTTGAAAAGGGTTATTTCCCCTTGTTGCTATTGTGAGACTGTATAAGTATTGGGTTATTTTTTATTAAGATGTATCCCTACGGGCGGGGACTGGATGTAAAAAAGCACATTTGTGCTTATTCATTATCCTCGAAATAAAAGAATTTGTCATTGCCATTGTCATTGTCTCTCTCTTGCGCACACGTTAAATCCTGTTCCGCTTTTCGTAAGACTAGGCCATTGTGTGCTGGTAGGAAGAGATGACAGAATTTACAAAACCACATACACACGGGGACTGGATGTAAGAAAGCACATAAGTGCTTATTTCATTATCCTTAATATATATATATATTCATATATATTATAATATATATATATATATATATAATATATATATATTATATATATATATATATATATATATATAATTCATTCTCTCATAAATCATAAACCTTTTTTTATGAGCATTTTGCAAATTAGCTCACAGAACTCTTGAGTTGATCCCTTTTCTTTCTGATAGACAACAGAAAGTATCTCTGATTTTCTTCCAAACACTTAGGGTGTGCCTCAAGGTTCAGTTTTGGGTCCCCTACTTTTCTGCTCTACATTTAAGATCTCCCTATATCCGTATGTACTCAATGCGACATGTTTGCTGATGATACTGTTGAAACAACAAGCACTGATGCCCATGAGGTTTGTCATACAATGCAAAAATTATCAATAACCTTATTGAATATTGACACGCCTACACCACATGTCTCTTCATCCCAATAAAACTAAATTAATTTTGATTGCCAACAGACAAAAGCATCAAAATCTCACTCATTCATTACTCTGTATATTTCTAACCTAAAAGTCGAAAAAGTAGTGAATTATAAAGTTTTGGGTGTAACAAAAAATAGTAACCTCGCATGGTCAAAACACTTTGAAAAATGTTCAGGATTTTTAGCATAAGAGATGTATCAGTTTAGCAAAATAGAGAACTTTTAAAATTTACATACTAGGAAACTATTCTTTTATGCATATAATGATACAATCTCACATTGATTATGCATCTACACTCTGGGATCTAGCAACCAAAAAGGTACTTAAACCGTTGCTTTGCGGTCACAAAAGAGCCATTAAAATCATCATTAATAACTCATCTACTCTAACAGACTGACTACAAACAGTCAAATATTCTTTCCCTCCCAGCCAAATGTTTATACAATATAAGTATTCCCATGTATAAAGTACTCCATGGTAAGGCTCAGCATTCTCTTAGGAATATGTTTACTTATAATAATTATCCACGCTCACACAAATTAAATGCTTCTTTTACAAATAATCTTTGTAAATCGAGCCTCATGTATTCTTGAGCATGGCTGTGGAATCATATTCCAGATCTCCTAAAATTTTAATCTAATTTTACAAGACTTAAAACCAGCTTGTTTAATTACTTAATGAATCTTTCTGATTTGAAATCTCTTTCTCCAAAGATGTATTGAACCTATCTATTATCACAACTATTATCATTCAGCCTTTTTTTTTGCCATTTGTCGCTCATCATCATTCTTATCATTATCAATATGACTATTTACATGATTAGAGGGTTAGATGCTTTTTAGAAATTGTATTTATGTTTGCAAAATTCTCTCTCTCTCTCTCTCTCTCGTTCTCGGGGACTGGATGTAAAAAAGCACATGGGTGCTTATTCATTATCCTCGAAATAAAAGAATTTGTCATTGTCATTGTCATTGTCCTTTATATTATGGAGGTTTTTAATTTGTTTGTTTTTGTGTTGTTGTTTTGGAGGGGGGGGGGTATTATTCGGTTGTCCCCTCTCCCCTTGTTGTTGTTGCTGCTTTACTTTGCTCTTGGTTTCCTTGCTATTTTGGGGTTGCTTCTGTGTTTTTTTGTTTTGCTCTGTTTTGCTTTATTTTTTATTATTTGTTGTTGCTCTCTCCTCTCTCTCTCTCTCTCTCTCCTCTCCTCTCCTCTCTCTCTCTCTCCTCTCTCTCTCTCTCTCTCTCTGTCAATAAAATTGTGTCAAAATTGTGTGTGTGTGTGTCTCTCTCTCTCTCTCTCTCTCTGTGATTTTTGTGAGGTGTTCTTTTTCGTGTGTGGGTATTTTTTTCGCCCATTTACTGTGTGAGTGTATTTGTATTGGCCTTATTTTGTTTTATTATCATATATATCCCTAAGGGCGGGGACTGGGTGTAAACAAGCACATGAGTACTTATTCATTATCCTGGAAATAAAAGAATTTGTCATTGTCATTGTCATTCTCTCTCTCTCTCTCTCTCTCTCTCTCTCTCTCTCTCTCTCTCTCTCTCTCTCTCTCTACTTTATAAGTGTTGGGTTATTATTAAGATGTATCCCTACGGGCGGGGACTGGATGTAAAAAAGCACATGAGTGCTTATTCATTATCCTCGAAATAAAAGAATTTATCATTGGCATTCTCTCTCTCTCTCTCCTCTCTCTCTCTCTCTTCTCTCTCTCTCTCTCTCTCTCTTTCTCTCAGCTCCAGTGAATGTCCTATTTCAATATCTTATTATTATGTGTAACAACTATGTTTACTATTCTACAATATGAAGGTGTTCAATTTTAGGATCTATAAGTTTGGCTTACTCTCTCTCTCTCTCTCTCTCTCTCTCTCTCTCTCTCTCCTCTCTCTCTCTCTCTCTCTCTCAGACAGGCAGACGAGGAGGAGAGGAGACAGGCAGAAGAGAGGAGAATGGAAACAACAAGGCAAGAAAACTTTAAGAGCAGTAAAATTTTCGATTCCGAAAATTCACTGGGTCTCTACATGTGTACGCCACCATCAAACCACACTGTTTCGCACACCGAGGCGCCCATGTCTCCCGACCACACACCGCTGCGTGGCCTGCGTTCTGCACGTGAATTCTACCCCGTGTCTCCTGATGTCACCCACGTTGAAACCGCCACAGAAGTTGAAGATCAAAACAAAACTGACCTTGTGTGTGTGCCTGCAGTGGATACAGTGGGAGAAAATGACTGTGACAGTGCACTACAGGAGGCTGAAGATTCTGGCTACAGTGTAGATGTCATCAAAGACTATGTCAGTGAACTGACAGATAGATCTCTACAGAGAAAACTGGGGGATGTGTCAAGGAATCAGGACTTTTGCCGTGTATTGGTTTGTGAAGATATGCCTTCTACAGTCATCTGTGAAAGTGATGACGTGATATTTCAATTTGACTGGACCCCTGAAAGTGACTTGCCAATGAATATCTTTTGGTTGGCCAAAAGGAACACCAAACACATGACCCAGGAAGAACGAGAAATTTATTCCAGGTTAAAGCTGTGGACACCTGCTGACAGCAAGAAGATCAAAGACGGGATCAGTTCTGGACTAGACAACTTGCATGTGGTTATGAACGCTGTCAGATTCATTCTGGGATAAACAGGACTGGTTCCTTGTGTTTTGACCAAGTATCGGGTGTATCAGTCTGCATGTGAGTGAGGAGGGAGAAAAAAGAGAGAGAGAGAGGATGTGTGCGTGTGTGCGTGCGTGCGTGCGTGCATGCGTGCATGCGTGCGTGCGTGTATGTGGCCAGGACAGCTTGACACGATGCCGAATATTTCACGTGTTTCTGTGAAGGAAGCCCATGATCCATTGGGTCTGCAGGACTGAACTTAGTGACATGGCAGCCTTGTCACGTGCTTGCTTGTTTATGATGATGTAAATTTGAAGTTTTGTTTATTGTACCCCCATCCCCACACCTTCCCATTGCAATGGGCGAAAGCTTTATGCAATAAAATCATCAAATCAAAAATCAAATCTCTGTCTCGCTCTCGCTCTCTCTTTGTTGTTATTGCTGTAGTTGTTGTTTTGTTTTTTGTTGTTGATTTGTTTGGGGGGTTTTGTTTGTTTGTTTTTTGTTTTGGTGTATATGTGTGTGTGTTGGGGGGGGCGGGATGGGGGGGGGGGGGGGGGGGGCGGTGTTGGTTTTTTTTGTTGTTTTTTTTCTCATTTGTTTGTTGTTGTTTTTTCTTGGTTTTGTTTGTTTGTTTGGGGGTGGGTTGTTGTTGTTGGTGGGTTTTTTTGTTTTTTTTTTGGGGGGGGTGTTCTGGGGTTTATTTTGTTTTTTGTTTGTCTGGGGTTGTTTGTTTGTTTGTTTTTTCTTTTTCTCTCTTTGGTTTGTTTAAAGTTTTTTCCCTTTGCTTCTACTGTTTGAAAGTATGAGTACTGGGTTCATTATTAATATGTGACCCTACGGGCGGGGACTGGATGTAAAAAAAAAGCACATGAGTACTTATCCATTATTCTGGGGGAAAAAAATTTGTCTCTCTTACTTACAAGTGTAGATGTTCCTTTTATGACTTTATTGGGGTTTTCCCCCTCTTTATTGTGTGAGTGTATGGGTATTGCACTTATTTTATTATCATGACATTCAATTTGTATGAATATAATTAAAGTGTTGGTGTTGATCGTGTGCTATGTGAGTATTATATATTCAGTAATTATCCCTGCACCCCCCCCCCCCCCCCCCCCCCCCCCACACACACACACACACACTCACATTCTCTCCCTCAATGACTGTATAGGTTTAGATTTCTTCTTTTGTTTTGTTTCTTGTTTTTATTGTGTTAATGTATGGTTATTGAGTTTATTTCATTATCATGACATATAATCGAAACGAGTATAATCAAAAATGAGTGTTGATGGTGATCGTGTACTGTTTTGGGAATTATATATTGGATATTATCTCTGAAATACACACACACACACACACACTCTCTCTGTCTCTGTCTCACCTTTTATCGTTTTGCTTATAGTTATAGTGTATCCTGATGAAGGATTCATATTTTATATTTTCACTACTTTATTGGACTTGTCCGCTGTACTTAAATATTAATGAGTGCCCTGTTTCAATATCTTATTGTTATGTGTAACAAGTATGTGTACCATTTGACAATGTGTAGATGTTTATCTTTGTGACTTATTAAGTTTGGTTGTTGTTATTTTTCTTGGTTTTGTTGTTGTTCTTGTTGTTGTTTGTTTTTCTCTTTTTTTCTTCTTTTGTTGGTTTGGTTTTTCTTTCTCTTTTGTTTGTTTGTTTTGGTTGGGGCTTTTTTGGGGGGGTGGGGGGTGGGGGTGGCGGTGTTTTTAGGGTTTTCTTTTATTTGTTTTTGCTTGGGGGGGGGGGGGGGGGGGGGTTGTTGGGGGGGGGGGAGCTGTTTTGGAAAGGGTTATTTCCCCTTGTTTCTACTGTGAGACTGTAATAAGTGTTGGGTTATTATTAAGATGTATTCCTACGGGCGGGGACTAGATGTAAAAAAGCACATAAGTGCTTATTCATTATCCTCGAAATAAAAGAATTTGTCATTGTCATTGTATCTCTCTCTCGTCAAGTTTGTAGTTATTTGCTTGAAAATGATTATGCATTTTACATTTTGGATTATTTTATTTTTCCCCTTTTCTCTTTACACAAAATCACGTCCTTTGTTGTTTGGTTGAGAGGTTTTTTGGTTGGTTTCTTTAGTGTCTTTTGCCCAGAGGGGGTAAAAATGTAAAGGTCCCATAACCTATAGGTTGTAGGGGAGCCAGGCGTCAGAGACCTCATTTCTCTAGGGGCCAGCATATTGAGGGCGCGCCCATCTCCTCTCCCTCACTGCTTGACCTTCCCTAACCCTGCGATATACAAATGCATTTGCAGAAAATAGGTGCGGTAAACAAGCTAACACCCCCCCCCCCCCCCCCCCCCCCCAAACAGTTCTTTTGAAGCTAAAAGGTTATCATAGGTCCTTTTCCGACCCTGACCGACCCTGACCGACCGGTTCTACTTTCACATCATGTGCTAGGCCTATACCATGAAAAGTTACGAAAATTTAAAAGTAACAGCAAGCAAACGTGGCTACAAAAAAAATCGCAAAAAATTCAATTGTGTGCGAATTTTACAAGAGTAACGTTTTAGTGGGATGAAAATGACATGAATGTCGAATCCGGTAAAGTTCGTCTGCTTCAGGTGTGACATCACAGATGATTCATTCAGAATGTTAGCTTATTATTGGGAGGAAGCGGTCTGCGCATGTGCAGAAACATTTTAATACGGGACACTTGGAAGCAACATGGCGTCCATCAGGAAAGAAGACAGATTGGATACCCCGGTAGCAGACGGTGGCAGTGGGGATGATGCAGAGAATTTGTGGTATGTGCAAACTGATTTAACGTTAAATTTGTTTGAGGTGCAGTTTGTAAGGTTGTACATGCTTGTGCGCTGGAAATTTTGAGAAAACTAAGTGAAAAAACCTGACAGAGCGACCTACGAAAATCCATCAAAATGAATCAATGATAAATTAAAAATAGATCAACTACAGCAAAGAAAGTATTCTAGCAGTAATTCTTTTGTAACTGCATTTAAAGGCCGATTATTCTTAATTAACGGTTGCTTCAATACAAAGTTAGAAACGAAGAAATACCAGTTATGACAGGGTCTTCACAGATCTCTTCAGACATTGAAAATCATCGCAGATCAGGCATATCACATGCTGCATTTGTCACATTGTGTTGTCAGTTTGCACTCTTTAGTGTAACTGACTAGAGAACTAACTTCAGTGTGCAATATTGATTTAAAGTGAAGTTGATCAACTCGCTGACTCAAAGAGTAGACAATCAACTAATGAACTAAACTAGCTCAGTTAGCTGAATAATTAAGGCATTTACAGTAAAACTGTTTTGCTTACATTTTTTACAAGTACATAAAGTTGTAAACCCCATCATTGCATCAATTAACAGAAAGTAAAAGCTTTCATATTTTGATTGCAATTTGCAATGTTCCCAACAGTGTGTGTGTGTGTGTGTTTCACTGTTTGTGTGTGTGTGTGTGTGTTGTGTGTGTGAGAGAGAGAGAGAGAGAGAGAGAGAGAGAGAGAGAGAGAGAGAGAGAGAGAGAGAGACTGACTCAGAGAGACTACAGGTGTGTGTGTGTGTATGTGTATCAGTATGTTTGTGTCACTGTGTGTACACGTGTGTGTGTGTGTGTGTGTGTGTGTATGTATGTGTATCATTATGTTTGTGTCACTGTGTCAGTGTGTGTACATGTGTGTGTGTGTGTGTGTGTGTGTGTGTGTGTGCCAATGTGTGTGTGCGCGCTTGCCAGTGTGTGTGTGTGTACGCTTGCGTGTGTGTGTGTGTGTATTCTTGCGTTTGTGTGTACACGTGTGTGTTTGTGTGGCGTGTGTGTTTGTGTGCGCACTTGTGTGTGTGTGTGTGTGTGTGTGTGTGTGAGAGAGAGAGATTTGCTTTAAAAAACTACAGTTTTAGGCATTATAAATGATGGTGATTTCACTTATTTGTCAGAGAGTGTATGTTAATAAATAGCATGCTGCTGGCCATAATCATGGCTACAAGTACAACTATTGGCATAAACGCCATTGGCATTAGCACTTGTTTGATGCATTTTATTGAATGATTTATTTATTCTTTTATATTGAGGATAATGGAATAAGCATGCATGTGCTTTTTTACATCCAGTTCCCATGTGTATGCAGTTTTGTAAATTCTGTCATCTGTTCCCACCAACACATAATGGCCTACTCTTATGAAAAGCGGAACAGGATTTTACGTGTGCGCAAGATGTTCTGCATGCATTCGCACATGGGGCCTCGGTTTATAGTCTCATCTGAAGGACTGCATGCATGTATGCATGTGTGTTTGCACTTTGTACTATTAGCTCATGAAATTACTAGATCCAGCTGAATTAAATCCTCCCCCCAAAAAACACACAAACACCCCCCAAAAAAACAACCACCACAACAACAACACCCCAACCAACAACAAACAAACCTATCTCAGTATCTGTCCATTTATTTTAGGATTACAGATCATGCTTTTCCTGTGATGGGATCTCACAAATCTTACACAACTTATGAATTCAACATAATAAAATGTGAGACAAAATGTTACCATTTATTTTTAAATTTGATTTTTTAAAAACCACTTCAACGTCATGATTCCATAACTGTAAGTTTCTCTGTTGTGGTCAACATTGTTTAAGACTTTGCATTTTTAAAAAAGGAGTACATTTTAAAAAATTGTATGGTACTTTCTTTCCTTTTTTTTTTTTCTTCCAGTTTCAGGCTATAATTAATCTGAATATAATGTGCTCTCTATTTAGTATTCTTCTGTAAAATTTTGTCTGTGTTTGTCAAGTTGTGTTTATGTCAATTCTTTGGTGAGGGCAATATCATGTCCCCAGTTGTGACGAACAAAAAGCAATAATACTCTTAATTTTAAACCTACTACTGTTACTAGTACAGTGCTAGCGCTCAGTTAGTGTGTTTGCCATGAGTGTACATGTATCATGTATGTATCATTGTATGCATGTGTGTGCATTGTGCACACATGCACATAAAATCAATCACTTTAGTTTATATAATATTAATAATATATATATATATATATATTATATGTGTGCATGATGTAAAATATAATAGTTAATACATACATGTATACATTACACATGTATGCATAGGTCATTTTAAATCTAGTTATATTTTATGTGATTTTAGTTCAAAGGCCTTTTATGCCCTCAGATCCAGCCCTTTTAATTCAAAACTAATGAAAGGTACAACAGTTATTGACGAGTTAATTTTAACTTGTTTAAGTTTGAAAGTTTTACAAGTCCTGTTGAATCAAGCAAAACGGCAAGAGAGATACAGAATCAGATACACTTTCTTTTTCTGCATTGCTTAGTATAATAGTAGTCAGCTGTAATGTCCACTGCTAGAGAAGACAACATTTAGATTTTATCTTTGCTTAGATTCCTAGTTCAACACAGTCCCGACATTAACTTAGTTTTAAACTAGTTGGTAGCTGAGTCATACTCTTATGTCTAAAAGGTGTGGTTCTGATGGCACTGGTGCTGGTTCTTTAAAAGTAGGGGGAGGGGGGGGAGATAAGACTGAAGTTTAGTGTTAACTATTGCACTTGCAGCATTTTTTGTAATGTGTTAATTATTGTCTTTTTTAAAAACATTCTCTCTTACTCTTAGTCTTATCACTGCACATTTTAATATTTTTATGCTCTTTAGGCATGAAATCACAAAATCAAAAAATATGTCGAAAGGAAGCTAATGTGTATTATAGTTTACAAATTCCATTCGGTAGTTATAGTATAATTTATACTATCTATGGAATTTGTAAACTTGCCAAATTTGAAGGTGCTGATCTCAGCTTTCAAAGTTTTCAAGAACATTTTCTTTACTGACCGGTGATCTGCTCTTTCTTTGTCTTTTTCTTTCATTATATATATATAGTGTAGGCAGAATGGAAGATTATTTTTGTTTGCACTGACAATCACAATACCCAAAAAATATATTCTATCCAAGATGCACCATTACATCACTACATGGTTGACAGCTAAGGGTCACTGTATGTGACTAGTGTGCTTTTTAATAATTTATTCATGAGACTGAGAAAAGAGATAAATCTATAAAAGTTACTTCTGAAAAGCATACTGCATGCTGACTTCTTAAGCTCTTTGTAGGGTTGTCATCAAAACTTACATCAATGAGCAAAAGTGTCTTAAACAAGTTAACGTTAAGCAGCATGTCAAGATCGAGTTCTAGACAAAAAAGATAATTTAAGACAGACATTGGATGCATGTGACTATATATACACACACCTTATTTTACTTCTTCCTATGAAAAGTAGATTGATCTAGTTGACAACTGACAAGCACCATCATTTTCACAAGTTCCAGTGCCTGTAGCAGAACTTGTAAATTTAGCAGTGCCAGTAGTGAACTTGTGTCATCTCAAGACATTTGGAGAACTTCTTCTTTCTTTCATCTGCCACTGGTGCTTTTCGGCGTCGCAGGGAGACACAGATGTCTGTCTGCAGCAAGGCGGGAGGCTTGATGTAGTGACAGGTCATGGGCTCGCAGGGTGTCAGCCACGGAGTTGCTCCATCATCTCCTTGGTCTACCTCTGGCTTTCCAGCCATTGTGTTTGGTGGTGTATGCCCGTAGGGCTGGTTGGTTGGGCGGCATTCTAGTGAGGTGACCAAACCACCTGATCCTTTGTTGTTCGATATGGTGGAGAATTGGTGTTAGTCCGACCATGTCTCTGATCACCTCATTCTTGATCTTGTCGCGTCTGGTCTTGTTGACAGCTTTTCTCAGGCAGCGCATTTCACATGTGACCAATTTTCTCTCTAAGGCTTTTGTTAGGGCCCATGTCTGACACTGGTATGTGAGTGTTGGAACGAAGATGCCGTTGGAGAACTTCAGCCATGGCAATCAAAAGATTATTGCTACTTCAGTACTTGTATTTTTTAATTTAAATCTATAGTACAACTAGTACAACACTACAAGTACAAGTGATTCTGACAATTTAACTTTAAGCTGAAGACATGATGTAGGCATTAATGATTAACTGTTGACTGTTGTTGACTGCTTGAGCTACAGAGCAGTATTTTCATACTTCATACCTGTGAACTAGCAGTAAATGGTGTCACACCAGTACGGCCGGTTCCACCTTTGCAGTGGGGCTTTTCATTTTGAATGCATGACTCATCGGCCATGAGACTGAGAGTGAGGCAGTCTGTGATTGTGAATGGAGTGAGCTTACACGTGTATCATTGTATGTCAAGTATCATGTTCAAGTATGGTCTATGCAGTCTATTTCTGTTGTCTCTGTCAACAGTGTCAACTAATCAAGTGTCCATTATTATTGTCTCTGCATTACTTTTATTAGTTTTAAAAACTCTAGTTCTTCTTTCTTTTTATCTTATATAATCTTTTTTATTCTTTGAAAGTCTCTCCCCTCTTCCCCCTCCCTCTTGATTATTACATGAGAATCTCTCTCTCTCACTCTCTCTGAGTCTAGAGAGCTTACAAACACACACACACATACACACACACACACATACACACACACACACATACACACACACACACACACACACACACACACACACACACACACACACACACACACACACACACACAACAACAAACACCTGTACACACACACATGCATGCACACACACATATCATGCACACACACACACACACACACACACACACACACACACCACACCCCACACACACACACACACACACACACACACACACACAACACACACAACCACAGCCACTGCCAACCACAACAACCACCACCTCCCCCCAAAATAAAACCCCAAAAGACCCTTACTAACTCTGCCTAGTGGACCGTATAATACAAGTAATATTATTAATATATTATGGAGTTTGGCCTCTAGATTTTATAAATGAGAACTTCTGTTACACTTACACGAAGTAGTTACAGTGTACATTTGCATGTATACATGTATGTATGTACATACTCATGCATGCAAGCATTATAAACTAAGGGTTACTTGTACTACACTTTTAATGCACTCAATTTATATAGTCATAGATCTTCCACGCCGATACACTCTTAGTTATTCAGACAATTATATCATTACTATTACTAATATTAGAAACTTTATAATTTATCAAATGTGCTCTCTCTCACTCACACCACACACACACACACACACACACACACACACACACACACACACACACACACACACACACACACACACACACAGAGTTCATTTCATATAATGTCACAACACACACACAACATCACATATATTTAGATTAAAAAACCAAAACCAAATGCACACACATACAAACACACACACACACACACACACACACACACACACACACCACACACACACACACACACACACACACACACACACACACACATTGATTTACCATTACTAATAGCTCCAAGCACAATGCCTGCATGCATGCACATTCATGTTGTAATAACAATCCATCACTTTGTGAGTATGTCAGCCTGTTTGAGTGTTTCCCAGATATGAGACAGGTTGATAATGTAGGTGATGCATACAACATAGTCATTGTACGTTGTATGCATGTACACATACAGTATAGGTTGAGGCGTTCTCTTTGTGACGTTTGTCTAGAGGTATACGTATCCTTAGGGTAGATTGTAAATGTCAAAAAGGCAAGAAGACTTCCCTACCCCCCCCCCCCCCCAAAAAAAAAAAAAACAACAACCAACAAACCTCAAACAACCAACCCCCCCCCCCCCCCCCCCCCATCCTCCCCCCCACACACACACACATTCTACTTCTTTGTCTTGCCAATTAAATTTTTTTTTTATAAATAGTATACACTCTTCCATCTTTAGCTAGAGCTCCGAGGTTCACAGGTACTGAGGTAGTGAGACTTTCGGCTTCGCGTAGGGGACCATTTTTGTTTTGCCTACTAATACTATTATTATATAGTACTAACTTAGAATTATTTATGACTGCATTCCAATTTCAAAGTGATCATGACACCAGTGTTATGAGTGTGCCTGTGGTGTTGGTTTTGTTTGGTATTTAAGTTTTGTCATTAATTTCTTCTGGCACAAAATGGCCTACTCTTCTGAACAAGTGAAAGGCAAAACAGATTTTATATATCCACAAGAAATTCTGTGCCTTTGCACACGGGACCTTGGTTTATAGTCTCACTTGAAGGACTTTAGGAGGAGTGAAGTTGGTACTGAGCTGAAATGATTATATCATTAATATACTGGATCATTGATCTACAAGTTTATCACCAGTAGTAGTATCACATACTGACATAGTACTATCAATTTGCTATAACACTACAGTTACTGTGTTAGGCTATGCAGTGATGAACATAAAGTAAGACTTAAAATTGGAGATGGATGAAGTGGCATGTTCATGATGTTGACTTTTACTAGTTTAAGAAGAAGAAGAATGGATGTAGTGCTATCATGCAAAGACAAATCAAAGCACTTGTATTCAACCTTACACAGACATGCAATCAATAACAATTGATAGCTTAAATCATACAAATTCAAATGTGTGTGTGCGCACACACAAAATTTGTTTTTACAGTGTTTTACAGTGTGTACTGATGTACATGTTGTTTGTTTTGGCTTCCCATGAACTTGATGAAGGCAAGGAAACTGGCCAGTGTGGGGTGTAGACCTGTCCTAGGTTGATCAGTCTTAAACATTTTGAGCTGCGGCACAGACACTGAGACAGATCTGATTTACTTCTTAGTTTTCATTGTTTTCAGGTGATAGTCCTAAACCCAAGATGGTTTTGAATGTTAAATTCCAGAAAAGAAAACAGAAAGCACTACATTATAAAATATGTATATTAACATTCAGAATATGAAAACTGTACACAGTGGGATACGTTCAGTAGCCTTACTAAAGTTACTTGATATACTGTCTCAGTCTCTGTGCCCAGGGTACTTGGGGACTGAACTTGCTGTTACTGTTAGACTCAATACAATTTAAAAAGAATTATTTTACTCCTTGGCTAAAACTCCTTATTCGAGAAATCACCTTTGTGACCTTCAGAAGGTGGCTTTGTTGTTGTTGTTGGTTTGTTTGGTTTTTTTGCATGGTATTTTTTTTAGCCCTTCACGGCTTCAGTGAATAATGTAGCCCATGGTCTTCCAAAGTTTAGTTTACAGGTGTTTTTACCTAACTTTTTTTTGTTAAACCTACTAATTAATATGTGTTGCAGGGCCAGTATACTGGGAGAGTACAGTCTGGATCAGCTTCCAAGCTTTCAACAAACAGGACACTCCTTGTTTTGGGTAAACATATTTTGATAGTTGATCAATTTGACAATGACAGAGCTCTAGGCCTAACACATCAATTTACTTTATAGTTTTTATATCACTGTCACCTTCTTAGTCTGAAAGTAACTTGGAGTGCAATGTGTGCATTTATGGCTTTTTTGCTAATTAGGGTGCTCAATTGCAGTGCCAATAAGTTTTTTCCTGTTCTTGAAATTTTGCAGTATTATAACAACCATGGACAATAGGTAGAGTAAGACCCAAATAGAGAATGGGGTGTGGTGGGAATAATGACCTATGCAACTTATTTTATGTTGAGGCTAACAGTTACACTACACAATGCTGAAAGTGAATAGTAATAGTATGAGACCTAGAACATTCGTTAAAATTTGAAGTCATGATCAACAGATAACAAAACAAACTTGCTTGAAAAAATGACCAGTCTGCTGAAGGCATTTATAAGCTTGAGCTGAAGCATCTGATTGGCTCCTAAATTAAGTTTTAAAAGAAAAAGCTGATTGGTTATTGGCATCATGTGACTTATGGGATGACTAGTTGTCTTTATTAGTTGATTTGATAAAATGTACCTTGTCCAAGCCACTAGCTTACTTGGGCACATGATGTGAGGTCCTGTGAACACAGATACACAGAGCTAGATGTAAATCACTTTACCATTACCGTGGTCCTCTGCATTATGTGCGGTACTTGTACCACAGATTGCAGAATAACAAAATTATTAGACTGTTGGTCCTAGAGCTGCATTATGTGCAGTGACTTGTACCACAGAATAAAAAAATTATTAGACTGTCCGTTAAATACCACATTGTTAAAGTACTTGTTTTGTTAACCATAATTTTTTTATGTATCCCTTTTTTCCCCCTCCTTCTTTTGGGTTTGAGCATTACTTACAGTTTAAATACTGTTTTTTCCCCTTGACATATATATATATATGTAAATCAGTGATCAGCCACTTTTGGTAGGCTAGAGCTGGATGAAAGGGTCAGTTGTGGCAGGTTTGTCTCTTTGTTGAACTCAGTGTCTTCATTTTTGTTGTTTTTTGTTGGTGGTTTTTGTTTTTGTTTTTTTAGCTCAGTGTCATAAATGATAAAAATGTGTATGCTCAGGGGACAATGAATGTGGAAAGACAACTCTGATTGCCAAGCTCCAAGGTGTGGAAGATCCAAAGAAAGGGGCAGGGCTGGAATACTACTACATCGACGTGCGAGATGAATATCGTGATGGTGAGTGAGTTGACGTACAGAATTTGTAGTACTACATGTTTTATTCATGTTTTAATTTTGCTGTGCATCGACAATAGCAGCAGCATGTTTATTTCCTGTGAGAATTAATGCTGTGGCTGTCAGAAGATGTCACTTCAGACTCACAAATTTATATCACACATCATTCATGCGTGTGTTTGTGTGGACACATTTACATGTATGCATGTAGGCATACACACACATACGTGCACATACTCATATGTATGCATGCACATTTGTTCGAATACACACTCACACATAACACAAACACATATACTCACATGCATACATGTAAGCTCACAACACATACCTCAGAAAAAAAAATGTAAACAACTGTTCAATCCCTCCACCTACCCATCCCAAAACAAACTATTGCTTCTCCCCTCCACCCCAGACCACTGCTTCCAACAATAACATTAACAACAACAACACACACGCACATGCACACACACACACACACACACACACACACTTCTTTGGATGAGACTATAAACTGAGGTCCCGTGTGCGAATGCATGCAGAACATCTTGTGCACACGTTAAAACCCGTTCCACTTTTCAGAAGAGTAGACCATTGTGTGTCATATGTCAAAAGTTACAAAACAGCATACACATGGGGACTGGATGGGGAAAAAAAGTACATGAGTGCTTATTCCAGTATCCTCCAAAAAAAAGAAAGAAAAGAAAAGAAAACACACACAGAAACCAAACTGAACACAGAAAAATTACCCTTTCAACTCCCAAACCAAGCAAACACCAAAAACCATCTTCCTAACCTGGTCCACTGTCTGTCTCCTACCACCGGTCAACAGAACAGGCACGGCTGAACGTGTGGGTATTGGACGGGGACCAGTCGCACACGGGGCTGCTGAAGTACGCGCTGACGGAGGAGAATTTCGAAGACACCATGGTGCTGCTGGTGGCCTCTATGGCCCAGCCCTGGGCTGTGGCTGACACCCTGCACAAGTGGGTCACCATGCTCAGCGAGCATATAGACAAACTGCGCATCCCCCCAGAAAAGATGCGAGATTTTGAGCAGAGTTGTGAGTAGATCTCTCTATGTATGTGCTTAGTATGATTGTCCGGTGTGTGCGTTTGTGTGTGTATGCATGCATGTGTGTGTATGTGTTTTGGTGTTTTGGATAGTTGGTGAGTTGAAAGCAGAACATTTTTAACATGGAGTTTTTGTTTGTAGCTGCATGAAGTTGGTATATGAGGTAGTTTCCTCCATAAATAATAATAGAGAACTTTCTATTTTGATTTTTGTTTTAAAATAGTACCATACCAAAATTGTAGTTATAAAAAATTATGCGAAAATATCAGTCATGACATGTTTAATTTTCATTGGAGCTCAAACGCTCCCATCTTGAGAATTCATCAGTTGTCAAATTTGGATGTTGTTTCTACCCAGTAACTTATCAGGGTGCGCTCTTTATTGCTTTAAAAATCAGAAAAGATGCAGGTTGACCCCCCCCCCCCAAAAAAAAAAAAAAAAAAAATCTTTATCTGGTGGAAGCAGGAGACCTTTTTCGGATAGAAAAGGGCATCAGATTTACAGTTGGGCAAATTGCAAATTATGGAAAGCATTAAAAAGTCTTGAGTCTTTTCAGTGTCTGATTTAAACTGTACAGTGTAGGGAATCAGAGCAGTACATGAATATGATAATATGTATATATAGAATCCACCATTATGATTATGGCATATAAACTTTGGGTTGCTGTACAAAAAGAAGCCACACACAGCAAGTAGGTTGCATGAGTCTGACCATAGCTGGAAAAGATGATGAAATGACACCAGCGACATTGAAGATGAGTCATCACACCAGGGTTTACCTGTAGTTCCTATGAAAAAGATATAGATCTCCAAATCATATATAAAAAGGGCATAAATCTCCAATACTAGTAGTTAATAATTAACAAAGTTTTATTTTACTTTATAGAAAAATGGTGTTAGTGGCTGTCGTTAGGTTTATCAGGGGATCCTGGTACAGTCTCGCTGACTAGGTTTACTTCCTGCATCATATACACAAAGGTGTCTTCTTTAGTAAAGCGGGGATGGCACACAGCTTGAATCATGTATATTCACGACTAAGAGCAAGAAAGGGACAAAGCCTGCGGCAAAATTGATTTAAAAAAAAAAAAAAGACTTGTCAAACGTTTTGCACAAAAAGTGTCTTGATCAAAGGATGAATCTGAGCAATTTATGCACACAGAACATCTTGTGCACTTGCTTAAAAAAACAATAAAACCAAAAAAACCATGCATTTCTTGTAGAGGAGTAGGCCAGCTGCTGGGGGAGAAGTCAGGTTTTGGTGGTACGGACAATGCACACATACACATGTATGTGTTGAAGGCACCCTGTAACTAGCAGGTTGGGTTTTGCCATGCCAGCATGTTCAACTTGCCCAAGACACAATGTCAAGGCCAGACAAAATGGATGCAGGCAGCGCACTAAGGACACTCCAAGAATTCTAAGGGAAAAGACACACTTCCAGACAAATTGGGTGCAGTGCTAGTGCACTAAGCACACTTCAAGAATTCTAGGGGAAAAGACACACTTCCAGACAAATTGGGTGCAGTGCTAGTGCACTAAGCACACTTGAAGAATTCTAAGGGAAAAGACACACTTCCAGACAAATTGGGTGTAGTGCTAGTGCACTAAGGACACTTCAAGAATGCTAAAGGAAAAGACACACTGCCAGACAAATTGGGTGCAGTGCTAGTGCACTAAGGACACTTGAAGGATTCTAAGGGGGAAGTGCAGGTGTGGAGCCCTGCAAAGCTCTGTGGCAGCCACAGGCGCTTGGCTGTGATCAGCCAAGCAACACAGGGGGATGGCTGGCTATTGACTGAAGGCAGCAGTCAGCAGGGTGTGTCAAAGTGTCCAGAGGCACTGTGTTTCACTGACACACTAACTCTATGCTTGGCAGAGGAGGACACAGCTGTGATTGTATTGGTATTGATTTTGTATCGGGGAGGGAGGGGGTGGCTGTGTGAAGCTGGTGCAATGATGGTGATATAATAGAAGACTGTGAAGAAAGAGGAGAAGACGGTAGAATCAACAAGTGCGCTGGCGTGGATGGATGACTGGCTGAGATGTGATTTGTTGTTGTGCAACACCACTGTCAGCTAGTACTGCAGAAATCATGGTGTCATCGGGCGGGGAGAGGGGGCATATATATATATATAAATTTTTTAAGTTTATTCATTTTTTTGTAGAGACGTAGGAAGCTACTTTGCATTTTTTTTGTGCAAGGAAATAATTTGTTGCTCAGGAGAGAGTAAGGAAAAAAGACGTATCTTAAAAAAACAAACAACTGTATTAAAAAGAATTGTTTCTCAGTAGCAGAGATGAAAGTTAAGGCTGAAAGATGTACAGTATGCATTTTGTTCTGTCTGAAGCAGAAACAGTAATAAAGTTATGTTTTCAGACCAAAGAAGTACTGATGACATGCATTTTGTTTTTTCTGAAGCAGAATAATAATAATAATAATAATGTATGGAATTTATATAGCGCTGAATCTTGTAAAGCAACAAATCAAAGCGCTCAGATTTTACTTTAAGTCACGGCAGATTTCTTTCCGTGAAATTCGGGCTGCTCTCCCCGGGGAGAGCGGGAGAACGCGTCGCCACTTAGCGCTGCGCCACCCTTTCACCCTTTTTTTTCTTTTTTTTCTGCAGCTGTATTTGTTTTCCCTATCAGAGTGGCTTTTTTCTAAGAATTTTGCCAGGGACAACTCTCTTGTTGCCGTGGGTTTTTTTACGTGCGCTAAATAATTACGTGTAACACACGGGACCTCGGTTTATCGTCTCATCCGAAAGACTAGCGCCCAGACCACCACTCATGGTCTAATGGATGGGGGAAAAATTTCCGGTCCAAACGGGGTACGAACCGCCACACACTTCAGACCCGGACTTTTCGCTTTCTAGACAGGCGCGTTACCTCTAGACCACCGATCCACCGAAGCAGAAACAGTAATTTGTGCATGCACACCAAAGATGTGTGCATTTTGTTCTGTCTGAAGCAGAAACAGTAGTTTGTGCATGCACACCAAAGATGTGTGCATTTTGTTCTGTCTGAAGCAGAACAGAAGTTACATACACATGCACATGTCATGGTTGATTATCAAGTAAATGAGCTTTGAAGAAATGTCATGTAATTGTCAGATAACAACTGTGGCCTGGTCAAAACACCCACACCAACAAACAACAGCAGCAACAACAAATAACACACACCACACACACACACACACACACACCACACACACACACACACACACACACACACACACACACACACACACACACACACTGAATATTAAAAAAGCCCCACCACCCACCTAAACAAAACCCAAAGAAAAACTGGAATAATTGTTTTCCCTTTCTTTCTTCTGGTTTTTTTTGTTGAACACTGTTGTTTCGTTTGTTTTGTTTTGTTTTTTGTAATCAAAACTTCAAACAGCTCTTCTATCTCTCTCAGTCTTCCCTCTTCAGATTCAGTTCAGTTGAATTAGTTGTGAATTTTTTGCCCCTCTCTTTTACTTGGTTTTGGGCTACTTCTTCCTCCAGTCCCCCTCCCCCAACAGGGTTTTTTTTTTTTTTTTTGCAGAATAGAACAGTGGGTTTTTTTATCTTAAAATTTTTTTATCCGTTCCGTTGCTTTCCATATTTTATTTGACAGAGTGTCTTTGACTGTGGGCTGGATGCTAATTAACAAAAAATTAAAAAAACTTCACCCCAGAATATTTGCTAATTCCTTTCAGTAAAACAGCAACAACAATAAAAGATTCTCTGTCTGTCACTCCACACTGCCATTGCCCTTTGTCTGTTTCTCCTGTCAGTGGTACGCTTCTTCCAAGATTACACAGAGCCAGAGGAAAGCCAGAGCAGTCCCCAGGCTCCACCCCGCGGGGACTCGAACCCCCTGCACCCCCCTGCCCTGCCGACGGAGGAAGAGAAGGTGGTGTTGCCACTGGGCGAGAACGCTCTGTCCCACAATTTAGGAATTCCCATTGTAGTCGTTCTCACAAAGGTGAGTGACCCTTTGTCTTGGCTGTATTCATGTAGTCAGTGGAAACATTGGGGGAAGGTGTTTTTTTGGGGGGATGGAGAACAACATAGTTATGGCTGTGACCAAATACTGGCTGATTGCACTCTCTCTAGGAGAACAGCTCGAATTTCACAGTTAGAAATGTGTGGTGAGTTACATGAAAACTCTGAACATTATCTATAGTTTTGCTGCATATTGATCTCTTTTTTAAAAAAAACTTCCAAGTATGTGGAGTTGATATCATTTCAGAAGAAACAGAAATTGTGAGAAATGGTTGCTGGTTATATTGACTTTAAAAATGAACTACTACTTCATTTTGTCTGTCATCAGGTAAACATACTGAAAAACTGTGAAAGACATCATGATAGTATACTAAACAGAATTATGACCTGATTCACTGTGTGTGGCACACATGTGTGTGTGTATGCATATAAAACAAAAATCATGCTTATGCACATCTGCATGCATGTGTGTTTGTGTACATCTGTGTTCACTTACTTGCTTGCATTTGTGTTGCTGTGTGTTATTGCCCATTATGTTGTGAACACATTTTAATAAAAATCTTATGTATCTCTGTTTCAGTGTGATGCCATATCAACATTGGAAAAAGATCATGACTTTAGGGAAGAACACTTCGACTTCATTCAACAGTACATTCGGAAATTTTGCTTGAAATGTATCCTTTGTGAAGAAGACGGAACAACTAAAAATGCACAAAAAAAGGAAAAATAAAAACAACCAAAAAAAGTGCAGTAAATGTTGGTATGTTTGTAACTTAAGCAGCCTTTCTAATCAAAACATTGTAGATTGTTGTATACACTTGTACGTTTGTGCACGCACGCACACATTTTCACACTGGGTAACTAAAAAAAAATGTGGCATCTGTTCTGGTTCCTTTGACTTTGGTCTGGTCATGGAGAATGGAGATGTATCTATACTCTCCTGAAATACTGGTCATGGAGAATTGAGATGTATCTATACTCTCCTGAAATAGTGGTCATGGAGAATGGAGATCCTGAAATACTGGTCATGGAGAATGGAGATCCTGAAATACTGGTCATGGAGAATGGAGATCCTAAAATACTGGTCATGGAGAATGGAGATGCTGAAATGCTGGTCGTGGAGAATGGAGATGTATCTATACTCTCCTGAAATGCTTTTCTGCTATGCTTTGAAAATGGGGCATTTTACTGGATAGGTCAGAGTGGGATACACAGGTCTAGTCATTGCTAGTGGAGGGGGGGGGGGGGGGTCCCCGCTCCTTGGCTTGAGCCACAAGGTGCATCAGTAGTGAGATTTTTGCATATATATGCGTCCGTTTTTCCCCACCATTTCAGTAGCCACATTCCAACTTTGAGGATAGTGGCCAAACATGACACCAGTGTGTATATGGTTTTCTTCTCTTTTTTTTCTTTTTTTTTTGGTGGGGGGGAGGAGGGAGAAAGGAGGGGAAGGTGGGGGGAGGTTGTCATCCGTTCCTACCAGCACGAAATGGCCTTCTCTTCCGAAAAGCAGAATGTGTTTTTAGTGTGTCAGCAAGATGTTCTGCGTGCATTCACCCACAGGGCCTCAGTTTATAATTTCATCCGAAAGACTTTGACATTCAGTTCGATATTCTCGTCAAACTGGGAAGAAAGGGTGAGGCTTGGAATTGAACCCAGAACCTCATGGTTTACATGTTAGGCAGATGAACATCTTAACTATCCTGCACCTCCCTTCTTGATTCATAGTGTTAATATTGATAGCTTTTTTGTTCTTTGTTTTTTTTTCAGGGGGAGGGGAGGAGATGGTGTGTTGGTTTTTGATTGGTTTTTTCCTCATCCCTCGTCTAGAGTTCGAAGGTTCACCAATCATGAGATTTTTGTTTGTACAACCATTTTTGCCCACCTTCGGGGATGTATGCTGGGTATGTTCGTGTTTCTGTAACCCACTGAATGCTGACATGAATTATGGGATCTTTAACATGCATACTTCTTCTGCATGTGTACATTCATGAAGGGAATTAAAGCACTGGCAGGTCTGCTCTTGAAGTTGACCTGGGAAATCGTAAAAAATCTCCACCCTTAATTCACCAGACGCTGTCAAGATTCAAATCCACGACTTCATGGACCCTTGGGACTGAAGTCGGAATGGTCTTAACCACTTGGCTATAGCGTCTGTCTGTCGTTGTCAAGTCAAGTCAAGTCAAAATTTTATTATTGTTGTTAATGGCTGGTGTTTTCCTTGACGGGCGGGGAGATGGTGCTGGTTTGTTCTACACGTCTGTGAAGGATGAGAGGAATTGTGAGCTGCTGTACCGCTATCTAGTCCACAGGATATACGGCTTCCCCTTCACCACCCCTGCGTACGTTGTGGAGAGAGACAGCGTCTTTGTGTAAGTGATCATGAATAGCAGCCATCAGTGAAGATAAAAATTACAATTTGAGTGTGCATGTACATACCCATAGACGCCTTTTTTGTCTTCTGAATTTGTAAATGATGACCAGATTTTTGTTTTAATCTACTGCACCTTTTCTTGACAAAAAATGGACCATGTTTCGATATACCCAGGAAAGTAAGTGCCACTGACAGTCACACGTGTGTGTGTTTGTGCGTGCATGCACATACATGTGTGAGACCACCGGCACAAATGGCCTACTCGTCAGAGGCTGAACAGGTTTTTATGTTTGCTCAAGACGTTCTGTGTGTTTGTGTGTGTGTGCAGGCCGTGTGGCTGGGACAACGAGAAGAAGATCAGCATATTATACGAAAATATGAGCACAGTGAAACCAGAGGACGCCCTGGAGGAGGTCATTGTCAAGCCTGTGTTACGCAAGGTGAGGCTGCTTCTCTCCTGTGCTGGAAGGAGTTAACGTCCTTGTTCATCTGCTCTTGAGTCATTGTGATGTTGCGTTGAAGAGCTCTCTGCGTTGCTTATGTGCCAGACCCCTGGGTCTCTGAAGATTCTCTTCATGTCTCTTCTGCAGTGTTGGCAGATCACTGGGGTTTTTGTTTGTTTGGTTTTTTTTTTTGGGGGGGGGGGGGGGGGGGGGGGCAGGATCAGAAGGGAGTATGGGGAAAAACTTCTGTATATATGGGTGTGTTTGTATATGAAGTGGGGAAGGGGTGTAAGGGTGTGTGTGTGTGTGAGTTAGATTTTTGAATGTATTGATCATTTGCCTCTGTGTGTGAGTGCACATGTGCACAGGTATGTATTCATGCTTGAAGCTGTCATATAATCTTATGTTGACATCTGATATCTCTGGAAGTTAACAGGCATAACATTGAAGAAACACACACACCTACACATCTCTGACAGACAAGTAGATCTATGACTAGCCTTATGTTCTTGACATCTTGCAGAAGTAGAAGTAATGTTGTTCTTATCATCCCTCAGCACATTAGATTTCCTCTTATTCTTTATTGATATGAATATGGTTTTATGGTTTGTTAGAATTGTGAACTTCTTTTGATGTGGTAGGTCAGTAAGTTAATTTTCATTGAGTGTCCCCTGGTATTAAAAAATGTGTGGTTTCTTGGCCTAAATGGTCAGGGATTTCAGTACGATGGGAAAGGGATGTGTGTGTTGTTGGTTCCTTTTATTTGAGGAATTTGAAGAAAACAAAATGATAAAGCCCTGATGATGGCAGTTCTAGTCATTATATATATATATATCCAAGCTTAAAACTCTCTTTCTCAGCCAAATGGCTAAGATGGTGGACCAGACTGTAAGACGAGTGTATGTGCATGGTGTGTGTGTGTGTATGCCGTGTGTGTGTGTGTGTGTGTGTGCATGTGCATGGTGTGTGTGTGCATGGTATGTGTGTGTGTGCCGTGTGTGTGTGGCTGTGATGGGCTACAGCCAGTGCAGAGGGACGCGGAGGTGGTGGCGGAGGACGAGCAGATGTTCCTGATGAAGATGCAGGCGGTGCTGGCCAAGCAGGCCGCCTCCTCTGCCGGGGGCCCTCCTGCCGGCGGCGGGGTGCGTGTACATGCCTACATCCCTTTGTCTGCTCAGTCCTTCCTTTCTTTGTCTGCTCAGTCCTTCCTTTCTTTGTCTGCTCAGTCCTTCCTTTCTTTGTCTGCTCAGTCCTTCCTTTCTTTGTTTCGCTGTTTTATAATTATGTTCTGCCATTTCTTCCTGGATGGGTTCATTTCTTTGTGTCTTCAGTTCTTTCTTTGTGTCTTCAGTCCTTTCTTTGTGTGTTCAGCCCGTTTCTCTGTTTGTGCAGTTATTTATGTGTTCTGTCATTTCTTCTGGGTGGGTTCATTTCTTTGTGTCTTCAGTTTTTTGTGTTCTGTCATTTCTTTGTGTGTTCTGTCGTTTGTGTGTTTGTTCAGTTATTTTATGTGTTCTGTCATTTCTTCCTGGGCGGGTTCATTTCTTTGTGTTCTGTCGTTTCTTTGTGTGTTTGGTCGTTTCTTTGTGTGTTTCTGTCGTTTCTTGTGTGTGTTCTGTCGTTTGTGTGTTCAGTTGTTTCTTTGTGTCTTCAGCCGTTTCTTTGTTCAGTTTATGTGTTCAGTCATTTCTTTGTGTGTTCAGTCATTTCTTTGTTCAGTTGTTTATGTGTTCTGTCATTTCTTTGTGTGTTCAGTTGTTTCTTTATGTGTGTTCAGTCATTTCTTTGTGTGTTCAGCCGTTTCTTTGTTCAGTTTATGTGTTCTGTTTCTTTGTGTGTCCAGTTATTTCTTTGTGTGTTCAGTTGTTTCTTTATGTGTGTTCAGTCATTTCTTTGTGTGTTCAGTCATTTCTTTGTGTGTTCTGTCATTTCTTTCTTTCTTTGATGGAAATAAAAGGGGGGAAAAGGCAGACCACCAGCTTCTGTCATTGGTATCTTCACTAAATCCTGTGGTGGCTTGAGAATCCATGACGTTTGCTTGGCCAGCAGAGACAGGAGCAAATAGAGAAGGAGGAGTATGTCTGTGTCATTGGGTGTGGCGGCGGCTAACACCATACCCGGTAATGCTGACAGATGAGGTAGTGGGTGAATGTTTGTTATATATATAAGCACTTGTCAGTACTTAGGCTGTGATATTTTTGCTGTGTTTATGACAGGGGGTTGTAAAAGAGAGTGGAGATTATCAGGTAGATTGTAACGACTTTGGACAATAGCTCTGAACAAGTATATAATTTCCATGATCATTTTTGGCGTGTTTGTTGGGTGTGTCACATCAGCAGTGAAGTATGATGGTTGCAGGAGGCTGCCACCCCCAGGCCCTCTCGACCACAGGCCCAGCGCACACCTGAGCGGGCAGGGGGTGCTCAGACATCCCCCATGCGCGGAAAGGTACCCGCCGAACATGTACGCATGCCTTTATTGCTTCTGCTTTGTTCTAAAACTGTGACCTGTCGCATGATCCTCCTGTGATAGGTTATTATTTATATACATCTGTTGATGGGGCTAGGTTATACACACCTGTTGATGGGGCTAGGTTATACACGCCTGTTGATAGTGCTAGGTTATACACACTTATTGATAGGGCTAGGTTATACACACTTATTGATAGGGCTAGGTTATACACACCTGTCCATAGGGCTAGGTTATACACACCTGTCCGTAGGGCTAGGTTATACACACCTTTCCATAGGGCTAGGTTATATACACCTGTCCATAGGGCTAGGTTATACACACCTGTCCATAGGGCAAGGTTATACACACCTGTCCATAGGGCTAGGTTATACACACCTGTCCATAGGGCTAGGTTATACACACCTGTCCATAGGGCTAGGTTATATACACCTGTCCATAGAGCTAGGTTATACACACCTGTCGATAGTGCTAGGTTATACACACCTGTCAACAGGCCTTGGTTACACACAACTGTGTCTGATGATTCTTCTTTTCAAATTATTTTTCAACTACATACATTAAGTGTTCACAGTTCAGTCAGAAAGAAATGTATACATGTGCTATGAATATTGATTCTTTGATTGTTTACTTTTGTTTTTCAAGATGTGGTTGGTTGGTGGGGTGGGGTGGGGGGCGTGGTTGGCATTGGTGGAAGTTTGGGGAAGGAAAGGGGGGGGGCTTGTTAAAGAAGAGACAGATGTATTATTGAGTTGCTGATATGTTGGGGTATCGTATAAGAGTTTGGCCTACAGTACAGTGATTGTGTGGATTTTTTACAAACAGGTAGTTGGTGGGAGGGAGAAGGAAAACCAAGCACAAAATCAAAACAAAAAACCCTTTGAGAAAAGTTTCAGATCTTTGCTGGTGGTAAGAACATCTTAGAAAAGAGAGAGAGAGAGAGTGTGTGTGTGTATTTGTGTGTGTGCGTGCGTGCCTGTGTGTGTTTTAATAAAAATCATGTTACTTAGGTGTTTACAAAGTGTATCTTAATACCCAAACTAACCCCAGTGTATCTGACTCCATAACCTTTCATGTATGACGTAGAGCTAGTTTGACTGCATACAGTACCGAAACACTCATCAGCATATATATATATATATATATATATATCACTAGAGCTAGATTGATTGCACTCTGTACCAAAAACTTAACCATAGTTGTGTTTTATTCATCTCTTTGTTACTGTGACCTTTTCTTTGTTTCGTGTCTTTCTTTTACCCTGTTTTTCCTTTCTAGTCTTGTCTGCATGCATCTGACATAGTATCTGAATGCAACCAGAGCTGTCCGTATTATGAATGCAACCAGAGCTGTCCGTATTATGAATGCAATCAGAGCTGCCTGTATTATGAATGCAACCAGAGCTGCCTGTATTATGAATGCAATCAGAGCTGTCCGTATTATGAATGCAACCAGAGCTGTCCGTATTATGAATGCAACCAGAGCTGTCCGTATTATGAATGCAATCGAGGCTGCCTGTATTATGAATGCAACCAGAGCTGCCTGTATTATGAATGCATTCAGAGCTGTCTGCATTATGAATGCAATCAGAGCTGTCTGCAGTTAGAGTGTAGGAAGTTAGAGGTCCGAGGATTTGCTGGAAGGGAAAGGGGCTTCTTTCGGTAAGACATGGAGCTGAAGAGTTGTCCCTGAAGTTTCTTTCTTCTTTTTCTGCTATTGACAGTGGAGTTTGTTCACCTTCCTTCCACTGCCTTGACTTGACTCCTGGCTAAGAACTTGCATTCAAATAAAGCAGTTTTTCTCTGTTTCAAGACAGCTGTAGAAAATGAGTATGTCAGGCATATTTTCTCTCTTTCAAGACAGCTTCAGAAAATGAGTGTGTCAGGCATATTTTCTCTCTTTCAAAACAGCTGTAGAAAATGAGTGTGTCAGGCGTATTTTCTCTGTTTCAAGACAGCTGCAGAAAATGAGTGTGTCAGCTATGTGTAAGGAAAATGTATCTTTCCAACACCATTAGTTAAAAAAGCTCTTTGCTTCAAGTCAATCATCATCTGTATAAGTTAACCTTGAGTGTAATAAAAAGTAAAATTTATTTTTAAAAACCTTTTCTTTAAAAAGAATGTGAACAGCAGCAAGATATATAATTATATATAAGAAAAAGTGAAGTGTCATTCCAATGACATTAACCTGTGCACATATCACAGATAAGCTGGCTGCCTGTATCACATGCTTAATGCTCAGTTTGTGCAGTTTTGATGTGTTTAAGATGAAATTCACAGTGTTGCTCTTTGCACTTTGTTGTGTCATTTCAATATGATTTGGATGTGATTGAAGGCATAGGCATAATCAGTGTACAAGTTTCATGTAAACCTTAGCATTGCCAGGACTTAACTCGGATTGTGATGGACACTGGTTTAGTTAGATCGTTTCCATATTCCAAAGACAGCTATGGAAAGGAAAATAAAATGTCAGTTGTGTGGAATGAAAAAATTATTCAAAATAAAATCTGTAGAATTGTGTCCATCACAATAGCAATAGGAAAACAAAGATTCCTACTTCTGTACTCCTTGGCCTACAGGTGTGATTTTAACAGTGCTCAGAGTTAAAAGTTCAGTGCTTGGAGATGATTTATACGTTATTGTAGCATCTCTAAGAAACCGTCTCACAGCACAGAACTGTTAACTGAGAACAGTCTGAAAGCACAAGTGCTACATGCACCGGTTCTTTCCATCTTCCTGCATGCATGTCAGTCCTGGACTTTGAGCTTGCAGAGAAGAATTCAAGCAGAGGAAATGCAATGCTGTAGAAACATTGGCATCTCCATGTGATGAATCACTAAGTGCAGAACATCCTCAGACAGACCTCGGGCTGCTATGAAGACTTTCTCACAGTGGTCCAGAAGAGAAAACAAAAGTGGTATAGCCATGGAACAAGAACAGCCAGCCTTTCAAAGATCATCTAGCCAGGCACAGTGCAGGAAAGTAGAAGAAGAGGCAGACAGAAAGACATAGGTGGACAACATCACTGATTGGACTCACAGAGCTTTTCCCAGGCATTGGCACAAATGGAGAAAGCCAATGTTCAGGTCAGTGTAGTGCCCTACAACCGCTTGTGGTTGATGAAGGGACTAGTATCTGCAGTGCAGTAGGTTTGAAGAGTGGCAACTTTGATTGTAGAATCAATCTGACAGTAGCGTCTGTACGGGTCTGACATGTTTTTGTGTGTCTGACAACACACGTTTCTTCTGCCCTCTCTGGCTGACATTTTTCTTGATGTCTGTACCTCTGTTTCCATCTTTCTTATCTTTCCCTTGCAAGAAACTTGTAGTTAGGAGGAGCACATTTTATGTCATGTCATGTTCTGTTTTTTGGCAAGTGTCACACGCTTGTGTTTCTTGTGTTTCTTGAAATTTTTTATGATAAATTCTTGCTGAAGTAAAAATGGTTGGAAGTCGTGGCATGTGCATATACGTGCATGTGTCATCAATTTGACTGTCCAGCTTGTAAGTATGTGCTTGCATGCACATAGTTGTCAGCATGCAAAGCTCAGTGCAAATGTTCTGATGTGGCCTTGAGTGTGTGGCACCTGCTTATTTATGAAATTATGTACAGTTGTAACATCAAAGTATACGGGCTTCTTATATGTTGAAATATATACATGCATGCATGTGCATATCTATGTAGATATGCACACACACACGCATGCACATGCACACATGCTCACACGCATGCATACACACGTGTGTGCATACTCATGTATGTACACACGTATATGTGCAATACATGCACACACACAATTCTCTCTATGTCCGTCTGTCTGTCTCTCCGTCTCTGTCTGTTTCTCTATCTCTCTCTGTCTCTGTCTGTCTGTCTCTCTCATGCACATGGCTGCTCTCTCTCATTCTCTTCCATTCTTCTTACTGTGAAAAAGAAGGATATGATTTAATATGTGTGTGCTGATGTGACTTGAGTTATGTGTGTTAAAGTCAGTGCATATATTTTGTTATGAATGGCCTGTACATGCAGCACAGTCTCCATGTGGGGTGAAGACACTGCATAGTTATGTTGATATTTGTACAAAGACGTTTGTCACAAACTGTGTTTCACATTTCAGTCACAGACAATTCAAACACAGGCTTATGCATTCAGAGACCCTTAGATATTTCTTAGAACTCCCCCACGTAATTTGACAACATGTCAAGTTCACAGACAAATATCAGCAACACATAACATTTCAACAAATTAGCTCAACGTGACTTCCAGAACAAAACCCAACTTTGTAGAGTCTTCATCTGCTAGCAGGGAACGTATAATATAGCCACCGTGGCCCATCAACTCCTAGCAGTGAACTTCCATAATACAGCCACCAAGGCCTTGTTTAAACATAGAGCTATCAGCTACCAGCCCCAAGGCTCTTATCAGTGTTTACAGTTATTCTCTCATTAACAGGTCACTTATAGATAATTATGATTATGCTGGCGACAGCCCTGCAACAAAAAAATTACAGCATTATTAGTCACAGCCTACCCTGATTCAGTACTGTGGAAGGTTCTCTCTCTCTCTCTCTCTCTCTCTCTCTCTCTCTCTCTCTCTCTCTCTCTCTCTCTCTTTCTCTTTCTTTCTTTCTTTCTTTCTCCTACTGCCTCTTCTCCTTCCTTGGAAACCTAGCCAAGTTACTCACCCTTTGTTATTGCAGGCTTGTAATGCTGCAAGAAGAAATGCCATCCTTTATCCTGGGGGCAGATGTTTCCAGTGACACCTCTTACAGCAGGGGGGAAAAAGCTAAAGCTATCAGGGAAAAGACCAGGCATAGTCTCCTCTTCCCATCTCAGCCCCTCTCTCTCTATCCATCTTCCTCTTTGTCAAACTCTCAGACAGCAACTATTGTTGTCTTTCAGTGAAAATGCATTGCGCTGCTGATAGGCACCTGACAAGTCAGGCCCGGTGCATCCGACTTTGGTGTAGGAGAGAATTGTTACCATTTAAGTCTTTCTGGGGAAAAAAAGGCAGGAGAATGGACCAAGAAGGCAGAAAATAGACAAGAAGGAGGTGACAGGAAGAAAAGAAACAGGCCAGAAACAAAGAGAGGGATAGAAAAGAAGGAATTCCTAGCACAGAATTTCCAGAAGGTGGGGATGCTATTTATACTCACAGGGCCCCCCCGGCATCCCCACAGGGAATCTGTGTCCATCTGACCGTAAAGGTAGATTTACCTCTGGCTTTGATTGACTCGGTCATTGACTGTGGTTGTGGGCAACAGGAGCCGAAGGCAGGGGGTCCCCAGGGCCAGGCTACAGAGGGCATGTTGGCCAACTTCTTCAACAGTCTGCTGAACAAAAAGACTGGAGCTGCCGTTCCAGCCAAAGGTCAGCTCTCACTGCACTCTGTGTTGGGGGGAGGGGACGGGATGTTCCTCTGTGTTGTATTTTTGGATGGGGGGATGAATGTTTGTGTGAGCATGCTTGTGTTAGTTTGTTGGCAGTGATAGTGGCTTTTGTTGTTGTTTTGTTTTTTTAGGGAAAGATGCTGTTGTTGATTGCCTCTTCAGTTTTGAACTAAATTTAAGAAATGTGGTTGTTTTTTTTGTTTTTTTTTGTGGTGTGCATGTTGTAGGGGAAGAAGTTACAGATGTTCTGGGGTTAGCTAGTTTGTAATCATCATCATGAGGTTTGTCATGAATTCACCTCACAGCGCACATAAATCACTCCAGGGCCCAGTGCTAAAATTAGCGCACCCTTTCTTTTTACCAAGTCCAAGTGTGGTCAGTTCCTGCTATAATCAGCACCAGCTGGGCTGGGCTGGAATGGAATGGATAGCAGCTGAGAGCAGCTGAAAGTGGGGAAAACTGACAGCTGGGTCCTCTGTGTTGACATCAATACTCTATATTATTAAGAGGTATGTAAATCCTCTGTGTTGATAGCAAGGCTCAATGTTACCATGAGGTATGATATAAATCCTTGGTGTTGACAGCAAGGCTTAATGTTACCATGAGGTATGATATAAATCCTATGCAGTGTTGACAGAAGGCTCAATGTTACCATGAGGTATGATATTAACCACACTCAGTGTTGACATGAAGGCTCAATGTTACCATGAGGTATGATATAAATCCTCTGTGTTGACAGAAGGCTCAATTGTTACCATGAGGTATGATATAAATCCTCTGTGTTGATAGCAAGGCTCAATGTTACCATGAGGTATGATATAAATCCTATGCAGTGTTGACATGAAGGCTCAATGTTACCATGAGGTATGATATAAATCCTATGCAGTGTTGACAAGCGCCAAGGGACTTTACAGTTGTTACCATGAGGTATGATATAAATCCTATGCAGTGTGACATGCAAGGCTTTAACATGAGGTATGATATAAATCCTCATGTGTGAAGAAGGCTCAATGTTACCATGAGGTATGATATAAATCATCAGTGTTGACATGAAGGCTCAATGTTACCATGAGGTATGATATAAATCCTATGCAGTGTTGACATGAAGGCTCAATGTTACCATGAGGTATGATATAAATCCTCTGTGTTGATAGCAAGGCTCAATGTTACCATGAGGTATGATATAAATCCCATGCTGTGTGCACGCTTAATGTCCGAGGAATGTAAATCTATCTGTTGTGACCTATGTTACATGTATTTTTACCACAAATTCTGAGGCTAAGTTACCATGAGGTATTATATTAAAACGCACTCATGTCGACCTGAAGCTATGTTACATGAGTATGTTTTAACCACACTGTTGCATGAGGCTTATGTTACATGAGTATGATATTACCACACTAGTGTCGACATGAGGCTTAATGTTACCATGAGTTGATATTAACCACACTCAGTGTCGAATGAGCTTAATGTTACCATGAGGTATGATATTAACCACACTCTGTTGACATGAAGGCTTAATGTTACCATGAGGTATGATATTAACCACACTCAGTGTCGACATGAAGGCTTAATGTTACCATGAGGTATGATATTAACCACACTCAGTGTCGACATGAAGGCTTAATGTTACCATGAGGTATGATATTAACCACACTCAGTGTTGACATGAAGGCTTAATGTTACCATGAGGTATGATATTAACCACACTCTGTTGACATGAAGGCTTAATGTTACCATGAGGTATGATATTAACCACACTCTGTTGACATGAAGGCTTAATGTTACCATGAGGTATGATATTAACCACACTCTGTTGACATGAAGGCTTAATGTTACCATGAGGTATGATATAAATCCTATGCAGTGTCGACAGCAAGGCTTAAATGAGGTATGATATTAACCACACTCTGTTGACATGAAGGCTTAATGTTACCATGAGGTATGATATTAACCACACTCTGTTGACATGAAGGCTCAATGTTACCATGAGGTATGATATAAATCCTATGCAGTGTCGACAGCAAGGCTTAAATGAGGTATGATATTAACCACACTCAGTGTTGACATGAAGGCTTAATGTTACCATGAGGTATGATATTAACCACACTCAGTGTCGACATGAAGGCTTAATGTTACCATGAGGTATGATATTAACCACACTCTGTTGACATGAAGGCTTAATGTTACCATGAGGTATGATATAAATCCTCTGTATTGACAGCAAGGCTTAATGTTACCATGAGGTATGATATTAACCACACTCAGTGTCGACAGCAAGGCTTAATGTTACCATGAGGTATGATGTAAATTCTGCTCAGTGTTGACAGCAAGGCTGCAGGTTAACATGAGGTATGATCTTAACTGCCAAGAGCAGGTGCACCCTATATGCCGGGGAATAAAATTCTTCTGTACGCTATGTTCATGTCCCTCTTACTCAGAAATCCTGAGGCAAACTCGGTCATTTTAAAAAAATGCACTATCTCCTGAATCATACATGATCGTTTTCATCACTGTCAGGATTATTTTAAGTTTTATTGACCACTTTTTCAGCCGTGTAAAGTTATTGATACCTTCAACAAGAAGTGTCAGCCATTTTGAACAATAACTTCCTAAGCAGTCATGCATAATAACACCAAATACGAGCTAAAAAAACAATCGTTTTTGCCACGGTTTTGCTGCTGGATGTTGCCAAGCAACAGGAGAGTGATCTCCACTAATTTTGGAGTTCTTTCCCTTTAACTGTAGTCCTTTAACTGTAGTCAAGGAAGCTGGCTTGTTTACTTCGGTTCGAAACCCATAAATTTGCGGGTTGTAGGCATATAGAGTGCACATTTAGCCCCGGAAAATTTCCGGGGTGGGGCAGTCAAGTGGTTAACCATGCTCAGTGTTGACAGCAAGGCTGCATGTTCTGTCATCAGACAAAGCTGCTGTGACACGAGATGCTGCTGCGGAACTGGAACGGCTGCGAGGGAAGAAGGGGGTTCCCGAGACTGCCAACTCCAACGACACAGGCGCTTCCGGTCCTGAGATGGCAGGGGCAGGGAACTCTATCGCCGAGGTCGAACCACGGACCACCAGCACCATCAGCTCCCTCCCACTCATCCACCTGTGCGCCGCCAGTCTCCGCCTGTCTGTGTTTCGCGTTCATCCTCATCGCTGCTACCATCATGTACCTTTCTTGTCATGTTACAGACTGGCTATGTGCGCAGCTTTCGCCCCGCGTGGATGAGGGGGGGTTGGGGAGATGGGGGTGGGCCAAGAATGTGCTGGAATAGGGGTGGGGGTGGGTGTGGGGGAGGGTGAGAGATTGGACAGAGATCACAGTGATCAGAACAGGAAACAAACAGGTATATTAAAAAAAAAAACCTCTCTCAGACACCTGAACGATGATGACAAGTTTTCTTCTCCATGACGGCTGATGGGTGGGCCTGAAATGGCCGGGCCTCCTCCTCAGCAAGCGCTGCTGCTACACCACTTTGCAACTAGGTTCAGGAGCTGTTTGTTTAGTCTGTCAGCCAGTCCGCTTCTTCCATGCTACACCACAGTTTGCTTCAGTTCAGATCTGCCAGCTCTCCGACTTGTGTTGTGTGATTCTGCTCCTTGTGCCTGCCTACCTCTGTTAGGTCTGCTTCTCCTCCAGCCAAGTGCACCACTGTTCAAGTTGTTTGTTTGTCTGTCTGTCTGTGTGGTGTGTTGTATTGTCCTACAGCGTTTTGAACCAGTTGGTGACAGAAAGAAAAAGAGTCATCAGTGCAAAACCAAAGATCTCGTAGAAGCGGAATAAGTGAAATGTATTGGTCTGTAGCTTGCCCCACATTAAATGCTCTAGCACCAGTTTACCTGACAGGTTTTTTGTTGTTGTTTTTTCTTCTTCTGGAGTTTGAAAATCTGGATGCACATGCCAGAGAGATTCCTTCAGGCTGATATGACATCATTAGATTGCCCCTTAATGACATCAGATTGCCCTTTGTGACATCAGATTATCCCTTAATGGCGTAGGATTCACCCTTCATTACAACATCAGGTTAACCCTTAATGACATCATCAGATTGACCCATGTAAGGATGGGTCACCCTCCACTTGCACACTGGGGAGTATATAGGTCAATGGGAGTCATTATAAACATTTCTATAGTTATTAAAAAAACAATTAGATGTATTTATACCATTGTTTACTGCAATGATATTGGCTGCATTATATAGAGTAATACTGGACCAGGTGGTTTTTGTCTTTTGTTTGTTTGGGGTTTTTTGTTTGCATTAATGCAGTTGTTTACCAAGAAAAAAATATTTGTGACACCTCATCATTTTTAGCTGTTGGTACCGCAATCACGGTCGTTTCCATTAAACTTGGCAGTAACTGCTTCTAAGTCCATCAGCTGGATCAGTCTTAACAATATTCTAATGGAAAAGACTAAATCTGCTCTGCAGGCGTCCAATCCTCTCCCAGCAGACACCTTAACCATCACTTGTAACAAAATCTATCTAGTAAACTTTCAAAGTTCATAATTTGCCGTACCAATTTGTGACACAGCCAAGTTCAGAAAACGTGGCAGCTGTTAATGGCAGACAGCAACTCCCACGAGAGTCTGGTTTGTGTAAACAGTGGATGCTGCCATTGTAACCACATGTTACCCAGCACTAAAGGATGTTCAATGGTTTCCAAAAGTGACTTTCCCCTGGGGTGCTGGCAAGCGCTTGGGGAAGAGTGGAGTTAAATGTTTTGGGGAGAGGGTGGGAGGGGGGGGGTTTGGTTTCTTGGCTAGAGCTTCGAGGTTCACGAATCTTAAGATGTTGTGTATGCGGCCGTTCCCCTCCCCCCCCACCATGAAGGTAGCCACATTCACTCTTTGGGGAAATTTTTTTTTAAATGAATATGAATGAAGATGTAAGGCCTGACTGTCAGCAAAGAAGGCATGTTCCCTAGGGAAGACAGAACCAGCGGCATCGTGAAGAAATAATGACAGTTGACGAACAACCATCACAGATTGTTTCGTACAGTTTGACCAGATTCCATATCTAAATTTTCAGCATTGTTGTCAGCTGTGTTCTGGTCAACAAGTTGTAACCTGTATTCACTGCACCTGTCTCTCCCACCACCGCAAAGGAGAGAAAAGAAACATCTCAGCTCTTTATGTTAATTTCATGTGACATGTATTTCCATTTGTCTGGGATCTTCTCTAAGACCATGACTGTCAATTGTCCTGTTTGCAGAAATTGGGTTTTTATGAAAAACGTCCAAGTAATTGGCTTTCTTGCAGTTTATTCCAGTGAACTTAAAAGTAGTTGTTAAAAAAAAAAGCAACTGTAAAAATCATTTTAAAATGTGGTTAGTGAGAAATGGTGGTGGAATGGTGTATGAAGAGACCCAAATATACTAGTGTATAGAAAAAAGGCTGGAGGAATGAATTTTGAGGATTCTGAATTGACAACTTCTCTATCACTGTACTCTCTGGCATGTTAAATCTGAATTGTCTTCGTTATCTTCTTAATTTTTTCTGTTTTGTCTTTTGTGCTATAGCTAGATTTCCAAGATTCGCTATTCTTGATATTTTTGGACATGGTAAAGGTAAGAGCATTCCATTTTGGGGGAGGATATCTAAACTCAGCACATATTATTCGTGTGTTGTTATTGTATATCATCCATTCCTACTGGCACACAAAGACTTGTTCTTCGAATCATGAGATTTAGCCTGTATACAGGATTGTATATGCATCTGTCTGCATGCACTATATCCTGGCCTACATGATTGTGTACGCATGTGTTCAGGCACTAGACCTTGGCCTACATGATTGTGTACGCATGTGTTCAGGCACTAGACCTTGGCCTACATGATTGTGTACGCATGTGTTCAGGCACTAGACCTTGGCCTACAGGATTGTGTGTTCAGGCACTAGACTTTGGCCTACAGGATTGTGTGCTCAGGCACTAGACTTTGGCCTACAGGATTGTGTGCTCAGGCACTAGACTTTGGCCTACAGGATTGTGTTCAGGCACTAGACCTTGGCCTACAGGATTGTGTGTTCAGGCACTAGACCTTGGCCTACAGGATTGTGTGTTCAGGCACTAGACCTTGGCCTACAGGATTGTGTTCAGGCACTAGACTTTGGCCTACAGGATTGTGTTCAGGCACTAGACCTTGGCCTACAGGATTGTGTGTCCAGGCACTAACTAGACCTTGGCCTGCAGGATTATGTGTTCAGGCACTAACTAGACCTTGGCCTGCAGGATTGTGTGTTCAGGCACTAACTAGACCTTGGCCTGCAGGATTATGTGTTCAGGCACTAACTAGACCTTGGCCTGCAGGATTATATGTTCAGGCACTAACTAGACCTTGGCCTGCAGGATTATGTGTTCGGGCACTAGACCTTGGCTTACAGGATTATATGTTCAGGCACTAACTAGACCTTGGCCTACAGGATTGTGTGCTCAGGCACTAGACCTTGGCCTACAGGATTGAGTGCTCAGGCACTAGACCTTGGCCTACAGGATTGTGTGTCCAGGCACTAACTAGACCTTGGCCTGCAGGATTATGTGTTCAGGCACTAACTAGACCTTGGCCTGCAGGATTGTGTGCTCAGGCACTAGACTTTGGCCTGCAGGATTGTGTTCAGGCACTAGACCTTGGCTTACAGGATTATATGTTCAGGCACTAACTAGACCTTGGCCTGCAGGATTGTGTGTTCAGGCACTAACTAGACCTTGGCCTGCAGGATTATGTGTTCAGGCACTAACTAGACCTTGGCCTGCAGGATTATGTGTTCAGGCACTAGACCTTGGCTTACAGGATTAAGACCTGGCCTGCAGTTGACCTTGTAATTGCCCTTTAAGGGATGATTAAAGTGTCTTTGACTTGACTTGCAGGATTGTGTGTTCAGACAGTAGACTTTGGCCTACAGAATTGTGTCTGCATGTGTTCATAAACTTGAGCTTGGCTTAAACTCTAATTGGAAAGGATGGATAAGGGAGTGGAATCTATTGATGGTGGTTCCAAAGGGAATATGGCCCAAGAGACATATCCTAAGAGACATGTTCGAAATGGCTGTACAAGTGGGATTGGAACCATTGACCCTTGCCTGGATAGAACATAAGTGTCCTATGCACTGAGCCGTCATGTGGCCTGTTGTCACTCACAACTTCAGCTGTGTTCCTAACTTACTGCATGGCGGCGCCACAACCTGTGAAGGAAGGTAGATGAATGTATTACCAAGTGTTGCATGTGTTCAACATGATATATCTGAAAGCACATAAGGTAGTAGTGTAATTCCTTACCGTTTGTTGCTTGAATTTAACGCTTTTAGCAACAAAGAAAGAAGCAGTTAAGTTGAACATTATTTGTTGCATGTTTTTGGTGGTTGTTTTTTTGTTGTTGTTTTTTTTTGGGGGGGGGGGTTGAAGAAGTAGATGAATTTATTATCAAGTGTTGCTGGTGTTCAACATGATATATCTGAAAGCACATAAGGTAGTAGTGTAATTCCTTACCGTTTGTTGCTTGAATTTAACGCTTTTAGCAACAAAGAAAGAAGCAGTTAAGTTGAACATTATTTGTTGCATGTTTTTGGTGGTTGTTTTTTTGTTCTTTTTTGGGGGGGAAGTAGATGAATTTATTATCAAGTGTTGCTGGTGTTCAACATGATATTTCTTAAAGCATATAAAATTTACACTGTAAGGCAGTGATGTAAGGAAATTGTGCGAAAAAAAAAGCTGTACAAAGGAGGAGCAGGTGAAATTTGTCGCCTTCATTTTCAAGCCACAAACTTTACCTGAAACACACTGCACAACAGGATTTGGTCAGTGAAAGTCTGGAATGCCTTGGATTTGAACTTACAGTTAAAGTCACTTATTCTACTTGTACTGTGTGTTTAGTGGAACAGATTTCTCTGCCTTGTTATACTGTATAGGGGTTTTAGACCACAGCAGACGCAGCAGTTAAACAGTCTGATTGTCTGGGCAGTGGGGAGGTCGTGGAAGAAATCTCAATACTCAGAGCTACACCATGCAATGGCCTGTGTTGTTGTTCTGTGATCAACATGTCTATATAAGGAAAAAAAAGTAAATAGTCCTATAGGAAAAACACCACTTGTTATACATATTTACCGCAGTATGGAGTAGAGCATGACAAAACGGAATGTAGTGACCGACACCACCCATCCCTCACCCCCACCCAGCTTCAGAGCAAACCAATAACAAGTGGTTCAGCCTTGAAAGGAACACTGTGATTAGTTGACAGCCAGGACCATGTGACAATCATCATGGCTGTCTCCCCCGTCACAGAATACTGCCGAAGGGAGAGTCTCCCTGCCGCTTGCTTCCAGTGCTCTGGCTAACACTCCTGGTTTACACACACACCCCTTCCTCACCCCCCCCCTCTTTTTTTTTTTTTACATAGATGTGCACAAGCCTGGAGGTATATATATCTCTCCACTATTCCATTCCTGTTGGTTTGTCTCTCTCATTCTGTGTGGGGGTGCTTCTGGGCAACCCCCCCCTCCCCAATCCCCAGTCTTTGCTCCCCTTTTCATTGCTGTTAAGGACGACCACTTGTGTGATGGTTGTCATTATTGTTCATGCTGTCATTTCAGTCATTCGCTCTTGTGTTTTTGTTCCCCCCTCACATTCATGTGTTTGTTGAATTCTGCTTGTTCCCTGGTCTGGAATCATCTTTTTATTGTACAGAAATTATAATAAATAATAATAATAATTTAACAACAAAGAAAGTCCATGAAATGTACCTGTACATATATATAATCTGTAAACAAACAAACAAACAAAATATCAACTTGGGTATATTTTTCATGCTTTGTTGATACTCGTCTGCAATGGGAATGTGTTTGTTTCACCTCATTCTTGAAACTCGTCTTCATATTTTTAAATTGCGCTTGGTGAGTAGCTGTTGTGTTTGACTGTTCTAGGCGTTTTTAACTGATTTCATTACTTCACTGGTCAGGTGCTTCTCAGCTAAGCGAACGAGTCTCTGCTGTTAACGGGTTCAAATTTGTGTGTGCTTATTTCCATTTTATGCTTCTATTTTCATTGTTGATACTTTGACTTGCTCTGATTATGATAGCTTGCTTATTTCTTCTTTTTTTTGGGGGGGGGGGAGGGTTGGTGTGTAGGATTTTTTCATGTGAGATCAACTTTTATTAGTTAAGTAGGCAACAGGAACAGTTTGATTTTCCTTCAGAAATGTTGTTAATGTATATCCATGCATATTAGTTAGGGTTGGGTAGTTGTTGGGGGATTTGGGTGGGGGTGTTGACTTTTCAGTGTGATAAGGTCTGGTGAGTCAGGATTTCAAAACAAAACAGAACAAACTGATTGTTTCAAATGTTGGAGCATCTGTGTCAGTTTGTTGTTTCAGAAAATAGGGTCACCCTTGCCCACAGTGTTTGCTATTCCAAAGAGAACATCAGGCATGGGATTTTCTGTTAATTGTGTGGAATCACTATGGTTGTTTTGCATCCTAAATTATTTGTTTGTGTATTGCTACATATCTTAACAGTGGGTTTGGTTGTTGGGTTGTTGTTGTTTTTTGTGGGGGGGGGCTGTTGTTCCCCTGCTTGAGAATTAAAAAAAATTTTTTTTTTATACAGCACAAGAGAATCACATCATCTGGAAAAGTTGAATAGAGCTTTTGAGAAGCATGTTTTAAATTGTGCTGCTTTTCTTCCCACCTTGTCTGTTTAGGTAGTAGGACTTTGATTAGGAAATCTGTGCTTTTCCTTATCTATTAATTAAGTATATATGCGGGGATGGTCCTGTTTGTTCCATCTCTGTTCAGTTGAATTTGAAAGGATATTTTGATGACCCGTGAAGCGACAGAGTAGATTGATGAGGGGAGAGGATGTTTTAGGGGTGAAAAGAACGGCTTTATTTGTGATCACATCTGTTCGTCGCTTGTTTTGAAGAGAAATGATGTGTTCTTTAAGGGTGTGTTCCTTCCCTATGTCACAAATCTTTGACTTTGCTTTTTTTCAACCCTGTCCCTCGCACTTGTCTGTTTTCAGTGGCAGAAAGCGTTTTGTTTTTTGTCCTACCTTCCATTGCTTTGGTTCGTTTCCTGTGTGCAAGTGCAGGATTCCTGTCCCTCAGATATCTGCCAGTTTAGTTTCAGCAAAATCCCATGCCTGTATGCGCATGCACACACACAGACCACGACATTCTTAAAGACTTTCATAAAATCTTGTTGACATTTTGTGAATTTGCATAGAAACTTTTTTTATTCGCTACACTTTAGTAGGTAGCTTTTTCTAACATAAATTGAAAGTACAAGTTCACATGAAAAAAACAGATCTTGCTCTTCATGCTTTGTTAAGATTAATCTTCTTTTTTAAAAATTGTTATATATTACATTACTTCATTCAGTTTTCTCCAAAGAAATTTAAACATTACATTGTGTGTGGAAAGAGTTGTAAAGATGTTGGGAAAGTAATAACCTAAAAATGTACAAATAAGTAGGAACATAAAAGAAATCATAGGTGTATGTTTTGCATTTAAAAAGAACTAATTTTTTTTGTTCCCTTCATTTATTTTGTGGAATAATTAAGTCTAAAGTCAGTTTTCTGTGATATAAAGAGTGGTGACTGACAGATGGTACAGCATGATGAGACTGTCAGTGAGTGTCGAATGTAGAGGGTGTTTTAAATGTATTGTGACCGCTCCACCACAGAATGAGTCACGTTGCACCGCAGGACAATTTTAAACTGTTGACATGTTATCCATCTGTAATTTAAATATATTCAATTAAGAATTTTTTTTTTAAAACCAGATTGACAATCGGACAGTTCTATGAAAAGCTACTACAGATTGTAATGCTAGACGCCAGAAAGTGACAAAATGAGAAGTTGAGGAATATTTCATCATATTATGTGGTCAGGATGAGGGGTTAGGTGCTTTTAAACGCTCTTGTTAGAGCAAAAGGAAACAAAATTCCAACTTGATACTTCAGTACAAGGTAGAAGAAAACTTGGAGCTTTATAGCCAGTCAATTCAAACTCAGAGTCAACAACCTGACCTCCACCTGCCTAAATCACTCCTAGCAGAAATGTGGGCTGGGTGCTGTGTGACTCATTTTGTCATGGAAGGTCACAATTGGCCTTGATACTGGGATGTGATTTTTTATGGTTTTTTGGTCTTTGCGCCCGTTGGCGATAATGGCTGGGCCTGACCAGCCAGCATCCTGGTATGATTGGTGTACAGTGGACAGTTGTGTACAGTTTTTCAGTTTTATAGATCTATAGGCTGCTAGAGTAGTTGGTTGCTTGTGTTGGTTGGTTGGTAGGTCACTTCACGCTCACGTTTATTTATTGGTTGCTTTTTGTTTGGAATGTGGTTTGATGACAGTAGTAGTGTAGAGTCTGTATCATTTGCTGAATCGGAACAAACAAACCACTTGAAAGGAAAGCTTTCGTTATGTCTAGTATGCAGTTGCCTTTATACTGTTCTGTTGTCAGCTTTGAAGGGGGGGGGGGGTGTTGATTTGTTTTCTGTTGCTACTTCATTCTTATCACTATGCCTGTTTTTAGTTTTTTATTACTATTGTTATGATCATTGTTAGCATTGTTGTTATTGGCATTATTGTTACTGTAAAGATTTGGGGTGTGAGAGAGAGTGGGATAAGAACGAGTTAACTTGAACATCAGTGCCAGACCGTAGCTTTTTACTGTAGTGAGCATTTTCCGGGGTCTTTGTTTGGTAAATGTTTCCCTTGAACCAAAACTGCATTTTCTTCTTCCTTCATGGTTGGTATTTATTTCTGATTTTTTAAAAATCAACAAAAGGAATTAAAAAGAAAAGAAAAATACTAAACAAAAAAGCACGGGCCATGAACAATGTTCAAAACATGCTGATAGAATGAAAACAGATTTTGCATATGCGACCGTTTTTGCCCAACATTAATTAAGGTAGCCACATGCAACTTTGGGACATGGTCTGTTTTCCTGACAGCGTTCAAAACCTGTTGATTGAAGTTCTGTCAACTTCAGGGTCACAAGAAAGAGTCAGCATTCTGATAGGAGAATGCATGGAATTTAGTTATAGTCTGTCTCTTTATACAAAGTTGGAAAAAACTTTTTTTTGTTTTGAAGTGCTTATATTTGAAGTTCTTCCAATATACCTGTAGATAATTCCGCTAATTTGTTTTTCACCACAGCCCCAAGCATTGTCTTCAGTGATTTCTTTCTGGAGAACAAAAAATGTGTACATGTGTGTGTGTGAGTGAGTGAATAATGACAAAATGAAAACTAAATTTTTTTAGTTTGATATCAGGACAGATGCCTCTTTACCACCCCACCCTTCCCCCTAATCGGATGTGAAGGCTCCGTCAGATTGTCTTTGACTCTTTGTCAGATTTCCTCGCCCCCTTTCACCCTCTGCCCCCTCCTTCCACAACCCCCACCACCACTGGATGGGTGCATTCTCTCTAGGTCACGTGACGATGTGATTGTGTATACATGTATATTCTGGGATGCAGTGGGGAGATGGGCGGCAGATGGATTCAGTATGTTGAGTGTCTGTATAATATGTGTGTGTGTGTGTATGTGTGCGAGTTAGATAGGGAGACTGTGTGTGTGTGCTTGTATGTAGTATACATGCTCATGCCTGCAAGCTCTAATTGGATTTAAGTTGGCTTTTTTTGGGTTTAGGTTTATTTTTTGTTTGTTTTGTTTTGGGTTTTTTTGTGTTGTTCTGGTTTGTTTTGTTGTTGCTGTTTCTGGTCATACCCCTTTCCCTCCTTTTTTTTCTGCCATGTCTGAATAAAGCCAGACTTGCATGCCCACTCAGTCCTGATTTAATTTATGCATTATCAAGAGTCGTGGTTCCTTTTCCAGCAGCTTTCTCCGCTGGCTGTAAAGCAAGGGTGTGATGTGACCTGCGTGAGATTAAGAGAGAGAGAGTTGGCGTGGGAAAAAATGGGGTGACGTTTTGCTCTGAAATACTATCACTAGCTAGAGTGTGGATGGTGATTATCATTATTATTGTTATGAGTACTATTGTTATATTTTTTGCCTCTGGCTTGCGAATGATTTCCATTTCTGTCCTGAGTTGGTGGGTTTTTGTTCTTGCCTCAGCAAAAAAAAAGAAGAAAAAAAAAAGAACCATAATCCATTGGAGACGATTGGTGACATGTTCATATTGGTAAATTCTACTATGGCTTGACAAATAGAGAAAAATTGATGTGGCAACGGTTTGTTTGAAATGGTCGTGTCAGTGACAGTACAGTGGTTTATACCACAACATGACGGATCGGTAGACTGCGACCGAGTGACGTCATTTCAACAGATCATTTAAGGGTTGTTGCAATAAAAACAGTCTAAGTACCATCTTCATATTTCTTCCTTCTGTCAGTGTGTGTGTGGGAAAGAGAGACAGAGCAAGCAAATGTTAACATATAACACTGTGTGTGTATTCAGACGTATGTGTGCGAGCAAGCAAGCGTTACCATATACATATACTACTGAATGAAAACATAAGGGCGGGAGATCATCAAAGAAGGTGGTTGTCAAAAGGAGGGATTGTATTGTATACCACTTGTCATGGCTGATTTCTCTGTGAAATTCAGGCTGCTCTCCCTGGGTAGAGCACAAAGCCACAAGAGCACTGCCACCTTTTTTTTCTTTCTTGTCCTGTCTGGATGTGGTGGTGCTTGTCACCCCAGGCAGGTGTCTCAGTCTGGCTCCACTACTAACCTACTATTGTCATCATCAGTATATATAGTAGGCAGTGTCCTGCATGTGTTGGCACAGTGTAGCCACCACTGAGCACCAATGCAGTGACCCAGCAGCAGAGCAGGGCCCCTCTGGTTGGTGACTCCATGGCAGCTTGCCATTGATAAGCTCCCCATGGACTTCCTACCCAAAAGATATGACATGATGAACCTCAGCTTGGCACAGGCAAAGAGAGATAAAGAGATGAGCTTTGTGGGAACAGCAGGGTAGGAACAGCGTAGAAGATGCAGCAGCAAAAAACAAAACAAAGCAAAACAGATAGCAGAGTGATTAAGACTGTTCAACTTCAGTCGCATTTGTCCATAAAGTCGTGGGTTCAAATCTTAGCAGCGTCTGCTGTTAGGGATTTTTCGGACTCCGGCCGGCTCCTACCCAGAGTGTGCTGTGAGCTCAGTGGGAAGACTGGGACCACACAGTTGAGCATCATCCACTTAACGGATGTGAGTTTGAGTGTTGCTCAAATCACATGACCAACACTGCAGGTGTCTGTATCTCTCAGGCCTGGTTGACGCCAGGATATATTATGATAGTAAGTGTAAAGTACAACCCTGTCAAGTAGTCTCAAAGCATATGCACTTCCACAACAGCAGCATTACATCATCCTCATTGATCATTGATCATGCAATGAAATTTTTTTTTTTAAATTGCCTCTGATTCAGTGGTCCTGGTTGCTCTGGTCTCATGGTAACCTCATATTCGGTTCCCCATACATTCTGTTTGTGTGGTGAGTTTGTGTCAAAGCATTTGGGGTTGGGGGTTCGCAGGGGACAGAGCTAATACTGTCGTTAGTAGGGGGCTTAGTAGGTGGTGTCCTGTGTATGTTAGCTCAGAACAGGCACCACTGAACACTACCAAAGTGACCCAGCAGCAGTGCAGGGCTCCTCTGGTTGGTGGCCCCACAGCGGCCTGATAGTGATGGGCTCCCTGTGGACTTCCGACCCTGGGGATGAGACATAACAAATCTGGATATGGCTGTGTCGGGGAGATTGGAATGAGTGGTGTGGGAACAGGATGGGGGATGTCACAGAAGATGAGGCTGCAAAAAAGAGAGCAAAAAAAAGCAGCGTCTGCTGAATTAAAGGTGGGGATTTTTACGATCTCCCAGGTCAGGTGCAGATGTGCCAGTGCCTTTATTCCTTTTGTGTACATACATATGCAGAAAATCAGATAAGCATTTTAATGATCCTGTAATTTATGTCGGCGTTTGTACTAGGTTACGGAAACACAAATATACCCAGCAGACATCCCTAAAGTCAGAATGTGGCTACCTTCATGCTGAGCCAAAACAGTCGCATAAGCAAAATCTCACACCATTGGTGAACCTTGGAGCTCTAGCCGAATAATGAAAAAACCACCACACACACATATGGAAGAAACAGGCACCAGTAGCACTGTGTTAAAACACACACTCACAAACTTTTTTTAAAAAGTGCAAATAAGAATGGGAGTATAATCATATTTTGTATGTTCATAATCCACTGAGGACACAATAATGACCTTCACACGCTTGCTTTCAACAAAACTCAATACACATTTTGATCTCAGATTCTTTACTGGACAGGTGAATAGCTAATACATAGTGAGGTCTTTTTGTTATTATTTTTTCCTCTCATCTAAGTTGTTCTGCAAACTATGATCAACAAGCGAACCATACCCCAAGCATCTTGTGGGTTTGAAAATAAGTAGGCATGATATATTAACTGTACAAAAATCGTAAAATACAAACATAATTCAGCTTTCTTCAAAGGCAAAATATTGTGAAAGCATCTAAGGTTATATGTACACAACAAGCAAACTGTTGCTGTTTGTAATGCGTAGTGAAATTTCACCTGTAAACTATCTGGTGTCATGAGCACATTTAGCTGATCTCTATCTGTTGGTTCAATTCACCACTAGAAAGGGAAGGGCAGAAGATTTTTTTTTTTTTTTTTTGGGGGGGGGAATGCTACTACAGCAGAAAACCTGTTTTCCACTCCCTTTATTTCCCAGTAAGAAGAAAGGTGGCAGGATGGTTTAGACATTCACCTGCCTAACAAGTAACCCTGGGTTTGATTCCCAGCCTTGCCCTTTCTTCCCAGTTTGAGTGGAAAATCAAACTGAATGTCAAGTCTTTCGGAGAAGACTCTAAACCAGTCAGACCAGTATGCTTGCTGACTTGTGCATGTAAAAAAAGAACCCATGACAGTTGAAAAGAGTAGGGAGGAACCTCCCCCCAACTGTCCTGGAAAAATTGGTAGTTTCAATTCTCAACCGCATCCCCGAAGTGAGAATGCAGCTACCTATATGGCAGGGAAACAACCAGTCACATGTGCAAAACTCTCCCCATTGGTCAACCTCGGAGCTCGAGATGAGAACAGCACCCCCCCCCCCCCCCCCCCCCCCTCCAAAAAAAACACCAAATCCAAGTTATTTTCTTATATAATACCTCACCTAATACACTTTATTTTATCGTGTCTGAAAAATAATTAAAGCTTTTTTGGTTTAGGTTTTTTTCTTTTAGGGGGAAGGGCAGGTTGTTGTTGGTTTATATATATATATATATATATATATATATATATTTATATATATATATTTATATATATGTAAAGAGCCTGAAAAACAATCAATGGTAATCTCTACATTGCAAACTGAATGTAAGATTACACTTGTTTTAAGGTGAAAAAAAGGAAAGAAAGTAAGACAAAACCTGTCTTTCCACTGAATTGAATCATTTTCTCATACAGAGAGAGAGAGAGAGAGAGAGAGAGAGAGAAGAGAGAGAGAAAGAGAGAGAGAGAAAGAGAGAGAGAGAGAGTGTATATATATATAAATTAATACTTAACATTCTGTGTACACTGAGGTATGCAACCAGCCTAAAATGGCACAAGGTACAAATACAGGCAAAGAAATTGTTCTAACTCTGCGTATTATTTAAGGCTTCAATATCAGGAATATAGTATACTGAATGCATGTGCACATACATGCTTTATATATACAGTCACACACATGTGTGCGTGTGTGTGTGTGTGTATGTTTGTCTCTGCGCGTGTCTGTGTGTGATTGTCTATGTACTTGTGCGTGTATGTATGTACACAAATATTTCAAAGTACAAAGCAAGTACAACAATAACTACCCCATTAAACTAAAATATCTATTTTAAAAAAATGCATAGCAGATAAAAAAAACAACAAAATTTACCTAAGACAAACAAGAATTGCACACAGGTAAAACCAGGGGAAAATGCAAATCACAAAATCCTGTGGAAGAAAAGAGGACCACAAAAAATATCCCTGATACCACAGCAAGGTAATAAAAATCACATGTAAAAACAGGCAATAAGCACAACAAAGGGAACATTGTTGCTAAAGGGATGGTGGTTAAGTTGCTCTTTCAGGAGACATTTCCCCTCCCCATCCACTGCTACCTCTCTATGGAGCATGTCCTCTTTCCCGTCACCCTCATTTTTCTGATTTACAACACAAATTCTGTCATCTTTTCAGTTCAGTGCAATGTATTATTACTCATGCTGTCACATCCCTCTAAAACCAAAACTTGAATGAATACTTAAAGAAATCAAATGACAGTAACGTAACTTTTCCATTCTTTTGGTAAATAAAACCAAGCTGTGTTGAGGACACCGGCCATTCCATTTCATCTACAGGTTGCCAAAAAAAAAAAAAAAAAAAAAGAGCCCAAAAGATATGACAAACACTACAAAGTAATCAAAAGTACTTATGAAATGCCACATGGGCAACTGAAACTACAGAATAGACATCCTGAGCCCATCCCAGTGTTAAGCTTATGAGACTGCAAGAATACTTGTAAATGGGGTAGGAGAAGCTAGCAGGTAATACAATAGCTAGGCCAGATATGTGTTACTGGATTATGACCAAACAAACAAAAACAAACCAAAAGAAGAAAACAAGTGAGCAACATTAAATAGCCAAACAAACCAAATCAATGAACATCAAACGGGTGGGCAACAATATATTTATAACAAAAAAACCCCACAAAAACAAAAACACCCCCCCCAAAAATGCAGTGCGGTTGAAAGACATTTCAAATCAACAACAATGAACCCCATAGTATCACACCATACAACTGTTTTCTCAAAGTCCCAAGAAGAGATCCACTGCACTTATGTCTGTAGACGGTTAAACACAGCCTCCTTTCACAAAGAAAGGCAGGCCAGATGTGGCTATCGGCATGGATGCCAGGAATACCTGCTGTGTGCACACTGTGCAGAAGTAGTAATGGTCTGAATGAAGACTGTCAAACACTGGTTCATATATATCATCATTTTTCTGTTTGTTTGTTTGTTCCTCGGTTAGACCTCTGAGGTTCACTGATGCTGAGATTTTGCGTACGTGACAGTTTCTAACCCAAGTGGCCAGATCCTGACTTCAGGGCTGGTGTCTAAACACGACACCTGTTTACATGCATTGTTAACATCTCTTCCTACCGACATGAAATGGCCTACTCTTCTGAAAGGCAGAACAGGTTTTTACCATGTATGAGAGATCTTCTCCATGCCTACGCACATGGGATCTTGATGTATAGTCTCATCTGAGGGACTTTTGGGGGAGTGGAGTCAGAACTGATGGTAAAATTCTCTAACACAGGCCTCCGTGGTGGCTTGATCCTGGGTTCTCAGATCACAGGCGCAACGCTAAAACCACACGGCTATCCCACCCCCTATAGGTTTATATACATTTCAGTGTAAAGAGAAAAACAAGAATTTCAGCCACCAACAGGAGCTGAAACAAAAGCAAAAAGATTGCACAATGCCTCCTCAACTTAAAGAGAACCCCCCAATCCAGATGTTAATATTTTGAGTTCAATCCAATCCTCATCCCAAAGGCATTCCAAAACCGAAGATGAACCATCCCCAAAACACATCAAAAGCCTTTCACAACCGTGTTAGACTTAAATGAATTGAACCCAAAAAATATCAAACACACCAAAAAACAAACCAATACAGAAAAATGTTTAAGCAGATGTGCACACATACACAAACCAAAAAAAGCACTGCTGCATTGTGTTCAATATTCTTTATAAAAACAAAACAAAAAACACATAATAAATAAACACATTATAAAATGGATAGGTTAATATTTGCCAAATCAAAGCAAGAAGATTCTCATTAAGCAGCAAGATAAGTAGGCACACCTCCACAAACTGGCTTTTGTTGACAAAATACAAGACATTCCTACAAAAGAAAAACAAAACTCTGTCACATTTGGCACAATCTTTAAAGCTTTTTTTCACATGGTATAATTATATGCTAAGGAGTCAGGTCCCAAGCCTGTTTAACAATCAGGTTAAAAAACAAAACAAAAAGAAACGTCATGCTAACAAATACTGAAGAAGACAAAAAACACTGTAAATGACATAACAGAAAACAATGCCTGTGCTGAATGTCAGTCTATCTGCCATGTGCACACCTGTATTTCACGGAGATTTCATTTCCTGGTTAGAGCTCCGAGGTTCACCAAGGGTGTAGTTTTGCATATGTGACCGTTTGTCCACCATGAAGGTAGCTGCATCCCAACTTTAGGGATGACGTCTAAACACGACGCAAATGTGCATGTGTTTATCAATAATCTTGGTTTTCGGTGTTTTTTAAAATTGTTGTCATCCACCCCTACTGGCATGCAGTAGTGCACTCTTCTGAAAGGTGAAAAGGGTTTTAACATTCACACACAGGACCTCTGTCTACAGTCTCATCCAAAGAAAGTGGAGTTGGTACCGACATTTACTCCAGGAAAATTTTTTTTCTTAAACAGGTGCCTCAATGGTGGCTTGATCCTGGGCTGTCAGATCATGAGTGCAACGATCTTAACCACTGAGCATATCCCACCCCCACCCCTGCTGGTCTGTTGGTTTCTGACTGCTGATGTCAGCCATCTTGGATTGAGAGTCCTCTAAGGTGCTCAGTTTCTTCACAAATGTTTCACTAAAAAACCCCAAAAAACCAACCCAGGAGCATACTGTTTGCTGTCAGATTTTGCCAAAGTAGACTTCTAATTTATCTTACAAGACATGTGTTCTGATTATAACTTTTTTCCCCCTCTACAACTTGACTGGTTAAACAGCAACAGCTCAGAATATATGATACATTCTACACTTCCAAAAGCGTGAAGAAAATTCTGAAAATTGAAGATATGCTGATATGATACTGACAAAGAGTTTTTATCAAAGAACAGACATTGTCGCAATTTTACATAGCATAGTGAAAGCCAATGGAAGGTCGATATTTGCTGGAATTTTGACTCAGTGCCTTTACATCAAAGGTTTCATATTAAATACATGAAAACTAAACAGCCTTGTGGGTTTTTTCCCAAGCATTCACAAACTTGTTTAAAGAATCACAGACATGGAACACCATTCCTCCAGACTTAAAATCACAAACCATAATAACCCTGTACAAAATCAAACTCATAACAAGTTCCATAAATACATCCTCAACAACTCCAACCTCCAACAACAAAATCACGACCAAAAATCCAATAGATAGGTCAAAAGATAGGTCAAGCGCTTTGATTTGTTTTTGCAAGATATAGTGCTATATAAATTCCAATTATTATTATCATTCTTATTCTTAAATACAGTTCAAAGATTACGTAAAAAAAAGATAAATAAATAAATAAGTTTGTTTTTTGAAAAATTCAACAAAGAATAAAGCCATATAATGTAGCGGTCTATTCAACAAAGAATAAAGCTATATAATGCACCAGTCTATTCAACAAAGAATAAAGCTATATAATGTACCAGTCTATTCAACAAAGAATAAGGCCATTACAAGGTAAAGGTCTATCTAAAAAAGGGTAAAGCCATATAAGGTAACAATCTAACAAAGAATAAAGCCATATAAGGTAATCTATCTATAAAAGAATAAAGCCATATAAGGCAAAGGCCTACCCCCCCCCCCCCCCCCTCCCAATAATTGAACCCAAAGCAATACAAGCAAAAGCAAATGATTTATACACACGATTCATTTCACAGAGGCACAATATAATTTTTCCCCATAAAGCTGTCAGATTCTCAATACAATGTCTGCATGCGTCAAGAACTCACATCAGTCTCTACACCGCCATTTTACCCATAGGAAACGATAAATTCATCATCCACAGTTTTTGGGTAAACTTAACTCATCTCAGATCTGACATTTCCTACAAAATGTGATTTTAGAAAAGTGGATAAATTGTGCTCCTTGACAAAAAAAGCAAACATGATGATTTCTAAGCATATTACGTTCTTGTTAACAGGAATGTTCACAGAGGTGGAATTTAAAAATGATGGTGAACAACATAATATTAGAAAGCCACTACGAATTCGTACCTGGTTTGAAGCATTTTAATTTGTCGTGTGCGTACATGTGCTTACATCCACACACAAGCCTGGTCCTATCTGTATCTAATTTTACTCAGCAACATACTATCTTTTGTTTGTGTGTGTGGTGTGTGTGTGAATGTGTGTGTCATGTGTGTGTGTGTGTGTTTGGGAATATGTGTGTGTTATGTGTGTGTGAGTGTTATGTATGTGAGTTGGTGTGGCGGTGTGTGTGTGTGTAGTGTGTGTGTGTGTGTGTGTTGTGTGTGTGTGTGTGTGTGTGGGAAGCATGTACCAGGTCTGAAACGGTCGACAAATATCGACATAACCATGCACCTACAGCACAACACAACACAATCATGCTGAAGCAAACAACAACAAAGTTTCACAAACAAATCGGTACGCAAGAGAGAACCCACACCAATACACCTCTATACATGTTATACAGTGGAAAAGATACTTATACTAGTTTGGACTTCATCGTTGCGAAACTCCCACATGACTAACAAGCATTCAAGTTGAACATAACCAACAATCACACCTTGTCATCCATTATTGCAAGACTCCCACAACCAGTACACCAGCAGACTACTCTCTCTTCCCTCCTCACACAGCTCCACAACCACCTCCTCTTGTGACAGGGGCCAGGCTGGACAAGCTTACCTCCTCTGGGCAAAGACAAAGGCCAGGCCTGCAGCCAGCCCCAGAGTCACCAGCCCGCCCACGATGGGCAGGGCGACCTTGGCTCCCTTCAGCAGCTGCTGCTTCAGCAAGTCCCGGGTGGGGTTCAGGCAGTAGCGCCTGATGGACGGCCGCTTCTTGGCCTTCTCCCAGTAGGCGTTGAGGGACGGTCGCTTCTCGCTGCCGTGGTAGCGTTCGCTCAGACCCAGGAAGGACAGTCGGCTCAGCAGCACGCAGAGGCTGATGTCTGCCGCCGTGAACTGCTGTCCGCAAAACCACAGCTCTTTGTGCGGGTCTGCCAGAAAAGAAGGGAAAAGTGCATTGTGTATATAATATGTATATTAGTACTATTTTGTATGTATATGTATATTTTATCGTTATCCAAGAAGGAGGGTGGGCATGAGGGTTGAGAGTTGTTCACCTGCCTGTCAAGTAAACTGTAAGGTTCTGGGTTTGATTCCCAGCCTTGCCCTGTCTTCCCAGTTTGATGAGAAAGAGAAAATCGAACTGAATGTCCTTAGGGGTGAGACTAAAAACAGAGGCCGCGCGTGAGAATGCACACAGAACATTTTGTGCACTTGTTAACCCTAGTAGCGCTAAATAAACAGCAACAAGCCTCACTTCTATTGGCTGAATTAACATTGGCTAGCATTGTTTTGGAGCAGGGTGGGCTCAAACAACCCTTGATATTGATATATAAAACTGAATTAAATGTGTTAAGCTATAGATCACTGGAAAGAAGAGATAATATGCTTTTAAATGAGTATAATTTTATAATAGTGTGTAGTGTTTATGATTATGTAAAAAAAAATCCAAAAAAAAAAAATCATGTGTGCACTACCGATCGCTGTTCCATTGTCAGGGCCCCGGACCAATTTTAACATGATAAGCAAAGTTTTTGCGGTGCATAAATGTCATGATTAGGTAAACACTATTTCTTGACATTAGTTTTCAAAAAATAAGGAGTTTGTATCGCTTTATCGGTCACCAAATACTCAGAAAAGTTCAGCGACAGGATCGACGCCATCGCGACCGTCATGGCGGAATGTGCGAAGTGGTGGCATTCTATGACAAAAATACAAAGATCGCTTGATTTCATGTGATGCAAAGTACTCAGCAGCATAGCGATTTGACTCAACAACAGTTATTTCGAAGCCTGGTTGCGTCAAAATAAAGTAAAACAATCTGTGACGTCGAAATCGCTGAGTAGCGAAGAAGTCCATCCAGCAAAACTAGCACCGCTCGATTCAGTCCGATCGCGATCGATTTTTACCAAGTTTTTCAAAAATATTCCACAATCCTTACCTCATCATCTCTCTCATTGTTTATTTCAACCAAATCCAGCCTCTAAAACTCCTCCTCGCTGTCAATTTTGTAAAAAAGCTCGAAAAACGCTTGAAGAAATTCTAGTGCAAACGCTGGCCGCCATTTTTGTTGAAGACGATCTCGGCTGGTCCAGAAAAAAATTAAAATACACTCTTAACCAATCAGATTCTTCGTTGCTTGTGTGTGTCAAACGACCTTCACCCCTTTCTGCGGGCCTACAACGGCCTTAACATTCATTGGCTGACCTTTGAAAGCGAAAGTAAGCTTTCAACTATGATCACCCACGTCATCCCGGAATATTCCGGGATCCGCCACACAGCCTAGACCCGCCTTTACCGGAATATTCCGGGAACCGCGCCACTAGGGTTAAAAACCCATTCCGCCTTTTGGAAGAGTAGGCCATTTCATGCCTGTAGGGACAGATGACAAATTAAAAAACAAAAACATGAATGTTAAGTACAAGACACATTTATTTCAAACCTAAGATTTCCCCCCTCTTGTAACTTTCATATCAGAACTATCCCACCTTCATTAACCCATGTCCTATCAACCTGCTAAAGTATATGACCTGTGTGAGTGTGCTTTTGAAAAACATTTGACTATTGCAATTTTATTTCATAGATTTGGTCTGCAGCGTGCCATGTTTGTAATATCTGTTTGTTTAAACTATTGATTATTTGTCACTGGTTGCATGACTGTGTAATATTAGGTTGAATGCACGCGCTTTGATTTGTCTTTGCAAGATATAGCGCTATATAAGTTCCATTTATAATTATTATATATTCAAAAAGTATGTTGCACACAGAATGCTAGCTTATTTTCAGAAACAGGCAGACAGAGAGGAACAGAGACAGACAAAATCTCACACACACACACACACAGCGCATCCTCTCTCTCTATCTCTCCTCAAACGTACCAGCAGAGACAGGCAGACAGACAGGAACACAGACAGACAATCATTCACACACATGCATGCACGCACGCGCGCGCACACACACACACACACACTCACGCACGCGCCCACACACACTCACAAACAGCTCCCCACATGATTTTTTTTTACAAGCAGCGATAGGCAGACAGACAGGAGCAAAGACAGACAGTCATTTACAGTCACACACACACAGATCTCTCTCTCTTTCTCTCTCTCATTCCCTCCCTCCCTCTCTCTCATTCCCTCCCTCCCTCCCTGTCTTTCTCTTTCCCTCTCTCCCTCCTTCTTTCATATCTTGGTTTCTTAAGTCATATTTTTTGTAACTGATTTTTATTGTGGTGGTTGTGATTATACAATAACATTTTTTTTTTTTGTGCTTCCTTATTTTTCTCACTAAAATACTACTAAGCAGCTCGGCAACCCCCCCTTCATGTATGGGCCAATGGCCTTTTTGTGAATAAATCTTTTGAGTTTGAGTACGAGTCCCACCTTCTTTCTCTCTCTCTCCCTCCCTCTCTTTCTCTCTCTCTCCCTACCTCTCTCTCTTCCTCTCTCCCTCCCTCTCCCTCTCTCTTCCCCTCTCTCTTCCCCTCTCTCACTTCCCCCCCCCCCCCCCCTCCTCCCTCCCTCCCTCTCTCTCCCTCCTTCCCTCTCTCTCCCTCCTTCCCTCTCTCTCCCTCCTTCTCTCTCTCTCGCCTCAAAACTCACCAGCTTCCACCTTCTTCAGCTTGGCCTCCACTTGGTCCAGGATGGTTTCCAGATCGTCTAAGGCTTTCATCACGTTCTCCTTGGCAAGAGCTTCGGGCAGTTTGGCGTACCCGGCTGCCTTTGCCGCGTAGGCCTCACGCAGGTCTGGGTGGTCGTCAGCCAGCTGTTCTGCTTTTCTGGCCCGAATCTGGTTGATGGCCGTTATTTCTGCACACAGTAAGTGGCAAAGAAATGTGAGGGTGGTTTTATTTTTGGGGGGGGCCGTTTTTCCTGTGGTTGTTCTCTCTTTAGGGCTGAACCAGCCTCGTGTGTGTGTGTGTGTGTGTGTGTGTGTGTGTGTGTGTGTGTGTGTGTGGAGGGGAGGGGGAGGGTGTGGGTGTGTGTGGATGTGTGGGTGGGTGTTTCTCTGCATGTGTGTTTCTCTGTGTGTGTGTGTCTGCGTGTGTGAGCGTGTGTGTCTGTGTGTGTATGTGTGCATGTCTGCATGTCTTCATGTGCGCTTGTGGGTGTGAGTTTGCCCTAAGATCCAGATTTTGTCAATCAGTAGCTCTGACTGTAATCAGTGATCATCTACTGCTTCACTTAGTGTTCACCATTGCGACAGAAAGTATTTTTGTCTGTCGTTTGAGCAAAAATAAGTTGCGCTGCCATTTAGCGCCCGACAAGTCAGACCCAGTGCAACTGACTTCGGAGGAAGAGAGAATTATCATCCTTTAATTATGCCTTTCTGGGGGAAAAAAAAGGCTGGAGGTTGAACCAAGAAGGCAGAAAAACAAAACAAGAAGAAGGTAACGGGAAGAAAAAAGAACAGGGCAGAAAGAGAGGGATAGAAAAGATTAAATTCCTAACAAAGAGAGGGATAGAAAAGAGGGAATTCCTAGCACAGAATTTCTAGAAGGTAGAAAAGCTATTTATACTGACAGGCCCCCGGCATCCTCATGTAGACAGGTGGGGGGGGAGAGGATACTGAATGCTAGTGGATTTACATCTAATTTTTTTAATTTTATGTGAACACCACCAACTCACCTGTTTTACTTTTCTGCATAGCCTTGGGCAATTTCAGCCCAGAAGTGGAGAGGTCGGGGTAACATATGAGGCCATAGGTGACGGTGTAGATCTTGATCTCGTCCAGCACGCCACGCCACTTGGCCACCTCCTTGCCCATTTCTGTGCTCATGTCGGGAACCAGTTTGCTGTCTGAAAGTGCACCAGCCAATGAAAACAATGAAACTAGTCAGAATTTTTGTTGTTCCTCGGCTAGAGCCCCGAGGTTCACCAATGGCATGATTTTGCATAATTATGCGACTGTTTTCTACCCACCATGAAGGTAGCCACATTTTGACTTCAGGGATGTATACTGGGTATGTTTGTGTTTCTATGACCCCATGAACGCTGACATGAATTCCGGGATCTTTAATGTGCATATTTCATCTTCTGCATACAGTGTATATATATACTCGAAGAGAATTAAGGCACTGGCAGGTCTGCACTTGAAATTGACCTGGGAGGCTGTAAAAATACCCACCCTTCATTCACCAGATGCTGCCAAGATTCAAACCCACAACTTGATGGACCCATGGGATTGAAGTCAAATGGTCTTACCACACGGCTAAAGCATCCACCATATAGTAACGAGAAATAATAATAAATTCTTTCTGGTCAAAACCGCAAAATCTGACATGATCAGCTTACTGGGTTGTGGTCATGTATTTCACTCCACCACAAAAAATTTAATTGTATATGGACAATATTTCTGTGAGCAGGAACACACACACACACACACACACCTGCGCAGAGCACACACACATCACATACATGCACACAAACACGAGTCACACACACACACAAGCACAAACATAAGTATACACACTTGAGTACAGCATGCATCATCACACACACGAGATGGGTAAGGAAAGTTGGGGGGCAGGGGGTGATAGTAAGAAATCACAAACAGATATCTCAGCTGCAACTTAAAAAGAACCCTCCCTTCAGATGCCGGGGGTATGGGATACCTAGCCTGGCGGCAGATTAGTGTGTTGAACTTGTGATCTCAGCCTGACAGCCCGGGTTCTAGCCCCCACCAAGACACCCTTTCAAATGGATTTTCCTCTAGAGTTAATATGTGACGCTCCACCACATAATGAGTCGCACTGTGCCGGAGGTCAATTTTCATTTGTTGACACGTTATGTATCTGCAATGAAAAGGCTATTCAATACAGAAAACAGGTTGAAAATCAGACAATTCTGTGAAAAGTTATAACAAATTGAAATAAAAAACAGCAGAAAGTGACAAAATGAGAAATGGACAAATTTTGCATCATAATAGGCGGCAAGATAGGGGGCTTGGATGTTTTTAAATGCGTTTTTAAAGCAAAAGGAAACAAAATTACGCCTTGATACTTCAGTACAAGGTAGAAAAGTGGCTATAGTTAATCAAAATCTCAAAATTGGCAACTTGACCCCACCTGCCTAAAATGGCACCTAGCGGAAAAGTGGGTCAGGTGCAAAGCAACTCATTTTGTGGTGGAATGTCACTTTCCTGAAAGTCTTTTGGATAAGACTATACACGAGGTCCTGTGTGCAAATGGTCCTTAGCCCCGTAGTTTCAGACAGTGCCTCTTGTTGAATTTTCAGGTCCACTCAGGTCAGGTCAGAGACTCCCTCTGCTACTGGTAACCATGTAACCCAGTACCACCTGCCACATGTGGGGAGTAAACCCAATCAAAAAATCCGACCTGGAGAGGGATGGGCTCCGCCAGGTTTGATTTGCCCAAGACGCACCAGTGAAAAAGACAGCCAGAATCTCCATACCGGATCGGTCGTCGCCAGGGTTACCAAGGACTGCGCCTTCTGTTGCTCATCAGGACAGAGGTCGAAAGTATGCTACTGATGTAAAACACAGCAAAATCCGTGCCAGAAACAACACTATCATTGGCACATGGAATGTATGGACACTAAGAGCTGCAGGCAAAGTGGAAGAACTGACACATGAGATGTCCTGATATCAATGGCACATCCTTGGGCTCTGCGAAGTAAGGTGGAAAAATGTGGGAGAAACAACGACCCAGGAAGACCACAAATTATACTACAGTGGAAAACAGGATAAACATGAACACGGCGTGGGGTTTCTCGTTCACAAAGACACCGTGAACACCGTCATGAGCTGTCAGCCTGTGTCCAGCAGACTTATTACCATCCGCCTGAGAGCAACCCCCTTTAACATAACTGTAGTACAGGCATACGCCCCTACATCAGACTGCACAGATGAAGCCATAGAAGAATTTTATGACCAGCTACAAGAGGTTCTGAATCAAACTCCCAAGAAAGACATCCTTGTTGTGCAAGGTGACTGGAACGCCAAGGTAGGAGAAGATACATGGAAAGATTGGGAGGGCGTTTGTGGGCCACATTGCAATAACCAATCAAATGAAAGAGGCTTGAGACTCCTGGAGTTTGCCAGTAACAACCACCTCCAGCTAGTGAATACACTTGGCCCACACAAGAAATCCAGAAAATGGACATGGCATAGCCCAAATGGAGAACACCACAACCAAATAGACTATATCATGGTGAAAAGACGGTTTCAGTCTAGCGTTAACATTGCACAGACACGAAGTTTTCCAGGAGCAGACATAGGGAGTGATCATGATCTTGTGATGATGACTTTCCAACTACGTCTAAAGAAAATCCACAAGACCAGCCGCCATGGCGCAGTGGTTAGCGCCTTGGGTTACGGACTGGAAGGTCGCGGGTTCAAATCCCATAAGAGTCATAGGGATTTTTCGGACTCCGGCCGGCTCCTACCCAGAGTGAGTTTGCTGTGGGCTCAGTGGGAAGACTGGGACCACACAGTCGAGCTTCATCCACTTAACGGATGCGAGTTTGAGAGTGTTGCTCAAATTACCTGACCAACACTGCAGGTGTCTGTATCTCTCGGGCCCGGTTGACGCCGGGATATATTATGATAGTAAGCGTAGAGTACAACCCTGTCAAGTAGTCTCAAAGCATATGCACTTCCACAGCAGCATAATTACGTCATCCTCATTGTCATTGATCATCATGCAATTAAAAAAATTGCCTCTGATTCGGTGGTCCCAGTTTCTCTGGTCTCATGGTGACCTCAGATTCGGTTTGCCCATACACTTCTGTGCCTGTGGTGAGTGTGTGTCAAAGCCTTTGGGGTTGGAGGTTCGCGGGGGACGGTCGTTGGAGGGACGTTGTGGTGGTTGCCACCTCGGGTGGGCAACTCACTCAGTCTGGCTCCGCGACTGAGCTAATACTGTCGTTAGTAGGGGGCTTAGTAGGTGGTGTCCTGCGTATGTTAGCTCAGAACAGGCACCACTGAACACCACCAAAGTGACCCAGCAGCAGTGCAGGGCCCCTCTGGCTGGTGGCCTCCGCGGCGGCCTGATAGTGATGGGCTCCCTGTGGACCTCCGACTCTGAGGATGAGACAAAACAAATCTGGGTATGGCTGTGGCGGGGAAGTTGGAATGAGCGACGTGGGAACAGCAGGACGGGGGACGTCACAGAAGACGAAGGCAGCACAAAAAAAAAAAAAAAAAAAAAAAAAAAAAAAATCCACAAGCGGAACAACATCAGGATCAAATTTGACCTCGAGAAGCTGAAGGACCCAGAGGTATTAGAAATTTTTCAAGCAAGGATAGGTGAAAAGTTTGCAGCACTCACTGTGATAGACTCAGACATAGATACACTGACGAATAGTTTCAATACAGCAGTGACTGAAACAGCAAACGAGCTTCTTGGCAGACACCGACCAGTCAAAAAACCATGGGTCACACCTAACATCCTACAACTACGTGACAAGCGTAGAGAGTTGAAGAAAAAGAAAAATGAAACAAAAGAAAGAGCAGAACAATATAGGGCAGTCAACAAAAGAATCAAAAAGTCCATGACAGAGGCAAAAGAGAAATGGATCGGTGAACAATGCCAAGACATTGAAGAGAACATCAAGAAAAACAATAGCAAGAAAGCATATCAGCTGGTGAAAGACCTGACTAGCAAAAAACAGGAAAAAGGTTTAACAATCCAAGACAAAAATGGGAAGTGTCTCACTGACGACCAGGATATCCTGAACAGATGGACAGAATACTGCTCCGACCTGTATAACTATAGAACCGCAGGAGATCCAGAAGTCCTTAATGTACCCGCGAGCAAAGACACAGACAGTCACCCTATCCTCCGAGAAGAAGTGGAAACAGCAGTCAGATCGCTGAAAAAGGGGAAGTCAGCAGGGGCTGACAACATTCCAGCTGAGTTGGTTCAAGCTGGAGGGGAAGCCATGATCAGCGCCCTACTAAGAATCTGCAACAAGATCTGGCAGACAGGAAAATGGCCAACACCATGGACACAGTCACTCATCATCACCCTCCCCAAAAAAGGAAATCTACAACAATGCCATAATTACCGCACAATCAGCCTCATATGCCACCCAAGCAAGGTCATGCTGCAGATAATATTGAATAGACTGAAGCCACAAGCAGAGACCATCATTGCTGAGGAACAAGCAGGTTTCAGAGCAGGGCGCAGCACAACAGACAGATATGCAACCTCAGAATACTGTGAGCGGTACCTTCAACATCAACAAGACCGTTACCATGTATTTATCGATTTTAAGAAGGCATTTGACAGGGTGTGGCATGCAGCTTTGTGGGCAACCATGAATTTGTACAGCATCAATGCAAACCTGATCAGAGTCATCAAACAGCTGTACAGCGAGAACACCAGTGCAGTGTACTACAACAACAACATTGGAGAATGGTTTCGAACAACAGTTGGAGTAAGGCAGGGCTGTCTACTCTCACCCACTCTTTTCAACATCTTCCTTGAGAGAATCATGGCTGATGCACTGGAACATCATGAAGGATCAGTCAGCATTGGTGGCAGAACGATCACAAACCTCCGCTTCGCAGATGACATTGATGGAATAGCAGGATCAGAAAAAGAGCTTGCCAGCCTAACAGAACACCTGAATAAGGCCTCCAAAACATACGGCATGGAAATCAGTGCAGAGAAGACCAAACTGATGACTAATAACACTAACGGCATTAGCACTGATATCAGGATTAATGACCAGAAGCTGGAAACAGTTCAAAGCTTCAAGTACCTGGGAGCCATTGTATCAGACCAGGGATCCAAGCCAGAAGTAGTATGCAGGACTGCAAAGACAATAACAGCACTGTCAAAACTAAACACCATCTGAAGAGATAAAAATATCTCACTTATCTCCAAGATCAGACTTATGCGCTCCCTTGTCATATCCATATTTCTGTATGCCTGTGAATCATGGACCCTGACTGCAGATTTGGAGAGAAGAGTACAGGCGGTGGAGATGAGATGCTTTCGGAGACTCCTTGGCATCTCCTACAAAGACCACATAAGCAACGAAAGCGTGCATAACAGAATCCAGCAAACCATTGGACCCTATGAGAACCTTCTAACGATCGTGAAAAAGCGTAAACTTAAATGGTATGGGCATGTCACAAGATCCAAAGGACTTGCAAAGACAGTTTTACAAGGCACTGTCCAAGGAGGAAGAAGAAGAGGCAGACCAAGGAAGAGCTGGGAGGATAACATCAGCGAATGGACAGGCCTAGAACTCAACAAAACCCTGAGAAAGGCAGAACAGAGAGAGGAATGGAGGGAACTGGTTGTTGAGTCTTTGAGGGTGCCCCCACGGTCGTCAGACTATGGGACAGATAGATAGATAGATAGCGACTCATGAATATTTCTATCTTGACAACAGGGAGGGGGGGGAAATCCATTCCGCGGTTAGAGTTCAGCAATGGTGAGATTTTGCGCATGCAACTTTTGGCCTACCATGAAGGTAGCCACATTCCGAATTCAGATATCTATAGGTGTATAATAACTCTCATGTCTGAATACTGTGTCCTAGCTATATTATCATTTTAACATAATATTGTGTCCATGGATTGTACTTGTAAACCAACCTGTAGGAAACTCCTTGTCGATGTAGTCGACGATGGTCTTGCTCTCCTTGATGACTTTGTCCCCGTCCTGCAAGGTGGGGACCACGCCAGAAGAGTTGATGCGCATGAACCAGGCCTCGTTTTGCTCCCCGGCAGTGATGTCCACAATGATGGGCTCATACTTCACTTCTTTTTCCTTCAGAGCTACAATAACCTAAAAAAAACAACCCAATCCACACACACACACATCAACATTACATGTATGTAAAATATGCAAGTACATGATTGTCCTCTCACCCGTGGAGGGAATAACATCATTGTTTATACACCATTCCACCCTCAGAATTCACCTGACCCTCTTGACGTAACATAATTGTCAGTGGCCAATTGGTAAGCGATGGGCTAATGCCGTAAAGGTTATTTTAACCTGAATGTAGGGCGTTTCCAGCTGACAGGCCACTTCTTTCATTGGTATGTACACTCCTTCTCGTTCACTCCACTCTGCTGCACATACCCTGTGCTTATGAATACCTAGATTCAACCAATCCACTGATGGCCGTCGCTCTCTCTCTATTTCTGGTCCATCAATCTGGAATGACCTCCCTCTCTCCCTTCATGAAAAGCCTACTTACAACAGCTTTAAATCCAGCCTCAAAGCATACCTATTTCAAACCTAAGATTTTCCCCTCCTGTTTCATCTCATATCTGTCCCTGCCTTTAACAGCCAAAATTCCATCACCCTGCTGAAATGTGTAACCTGTGTGTGTGTGTGTAATTTGAATTTGTTAAAATATTGTTCATCATTGTTGGTTGCATGTGTAGGAGCTGATTGAATACAAGCGCTCTGATTTGTATTTGCAAGATATAGCGCTATATAAATTCCAGTTATTATTATTATATTACAAAGGTGTTGAAGAACAATTAATGAATTAGGCATAGATCTGCATGTGGACAGAGCTATGCTTGGTCATGAGGGCCTTTGGCTTTGCATACTTCTTGACCACAGAGGCACCTAGTGCTTTCCATAGACACAGATCCCTGTGAAACGCAATACATTACTTTAGTCTGGGCCTCTGTGTGTGCTTTATTAAATCTTCATCTAGACTATTTTATTTCATTTATTTTTCTTACTGACATTCTTTTTACTTTAATTTATTTTAAGGATAATGAATTCACACTAATTTGCATTATCAATCCAGTGCCCATGTCATGGGGGTTTTGTAAATCTTGTCATCTGTTCCCACTGGCATGTGATACTTGATAGGGGGCAGATCCTGTACATGTGTGTGTGTGTGTGTGTGTGTGTGTGTGTGTGTGTGTGTGTGTGTCAAAGTCAAGTCAAAAACACTTTAATCATCCCATGAAGGGCAATTACAATACTGACACTCAGTGACAGGCAGATTGATACGCATCAAAAATCTCAAAGACACAAAAAGCTATATTTTATATTGGTTAAAGCATTCCAAAATGACTTCAAATAAAATGTCATGAACACACACACGCATGCGCACACACACACACATCAATTGTGAAATAATGTTAAACCCATTGACTAGAAGACATAAAAACTTTTTTTTACACACGCATATTCGCAGCACGTACGTACGTGCGCACCCACACCATACATGAATTCAATGTTTTAAGACCATTGACTAGAAGACAGACTTATTTCACACACATAATTATGTATTGACTACACTCATAACAATGACAATCAGGCACACACACATAATTATGTATTGACTACACTCATAACAATGACAATCAGTGTGTGTGTGTGACTGTGTGTACATGTGTGTGCGTGCACATATTCGTGTGTGCATGCATGTATGTGTACCTCAGGGGAAGGGGGGGGGGGGAGCGGGGAGGCAGGGAGATGCACAGAAAGTCACAGAGCCCTAGAATATGAGTAAGTGTGCAAGTATGAGCCTGAGGGACAGAGTGCATGTGGGTCAAAGTCAAGCCCTTTATTTATGAACACTGAATAAGCAATGCATGTTTGCTTTTCTCATCAACAATAGCTGGCCCCAGGCATTTGATACTAGCTTTTCATCGCATCAAACAAACAAAAATCCTATTGATTAAATCATAGTATCAAGGCTACTGATACAATACACTTTTCATCATAGGTACATTGATAGGGACAAACACACAACTGTAGACATTACAATCTAATGGAGCCGCTGTAACACCCACACACCACCCCCTTAAAAAATGCACAATAAAGAGCAATAATTGAAAATATTCATGGTTTTAAAGTTTTTAGTTACAAGTAATAATCAAGGTCACAGCATGAGTATGTAAGCCTTGCCCTTATGTTCGCAGTTGTTTTGGTAATTTCAGTGAAGCCGGTCCTTGATCTCTTTGTAAATTCAAGTGATATGGCCTAAAGATTCACCAGAATGTTTTTACCATTTGGGAGAAATAGGACGCCGGGAAATAGTACAATCGCACTTGTCGATCAGCCATTTTTCGTTTGTTGTGTGTAGTTTAAAAGATACCGCAGGTCTCCCTCAGCAAATGTTGATGGCAATCAAGGCCAGTAAGTAGATCGTATGGAGGGGGCCTAACCTACCTTGACCTTCCGTGATGGCACAGTTCATTTTATCTGCCTGGTATTTCAAAGTTTTCAGCAGTTTTATTTTGAGAAAAGAAGCTATCATAAATTAAGAGATACCTCCATATTTTACTTTTAGATATATTTATACCGTTATAAGCGAATAAGCTTCTTACTTCTGAGCGTATTACATTTAATCAACAAAAAGGACGAGTTCAAAAGTCTGCAGACAGGGGTGGCAGGTTACAGGTCACCCTTATACATATTTCGGAGGAGCATTACTTGGCTGCACAATGAGGATGGAGTAGCGTCCCTTCGCGTCTGGTGTTCGACGTCTACGTTTCTTTGCTTGTAAGTAAGATACTTTCCAAGTAAATATTGACACTTTTTTCGGCTTTTTCTCGACATAAAATCAGTTCGAAAAGTTAAAAACTTTAGTCAATAAAATATTCGAGCATTGGACATTGATAAACATGATGTAATGATACATAGATCAACGATTGACTTGAGGGTGGCAACAGTGCTATTTTTGTTGACCCACTTTCCTTTTCCTGATCTTGTTCTTTTGGGATTCTCCGACAGTCATTGATTTGTAATAATATAGATCTGTCGAACACACAGCCTTGGTAGATTTGTATCTGGAAGATATTCTAAATTATGGATTGCTCAGATTAATGCAACTGTTAGAAAAGAAAAATGTGGGAGTGATTAGAATTGTTGCTTTTTTTAGTGAAGGAAAATCGGGAAAATGACTTGTCTGGCGGAGAAATCAGCTGATGTCTCTTTATTCATGATCTTGTCTGCGTGTGCAGAAAAGCTTGAGTGTAAGTTCTGTGAGTAGACAGCCTGTGAGGATGCCTTGTAACAGTAGCTGTTGTTTGTTGGTTGTGTTTCATATCTTTTGAGTATTGGAGTTTTGGAATATTAATTTTGATTTGTGCTCATGTCACTGTGGAAGAGATTTTAAAATCAAGACTCATCTCTCTCTCTCTCTCTCTCTCTCTCTCTCTCTCTCTCTCTCTCTCTCTCTCTCTCTCTCTTTCTCTCTCTCTCTCTCTCCCTGAATCAGAATGCAATGAAAACTACTGAAAAGCACTATTTCAATGAATAAGATGATGTGGTTGTAAAAAAAATATTAGTCACTTTAGATGACTCATTTATGAATATTCATTTTAACTAATTGTGGTAGTGATGACATCTTGACTAACCTTTAACTACTGAATCTGTGTGTGTGTGTGTGTGTGTGTGTGTGTGTGTGTGTGTGTGGTGTGTGTGTGATGCTGTTGACTGTAACATTCTAATAACTCATGATTTACAATCTACTGTATTATTCTAATAACTATCCAATTATCCATACATATACCTTAACTATGTACTTTCTGTTACATTGAGTTCTGTTGAAAATTCTGCACTACAAAGTATTCCCCTTGAGTAACATCCTGGCAGTTGATCAAAAAATTTACTTTAAGTTTAAACATATGTTATGCTCACGTGTGCACACACACATGTATACACACACACCAAAAACTACATTCCCCCCAAATTTCTTGTTTTGTGCTTTCAGAAGTTAGAAAGGATACAAGAAAGCCAAGATTGCAACAGACTGACAAGGAAACCATAGGCCAGCATGGCAGAATCTCTGATCCAGTCAGTGATCAAATGCCCCATTTGCCTTGAGGCGTACACAGACCCTCGCATGCTGCCCTGTCTCCACTCCTTCTGCCAGAAATGCTTGAATGGATACATCGAAAACTGCCGCATGGGGCCGAACCAGAACTACTTTACCTGCCCGGTCTGTCGGGAAGAGATCTACCCACCTCACCCCTATCGGCATTTGTCACAATGGAGCACACAGTTCCGCAGCAACTTCATCATGACGGACCTGGCCAGCTGTCTGACAGAGGTGTCCAAGAATAAAGAGGAGGGGGACGTGAAAGGGGAGGTGTGCTTCCCCTGCTCCAAGCAGATGCCTTTCCCGAAAGAGGCGGAACATTTCTGTCTGGATTGCTGTCACCCTTACTGTGAAGCATGTATGCAGGTACGTAATGACTCTGTGTGTGTGTGTGTGGTACATAATGTGTGTTTGTGTGTGTAAGTCAAACAATGTCAAACATTTTATTTCCAGATGATACATTATATGTCTGTGTGTATGTGTGTACTTGGTATTATTATCATGTGCAACTATTTGGCTTAACACTTCCAGGAAGGGAACTTTGAATCGAAGGTGCAATTGAGCACTGTTCACCGCTATAACTGGGGTCAGCTAAGGTCAAGTTTAGCATAATATTATGTTTTTGACCATCATGTCGTTTAACAAAAAAAATTTTATTAGACATCTTTCAGGACTGTAAGAAGGGTGTTGTTTACAAGTAGTCATTTTTGATATTTCTGTAGACACTGCAGGCTCAGACCAGGTTAATGATGTGTCTTTTAGATAACAGCTCCAGGCACAATAGAGTTAACTTAAACTTAAGCTTAAAGGAAAGGAAGACATGCCACTGATGATGTAGATCACTAGTTACTAGAGACGAGAGAGAGAGAGAGAGTGTGTGTGTGTGTGTGTGTGTGTGTGTGTGTGCGTGCAGGCGTTTGATATTTTGTGCCATGTAGAGCTTTTCTGAGAGCTTTGTGAAAATCCTGGATTTTAAATTATATATATATATATATATATATATCCCTATGAGTATGAGCTCTTTGGAATTGTACTTAAGTTTACACTCTGTTTTCAGTGTACTCTACTGCACTGTGATGCATATTTTGGCCTTTGTTTGGAACTACCAGACATTCAGTAATATGGAGAAATCTAGAATGTAATGATATAATCCTTTTAAGTTTAACATTTATTTTGTGTACCTAGAGTTTACGGAAAATTCTTTCTGTACAGGTATACAATGTATTATTTGTATCTTTATATTTTGTTTTAATTCAAGTCAGTAAATGCCAAAAAAAAAAACACCAATAAAAAAAGGTTTTGATACACATGCTTATCTTCACAATGTGTAAGTTACTAAGTATCTTGACAATTCTAAAAAAAAAAAAAAAAATTTAAATAAATAAAAAGTATACTATAAGATTTATTTTACACATGGTAGAGTTTTGTCAGTGACAGAAATCAAGTATGAAGTCAGCCATTGCCTTATTTACTGCAGAATCAATGATCTTCTTTTGTGCTAACATATTTCTTGAGAAAATTTTATCAGTTTTAGTAGCAAAATGAAATGTGAATTAAAACTGTTAGTGCCGACCATTTAAAGGGAAAGAACTGCTGTCATGAGAATTTGTTGATGTGACAGCCTGAGTAGTTTTCATTTTAAATGCTGTTTACTAAATTATATTTTAGAAGTGCAACATGCAATACAGTAGCCGGCCATAGAGCACCTTACTTTGTGACGTCAGGACTACCATAACCAGATATCTCACAACTCCAAGGAGTTCAGCACGAAATTTTGAAACATGTTTGTGTGTGTGTGTGTGTGTGTGTGTGACAATGACATGTACATCGATACATGTAATGTATACACTTTGTACAGTGTGTGTGTGTGTGTGTGTGTCATGTGTGTGTGTGAGTGAGTGAGAGAGAAAGAGTGAATTTGAGTGTGTGTTTGTGTGTGAGTCTGACTCTGAGTGTGTGTGTGTGTGTGCACATGTGTCCCACTGTCTGTGTCTGTGTCATGGGGATTGGGGGAGAGGGGGAGGGCCTCTCAGTATAAAGAGCATCCCCACCTTCTGGAAGTTTCGTGCTAGGAATTTCCTCTTTTCTATCCCTCTTTTTTCTGCTTTGAACATTTCTTCCTGTTACCTCCTTGTCTATTTTCTGCCTTCTTGGTCCATTCTCCTGCCTTTTCCCAGAAAGCCTTAAAGTTAAAAGATAACAATTCTTTCCCATGCTGAAGTTAGATGTGCTGGGCCTGACTTGTTAGGCGCTTCGTGGCAATGCAGTGCATTTTTGCTCATTTTATGACAGACAATGGTAGTTGCTGTCTGAGCATTCAGCCACAAAGAAGAAGTACATTACTACAGAAGAGACAAGTGTGTACATTTTATTGGAAGTTTAAAATTATGAGTTGTAGAGTTGTTCTGATTTTTTTTAAAAACCGCTGTTCTGATTGGTTTGTCCTTGACAGGTACACATGAGCATTCCATCTTGCCAGAAGCATTCCATTGTTGCCATTGACGACCATTCGGCTCGAGAGCAGCACCAGAAGCTGCATCAGCATTGTTCAGAGCATCCAGAAGAGGTGACTGCCATTTGCCCTCTGTTTAATTTTTTTTTTTTTTTTATCCCTTTGTTTGTTTGTTGCTTGGTTGATTTTGGGGCTGGTCACTTGTTTGTTGGGATGGTGAGTGGTGGTTTTCTATGAAACAACATTATGTATAAATTTTCTATCAGTGTAGAGAAGATAGAAAACAACAGAAGTGTTTGTAGAGAAATCAGACATTCTCTGAATGAAAACAGCCACCAGAAAACCCTCTGATGCCAGAGAGAAGGATAAAAATAGAAACTGTAAGGCATGCAGAACATGAACATATCCAGGCAGGGAAGGGAGTGAGTGTATGCCCCAGGAGCCTCCTGAAAAATTCATTCTGTAAGAAAAACTGTCTCTAATTTCTCAGTAGTGTTGGCCGAATTGTCAATCAAATCTTTTCGGGTGTTTTTCTCAAAAGTGGTATTTTGGCCCCTCTGTAACTACTGACCTGATAAAAATAATCTCATGAACTTTGGCATACTGGTGTAAATTTTAAACATGCGCTGAGTGCAATGAAAGTGCTAGAACCCTATAGCTGTGATAATTTTGTCAATAGCAGATGATTAACATATATAACTAAGTGTATTTTTTTTTCAGTTTTGAAGAAGACAGAAAACAATGTCTATTGACTTAGAACATCTGTTTTCATGATCATTGCATAAAATGATGTCAAGTCAAAGAGGAAAAAATATAAACATTGTTATGTAATGCACATCTTGAAAGCAGTATTAGGTCCAAATAGTGGTATATATCTTTCAAAGAAAGTTATCACATTATCATATCTGTTTGACTGACATTACTTCAAATTTGGCACAAATAGCATTGCTAATGCACTTAGTGTGTGTACAAAGTTTCATGCAGATATATGTCTTTATCTTAAGTTGTTCCCGAGTAACAAAAATTAGCAAAAATTTATGCAGTTGTCTGGTTTAATTAGGATATTACAAGTTTTAAGTGGCTAATCAATTACAGTCTTGGATTGTAGTGTGTAATGTGTATGATGTATTCATTGTATCATACTACATAACACAATATGTGTTAGTTTACATCGGATCACTCACTTCAGAGGAATGTGTAGGCTGGTTTCTCCATGGTGGATCTTTAGGTTGATTTTTCCATGCTAACTAGCTCCACTCTCTAGCTCAGTATCCCTCATGCCTGCAAGTATTTTTGCTTGCTTATGACATTGGGTTGGTGGAAGTTTGCCTGGGAGAATCTTTTTCAGTTTTTGCTGTGGTTCTTCTACCTGTGCTAAATGTGTGTGGCATTCAGGACCTGGGTTGATCGTTCAGAAAAAAACAGTGCTTAGACCATCATTGATGATTGAAGGAACAAGCCACAGCTGTCAGTTTTACTTTCAGCTTCTCTCAGCTGCTATCCATGTCATCTCATCCTTGCCCAGTTGGGGCCAGCTGTTGCTAGATATAGCAGGACCTGACCACACTTGGATTTAGTAGAAGGAATGGGTGCACTAATTTTAGCACTGGGCCCGAGGTCCATGGCTGAGTTATGCTGGATTTGCGCGCTGTGAAGCATGACTTTGAATGGCTGTCTTAGCAAAGCATTTTGCTTCCAAGACAGATGAGATATGTTACTATTGGTAAACTGACTGTTTTTCTTTCAGATGCTGAAAATGTTTTGTGAGGACTGCTGCGAACTGCTGTGCCCCATGTGTGCCCTGATGAAGCACCGCCAGTGCAGCAAGCTGAACTCTGTGACGCCGATGGCAGCAGCCAGACGTCTACACCTGGAGTCCTCCCAGAGAAACCTCATCAACACCTTGGGGAAGGCCAAGGAAAAGCAAGCCAGACTTAAAGTGGAAAAAGAAGTGTTGTCCAAAAACATCACCACCAGTCTGCGGGAGATGGATGATGCCTACGACAGTCTGATCAGCAGGCTGAAAGAGCAGAAGAAAAACGACATGCTGAAGACGCATGAAGCCATCAGTAAAACGCAGAAGCATCTGGCCAGCTGTGAAGAACAGATCGGCGTGTTCATAGCAGTGCTGGAGGACAATGTCTCCAAGATACAGAGAAGGCAGCTGATCACGTCGGATGTGCAGCTCCTGCAGGAAGTCACCCGTCAAGACCTGAAGGAGACGGAGAGTGACGTGGAAGCGGCAACCTCCTTTCTAGCTAAAGTGGACACCATGCGATTTGACGTGCCTGGGGTGGCCAAGAAAACGTTAGAAGAAGTGAAGCATTTGCTGAGCAGAATGTCGCTGACGAAGGACAGTGCTGTTTTCTCCTGTGACATGTTCTCACCAGGCCCGGCAGCAGCCACTGTGCGGACAGAGCATGTTCCAGAGCACACCCCAGCTAAAATCTCTGCGGTGGGTAATCACATCAGTTCTGGGCAGCCCAGCTTTGCTCTGCAGTTGCAGCAGGAAAGATTGGCATGTCGCTCTGTCTTGTCAACATCATCTGACATATCTGCAGCATCAACATCTTCCTCTGAAGGTTCCCTGGCTTGCGGCAACAGCAGCGATGGCCAGAGAAATCCGTTTTCTTTTGTAGCCGGAGGTAGGAAGTGTGCCCGTCGCCCACCCGCTCGTCCGAGGAACAGCTTAGCTCGTAAGATGTTTTCCGGCCCCTCCGTTTTCAGCGTCAAACATCCCGTGGTGACGGCAGCCAACTCCACTGTCAAGCAAGCCAGCCCCAAGCGAGGTGGGTGTGACAACCCGGGGTTTGTCTTTGTGCCGGCCAAAAACGTGACTGCCCTCTTCAGCCAGTTCAAACCTATCCCCAAGCTGGCTGCCTGTGACCCTACTTCTGACGACACCCTGCTGAACATCATGCCCTCTACCTCCCCCATGTCTGGGGCCCACACGCTGCCAAAACCCGCACTGCCTAAAGCTGCTGCCGCTGATGCTGACCTCATGCTGCCGTCTTCCAGAGGAACCAATACTCAGTACCCCAACAGTCAGACCTCCACCCCTGTCAAGCTTCAGCCCAAGGTCTTCAAAGTGGCTGCTGATCAGACCCGGAAACCCAACGCCAGCTCCCTGTCCGTGACCAGCTCCTCCACCATGACTTCCCCCAAGACCACCAGCAGCACAGCACGCAGCAGCAAGGCCGCAGAAACCGCGCAGAACGGAGGGATGAAGGCAGCAGCATCTGAAGGCACTACAGCAGGACTGGCTGAAGCAGCCGCTTTTGGAAAGCCTGTTCTCCCCAGTGAAGCAGCTTCAGCAGGGCCAGATGCGGCATCAAAACCATTTGCTGGAGCATCTCCTAAAGTGGAAAGTCAGAAGCTTCGCAGCCTCTTCAGAATCTGCCCATCCTCCGCGGGTGACTTGCGTCGACCCATCATTTCTGACTTTGCAGTGCTGCCTCACGGGCGTGTGGCCGTCATTGACCGCGCCAACAACCGGGTGAAGGTGGTGGTGCTGGCCAGGGAGGGGCAGGATGGGTTGTGTCCCTCTCTGGATCTGGCCCAGCCCCACGGCGTCTGTCATATGGCCAGGGGAGACCATCGCGGTGGTCAGCCACGTGGCCAAAACGCTTCAGCTGGTCAGCGCCAACATCGTGCAGCTCAGTCTCCAGCACATCCACAACACCTGCAGGGGCTATCTCAACATCGCCCGCCTGTCGCCCAGTGTCCTGGCTGCTCGCTTCTCTCTGGGCGTCCATGTGCTGGATGTGGGAGGCCCCGCACTCCGCCTCAAAGTGGCCATCGTCAATGACAGCAACGGCAAGCCGCTGTTCCAGTCCCCTAACGGTATGTGCACCACTCAGGATGGCAAAATCATCATTCTGGATGCCGCAACCATGCAGGTCAGCTGCTGGGATCAAAGCGGCTTGTCCCTGTGGAGACACACCAGTCAGGTGTTTCCTCGCAGCGTCTGCAGCATAGGTCTGCGTCGACTGTATGTGCTCAGCACCTTGACGCGGCTGGAGTGTATGGATGCCGCCACAGGGACCATCTTGCATTCCGTCAGGCTGTACGACAACACTGACCTGAAGGAGGTGTCCACCATGGCTCAGGATGCGCAGGACAGAGTCTTGGTGAACAACCTGGAGGATATAGTCTGCTATGACTGGATCTGACACTTTCCATTCACCGTACTTACTCCACTGGAACTGTTGTGTACGTCATGTAAAGGTGTGTTCCTCACATTCCATGTCTGTCTGTTCACTCCACAGAATGGTTCTTCGTATGTCATGTGAACTGTGTCCTTCTCTCAGAGATCGATGTGCCGCCATTTTTTTTCCTGGTCATTCTTGTTTTGCGTTGTTTTGTTTCTTTTCTTCATGTTTCATTCCACTTTTCAAGAAAGTGTCTTTGTGGAATATATACAACTTTTACCTTTGTCCTCATGAATTCACGCACTTAAAACAAGAGTTAAAGTATATATAATTTCTGTGAGCTATACTTGAGTAACTAAAGCACTGTTTGAATTGACAGAGATGTCTTGGCTCTGTACAGAGTAAACATCATGAAAGGAATAAATATTTTGTTGAATTCGAAAGTTCAGCCAGAAAGACCAAAAACATGTCACACAGATTGGTAGTACACAATCTTAGGTTTGAAACTTAAATTTGCTGGGTTTTTGTTGCTGGCTCCTTTATTTGTTTGCTTGTTTTCTGTGTTTGTGTGTTTGTTTTCTGTGTTTGTTTGTTTGTTTTCTGCCTTTTCGGTTTTCCACTGTATGCTGGGTCCAAGTTTGCCTCGTGTTTCAAATAGAAGTGTCACCCTCCAGCTCATAATGAGTCGCATTATTCCAGAGGTCAGTTTTCAGTTGTTAACATTTGATTACTTGACAATAAAAAAGCTATTCAATGCAAAAAACAGATATAAAAAAAATCAGACAATTTTTATTACAAATTGAAATACTAGACTCCAGAAAGTGAGAAACTGGCGAATTTTGCATCGTAAAAGGTGGTGAGAAATATTTTATTTTAATTTTATTCTTTTTATATCGAGGAGGGGTTGAGTGTCTGTAAATGCGTTTTTAAACCAAGTGGAAACAAAATTACACCTTGGTACTTCAGTACAAGGTAGAAGAAAACTTAATGGTTTTATCATCAATCGAAACATCAAAATCGACAACCTGACCCCCACCTGCCTATAATGGCTTCCAGCAGAAAAGTGGGTCAGGTGCAATGCGACTCATTTTGTGGTGGAGGGTTGGTCACATTTATTCAAATTTTCTGTCCAGTCCCATGGGATATTGACATTATTGTATTGTAGTATGTCTATAGTGGTTTTGTTACGGCAGTTGATTTAAGTCAGACCCCTAATCCACCTTCGATTAGCAACAAAATGCCAGTCAGAAACATTGGCCATCTTGACCCTTGTGGGATTAGTTCGTATTTTTCTTTCTTTGCTTTTATTTTTGTTGGTGGTGTATATCCTGTTTTGGAATTTGAGTGTGTGTTTTTTTTAAAGATATACAGAACAGACAGATAACAGAAGAAACATAATAGAAGAAAATTTTGGCATTCATTTTTGCTCACATACATGATTATCCAAATTTTTATATCAGTTTTTGTGTGAAAGCCTAAATTTGTGTTGGAATCTGTTATTATGTAAAAGTCCATGCTTTTATTCAAGCTTTTGATATCTATGTCTTTTGGTGATGTGGGTGTTGAAAAATGGGATTTCATGGTTGGGTTTTTTGTTTTGTTTGTTGGGGGAGGGGGTATTTCATGGTTGTTGGTGTTGTGTAAATATGTTGATGATTTAAATTCCTTTTGATTTTTTAAAGCATATCTTTGAATAAAGTTGTTTGGACTAAGGATTGTTCTTAATAATATAATGAAGTTTTCTTTCTAATCAAAAGAAATTTGTTGTTTAACTTTTAACTAGCTATTTTTTAACTGACAATGATTAAATATTCTTTGTGCATTATTATACATGACGGTATTTGGAAACGGCTAATATCATTACCAATGCGTACTACTTATACTGCATATGCTGATACGTGTTTTTGTGTGTTTGTTTGTTTTCTCAGCCTTCTTCAAGAAAATTCTTTAAAAATTGATGAAAATTGTACCATTCTTAACTATCAGTATATCATTTATGCTCCGAAAGGAAAGTTTTGCTTGGAAAATGTACATGTGCATTAAACCAGTTGACATTGTCAGCTGTAATTGTAACAAAGGTTTTATCTCTAAATGGTGTATAGCTTTGTAATATTTTGTTTGATTTCTCTTGTGATAATGCGCTGAAACTCTTGCTTCTTTGCATGCTTATAAACTGAATATGTTGGGTTTTTTTTCCAAGTATGGGATCAGAAATGAACTAATTCCAAACAATACAAAAAATTCCCTGCAAATCATACTCTTATCATCACTTTACAGCTTGCCAAAAATAGTTTCAACAATGGCAGCTTTAACAAACAACAAAACCATTTCTTTGTCAGAATAAAAGTTGCAACAAAAGCATGAACATGAAATATTCTTTACCAAGATATTGCATTGAAAAATAAAGCTAAGCAAAGAAAGCAGACAGCCATGAAAAAACATAGGAATGTCAGAAACAAAGCAATCAAAACTATATAGTACAGGCACTATAGCCGAGTAATTAAGACTGTTTGACTTTAATCTCGTGGATACATGAAGTTGTGGGTTCGAACCTTGGCAGCATCTGACGAATTAAGGATGGGGATTTTTATTAACTTTTAGTGCAGACCTGCCAGTGCCTTAGTTCCCTTGATATATATACTCATGCAGAAGATCAAATGTGCACATATAAGATCCAATTATTCATATCAAGCGTTCAGTGGGTTACAGAAACGTAAACATACGTAGCATACATCCCTGAAGTTGTGATGTGGCTGCCTTCGTGATGGGCAAAAATGGTCACATATAAAAAATCTCACGGTTGGTGAACCTGGGAGCTGTGTAGCTGAGGAACTACAAAACCCCAACAAAACCCGCAATGGAAACAACTGAAAACCCCAAACATGACAAACACATCTATGCTGTTAGTGATGTTGGACATTCCCCACCTTGCCCATGGAGGGGAGGGTCACCCAGAGAATGCATAACTCAGCCTAGTAGCCCTTCATGTCTGGCCATCACTGTGAAGCATGCGACTGTAAGAACAGACTGGATGAGAAGTGTGTGTGTATGGCTGTTTACAAGTAAGTACTTCAATGTAGAGGCAGCCATACTGTGACTTCAGAGGATTTTTTTCTTCTTCATGGAGAGTATTGGTTGTTGTATTTATTTATTCTAAGGATAGTGGAATAAGCATTCATGTGCTTTTTTACATTCAGTTCCTGTGTGTTTGCAGTTTTGTCATTTTTGTCATCTGTTCCGACCTGCGTACAATGGCATACTCTTCCAAAAAGCAGAACAGGTGTTAATATGTGCGCAAAAAGCAGAACAGGTGTTAATATGTGCTCAAGATCTAAATGCAAAGAGCTTGTTATTGGTTTAAACAGAATTTATTTAAGAAAAGTGTCACAAAAATACAAGCATACCTTGACTGGACAGCAAAGAAACTGATGATAGTCCTGTCACATATATATATATATACATGTATGTATACATACAGTGTGACGGATGACTTCACATTGCAACAGATGAGCCTGTTATTGATGAAGACACTCTCAACATCACATTCCAAAGCATAATGACATTTCAAGTCCTTCCGATGAGACTGTAAACCGAGGCCCCGTGTGCGAACGCATACAGAACATCTTGCGCACATGTAAAATCCTGTTCCGCTTTTCGAAAGAGTAGGCCATTGTGTGCCGTAGGAACAGACGACAAAATTTACAAAACCGCATACACACGGGGACTGGATGTAAAAAAGCACAAGAGTGCTTATTCCATTATCCTCGATATAAAAGAATAAAAATAAAATTAAAATAAAATGTAGGCCTTGGTACTTTGCTGACATAACTGACACAACTTTTGGCTAGGGCCAAATCAGTAATTACAAAAATAATATATATCCTGAGCAGTTTCATCATACTTATTGTCATTTCTAGAACCGATGAACAGTTGTTAATTTTTGTAGCTGTTTTCTATACCTGTCGGCAGGAAAGGAAACACTATATTGAAGTTCAACACTTGTCGTCCTCATGGTACGAGCGTCAAAACTCTGCTGTCAATAATTTACTGAATTCAGTTGATTGCCTTATTTATATAATCCCTGTCAAAGACAATCAACGTTGACAGAAAATGACTATGATGGTACAAAAATGATATAGTCTTTTGTTCTGATATGAAGGTAACAGACTGTCATGTTTCTACTGCTTTCTATTGGTTTGAAAGATAATATATGTGTTTGCAGTTGTGGCTGCTCACTTTGGATGGCATATATAGCGTCATCCTTAGCAAAGGTCTTTGTTTGTTTCATGACAGAAATCAGGAATAAATTGCATAACAGACATTTCTTTTGAAACAGCTGTCTGAAATCTTGTTGGGTCTGTTTCTTACTTGGTCTTTGAATTGCATAGACTTGGTGGTGGGGGTGAAGTGTATAGTGTGTTCTTTTCCCCCCAAGATAAAGACTGCATACAGAAAAACTGTCAACTTTCATATGTTATTTGTATTGTAGGATTAGATAACAACCTTTAAGGGCACTCAGCAAGTCAAAAAAGACAATTAGATGACATCTTTAAAGAGCACAGCAAGTGGGAAAGAAATTCATTTCATCTCTAAAGGGCACAGCAAGTCAAAAAAGACAATTAGATTACATCTTTAAAGGGCACAGCAAGTCAAAAAAAACAATTAGATTACATCTTTAAAGGGCACAGCAAGTCAAAAAAGACAATTTCACTGCATCGTACATGAAGTAAAAAAAGAAGATAATTTTATTGTATCTTGAATGGAACAGCAAGAAAAAAAAACCCCAACAAAATGTTCATTAAATCTTGAAGGGCACAGCAAGTAAAAACAAAAACAAGACAATTTTATTGCATCTTTAAAGGGCACAGCAAGTAAAAAGACAATTTTATTGCATCTGTAAAGGACATTATAGAAAATGTTAAAGGGCACATAAGTTTGTTTGGGGGGGGGGGGGGGGGGGGGGTTCATTTGGGTTTTTTGTAGATGTTTTTAAGGGCACAGCAAGTCAAAAACAACAAGGTATGTATAAAAAAAGATATCATAGATGAACATATACATCACCACAGAGCTCTAGCCAAGAAACAAAACAATATATGTCACCAACACTCCTCTCCCCAAAAAGCAGACAAAACAACAGCAACAATAACAAAAACAAATCCAAACAAAAACAGGTTCACCCTGATATGTCAAAAATAGTTATTGTCATGAAAAGAAGATTGAAAATCACTTGTTTCATAGTGATGTTATCATTGTGGCAGTACATAGAGTGCTGTAAGTGTCTACTTTAACAGTTTGTTTCTTTCAATTGTTAAAACTTAAACACTATGGACTGGCAATATGTCCCAACTGATCTCATGTAATGTGTCAGTGACCACTTGGTGGACTTTGTTCACACCATTCGAAATTCTTTTTCATCTTGTTTGTGATCTTTGACCTATAATCTTTTTCTTCCTGTTTGTATTTTGGGGGAGTTGCTTTCTTTTTTCTTTTCTTTGTCTGTACACTATCTTTTGTATTTGATTACAACCATATTTTGAGTCAAGATGTCTTCCTTCTACTTCATACCAAAGAAGCATGCTACAAGAGAAAAAACAATTATTGGAGAAATTTTTTACGACAAGAGAAATTATTATACCTCTGTCATTTCACCTCAGCTTACTGATTCAAATACAATCATTACTCTTTTTGTCTTCCTTAGATGAACAACCCATTTTGTATGTTACAAATGCATGTGTGGAAAAGTGGTATCGTTAAATATTCTCCATGAAATTGACTTTTATATAATCTTCCTGTACTTATATTAAACGTTTGTTATTGAAAATGTATAAAATGTAATGTACTGTCAAAGAGTATGTTGCTTTTATTTTGGATATATATTTAGTTGACTAATATTTTGAAAACAACAACATAAAAAAAAAGCAAGAGAGAAATTACCAAATTTTTTTGGTTTTATTTGTTTTGGGATTGTTGGTATTTTAAAAATTCAAGTGTAGTTTGTATGATTTGATACTGTTTAGAAATTACTGAAAAGAAGCATTTGTGAAAAATGTCAGCAAAATTGTTTGATTAAAACTAAAATTTAAAAAAAACAGGTGTTTTTTTTTCTTTGTGTAGAGAGAAACACAATTATGAATGTTTTGTGTGACGTACCATGAATCTTACAGTATTGCTACTGGTATGAAGATAATGTAGATGTCCAGTGTGTGTGTGTTCTTTTGAATTTGCTCTGTTTATATCTCCCCCCGCGCGTGTGTGTGTACATGCGTGTGTTTGTGTGTGTGTGTTTCTATCTCTCTTGCTCTCTCTCTCTCTCTCTCTCTTCTCTCTCTCTCTCTCTCTCTCTCTCTCTCTCTCTCTCTTCCTGTCTCTCTCCTTCTTTCAGTCTCTGTATCTCAGTCTCTGTTTCTCTCTGTGTCTCTCTATTTCTCTGTCTCTGTCAGTCTGTCCGTCTCTCTCTCTGTTCTCTTGGTGTCTCTTTCTCCCTCTGTCTTTGTGTCTCTGATGTGTGTCTGTCTCATTACCATTTTATCATTTATGGATTAATGATCTTGTATCATGATAGAAATTTGTTAGTCTTATAAATTTCTTTTTCTTCTTCTTATGTTCTTTTTTTTGTTTTAGGGGGGGGGGGGGGGGGGGATATAGTAGGGGTGGGGTTTGTGGTGCTTTGCTTGTTTATGTGTTGTTTTTTTTGTAAAAGAATAGTTTTGTCTGTTGGAATCATTTTCTTAAGACCAGGTTTTACACAGTTGAAATTGTTGACTGTCTCTGGAATGTCATTGTTTGTTTGGTTAGTTTGATGGAAGTAAGGGGGGGAGGGAGGGTGTTGTGATATGATGTGAATGCTGCGCACAGTACTGGTATGTAAATGTTGCCTTTTGCCCGCCAAAAGTTCCTTGACTAACTTTTATACTCATGAATACAATGGCTGAGAGCTGTACTATTGTGCCATACGTGTGTGTGTATATGTATGTGAGCATGTGTGTATGTGTACGTGTGTGAGTGTGTGTGTATGTGTGCGTGCGTGTGTGGGTGCGTGCACGTGCGCGCGTGCAAGCACTTGTGTGTGCGCGTGCGCGTGCTTGTGTGTTTATACCCGTGTGTGTGAATGTATGTGTGTGTGCACGTGCATGTGTCTGTGTGTGCATGTGTGTGTGTGCTTGTGTGTGCACATGTGTGTGCGTGCATGTGTGTGAGTGTATGTATTCACAAGTGTGTGCATATGCCTGCTTAAAGTTGAACAAGTTTATAAAGGAAAATTTTGTTCAGATTTCAGTCTGTAAACAATTAATATTAGGATATAATTGGGTGTTTTTTTTTTAAACGGACTTTTTTTGCTGTCGGTATATGTTTACCTCCCACCCTCTTGCTTCCTTTTATCTTCTTTCTGTGATTTCTACACACACTTAATTCATTTCAGTGGTTCACATATAGAGGATGTCTTCAAAGTGTCCGTTGAAATTGATAAACATGTAACATCTGTCTGTAACACTTTTTCTTCAGATTGTTTGTTGAAATGGAACATGTAACATTTAAAGCTGTAACACTTTTTCTTCATATTCTTTTCTTGAAATTGAACGTGTAACATCTATTTGTAACACTTTATCGTCAGATTGTATTCGTTGAACGTGCATCATGTGTTTTAACACACCTTCTTTCCATTTTAGTGACAACTATTTAGATAGTTTGAAACTGCTTATTGGAATAAGACACCACCACCCCTTCCCTCCCCCCTCCCCTCCAAAAAAAACAACCAAACCCAAACAAAAATCCACATCACACACACACACACAAATTGAGGTATGATATCTGTCTGTGGTTGTTTATTTTTTCTTTTTGCTTGTTGTTCTGTTGGATTTCTTTTCCTTGGGGGGGCAGGGGGGGCTAGATGGTAAAGTTTGGATCATGAATAAAAGTTAAATCAATGATGTAAAATTTATCTTTGTAGTTTTCTTTTAGAGAGATATAAGTAGATAGCTTCACATTGTATACTACAACAACAAAAAAGAAAGACAAGATCATTGTATTTTTGCAGATAGCTAGTTAGCACTACTCGTATTTGGATGACATAATTTTTTCTCAAAACTGGAGATAACAGAGTCACGCTTGTACTTGTTTTTGTGCAAGATTCTTGTTGCTTGTACTTTGTTGCAGGACTGGTACTTGTTTGTTTTTTGCAAGATTCTTGCTTGTACTTTGTTGTAAGGCTTGTTTGTTGCAAGATTCTTGCTTGTACTTTGGAAGACTTGTTTGTTGCAAGATTATTGCTTGTACTTTGGTGCAGGACTTTTACTTGTTTGTTGCAAGAGTCATGCTTGTACTTTGTTGCAAGACTGGTACCTGTTTGTTGCAAGAGTCAGGCTTGTACTTTGTTGCAAGACTGGTACCTGTTTGTTGCAAGAGTCATGCTTGTACTTTGTTGCAAGACTGGTACCTGTTTGTTGCAAGAGTCAGGCTTGTACTTTGTTGCAAGACTGGTACCTGTTTGTTGCAAGAGTCATGCTTGCACTTTGTTGCAAGACTGGTACCTGTTTGTTGCAAGAGTCACGCTTGTACTTTGTTGCAAGACTGGTACCTGTTTGTTGCAAGAGTCATGCTTGCACTTTGTTGCAAGACTTGTACTCGTTTGTTGCAAGAGTCAGGCTTGTACTTTGTTGCAAGACTGGTACCTGTTTGTTGCAAGAGTCAGGCTTGTACTTTGTTGCAAGACTGGTACCTGTTTGTTGCAAGAGTCATGCTTGTACTTTGTTGCAAGACTGGTACCTGTTTGTTGCAAGAGTCAGGCTTGTACTTTGTTTAATTTTTTTTTTAATGATGTTTGAATCTTTTCAGATGGCTTCAAACTGTTTGTTGAAATCCGAAGTGCAAGATCCCTGTGTGTACATAGTTAAAAATGGTGTGGTCTTTTTCTGGGTGACCCCCTGCGATATCAATGTTGGAGAACTCTTTACATTTTTCAGGTAGTGAATGATATGTAGATAGCTTCTGACTGTCTGAACAAAAATGGTTAATGATATTTATTTAGCTTCTAACCATTTGAATAAAAATAGTGAATGATAATTATTTATTTTAGATAGCTTTTAACTGCCTATTCAAATATAAATGTCAGATCTGATTGCTTTTATAACTTCTAACTATTTGTTCTAACACAAATGTAGATCTGTTTGCTTTTATTATTAGCCTCTTATTGTTTGTTCAAACAAAAATGCAAGATCAATTTGCTTGTTTTGTGTGTGTTTGTTTTAGATTTATATATGTAGATTGCTAGTTATTGAAATTTTGTTTGCACTTACGTATCAAATAGTTCAAATTGTTCATACGGCTTCTCAGTGTTTGTTGACATGTAAAATCTGTGTCCATGCTTTTTTTCTTTTTACTGAAAACTATTCTGTTTTCTTTAAACTGCTTGAAAGAAAAGATTTTTTCTTTAATCCAAGATCTGTATTTGTGCTTTTTACCAGAGTCCAAATGAATCTGTTAGCTAGAAATGTTAGATAGAATATATAAGACCTTTCTTGTACTTTTTTTTCCAGATTTTTTTTCAACTGTTCATTTAATTCAGATTGCTTGTGAAAATTGAAATTGGAGGATTGGTTTTTTTTTGTACTTTCTATTAAACACTGAACATAATTGTGATAGCTTTTAAGTGCTTGTCAATGTGTAAAAAAATAAGATTTTCATTAGAGATTGTTAAAAAATATTCATTAGATTTTTTTTATTAAAAGTTCCTATACCTGTAAAACTGCATGTTGATATTTATAAAAATAGTGTGTGCTTTTTCTTTTTAAAGTATTCATTAGGTAGGAGTGTGTGTGTGTGTGTGTGTGTGTGTGTGTAGGGTGGGGGGGGGTGGTGGTGGTGGTAGTGATAATTCCTCAGCTAGAGCTCCAAGGTCCACCAATGGTGAGATTTTTGTGTATGCGGCCTTTTTTTGTGTGTGCTCACCATTCAGGTAGCTGCCATCCTTCGAGATTGATGTTTTAAAAAAAAAGTAATTCTTCTTGACACACAATGGCCTACTCTCCTGAAAGACGGAATGGGTTTAGACATGAGTGCAAGATGTTCTGCATGTCTTTGCACATGGGATCTTGGTTTATAGTCTCATCTGAAGGTTCTGCATGTCTTTGCACATGGGATCTTGGTTTATAGTCTCATCGGAAGGACTTCTGGGGGAGTGGAGTCAGTACTGAAATTAACTCCAGGGGGAAAAAATCCTGGAACGGGTGCCATTGCGGGGGCTCAACCCGCACCATCAGATCACAAGCCCAGATCTCTTAACCACTGAGCTACCCCACCCTGTTGGAAACTTTAAGGTAGAGCACCATTTTTCTGTGTGGAGCTGCTGTAGTAATGTTATCATAATTTACTGTGTTCAGCTTCCTGTTGAACGTTTCTTCTGGCTTTTATCCTGCTATCCTTCATAAGATGTATGTATGTTTGTTCAGCCTTAGTGGTCTTTTGATGCTGTTTATTGAGTGTTTCCAACTCAGACTTTGTGACCCCAAGTGGTCAGGCTGGCAAAAAACTGAAAGGATAAGTGATGTTCTGAACTTTCGTAGAGCCTTGTATCTCTTCTTGATTTGAACATTCAGGTTTTTTATTGTTGTTGTTTATTTAAATCAAGGAAACATGTGCTCTGTTTAACAAAGTGTTTTCCAGTTACGAAGATCATGTGATAAGAAAAAGAAACAGGTGTTTTCAAATGTGATGGCTTAGATCATTGGAATAGCAGTTAGCACAGTGTTTGCTTAGTCCTGTTGCAGTGTATAACCACGTCCAGTTCATGTTCATTATTACTGTCTTATGTGTGCTTGTGTTCGCTCTTCCTCTTGACTACCGTCATTCGTTTATTGACATGTCTGCTTTTTGTTTCTCTGTAGCTCAAAAGAGTTAATGGGAATAAACTATTGTGAATTGAAATTGCGAATTATTCCAGAATTTCTTGTCTGTTCTTGTTGCTGGGGCTATAAACATCAGGATTGGATTGAATTGGATTGGTTGCCTAGGTGCTTGTGCAAGGTAACATTTCTGCTTGCAGTTCTTGTAAGTGTTGTATGTGATATTATATCATATTGTTGCAGTTTCTTTCATGGTGTTAGAGTTTGTTTTATTTATGATTGAGTCGGTTGGGCCTGTCATCATTGGGGGATTTTGCCACAAGTTGAAGTCTTGTCTTATTTCGTAGATCATCTTCTTGTTAATGAATGTGTTGGAACCCCAAGATTTTGTGAAGAATGCGTTGATGGTGAAGTTACGTGTATTTTTACTTGTTATGTGAGTGATGATCGATGATGTGTTCAGCACTGTTCTCTCACGATATGTTATAGCTGTGCATGTACATCACACACACACATACACGCGCATGCGTGCACATGCACACACACACACTCGTACACACACACGCAATGCACTCATGCACACATGCACACACACATGCACACACACACCTTTTTTTGGGGGGGGGGGTACCCACATACACATACATACATACATATATATTTTTGCGTGTGCTTGCGCACACACACACTTCCATCTCAGCCCATTGTTTGTATAGAACAGTTACTAACATACGAGTATTTTCAGAAGTGCTTCTTGTCATTTGTTTCCATGTGATAGTGCATTAGTCATTTTGCACCTCTCTCTCCATTACAGTTTATCCTGCATTTTTCTCACCAAAACCACACACACATGCACACGCACACACACATACACATGAATGCATGCATTCATGCACACACATACACATACACACACACATGCATGCATGCATACACACATTCACACACACACATGCATGCATGTATTCACACATACACACACACCTCTCTCTCTCTCTCTCTCTCTCTCTCTCTCTCTCTCTCTCTCTCTCTCTCTTCAGAGGGTTGGATGTATATTTTACTTTTTACATTAAATATTGTTACACTTATTCAATAACCTTGTATTATAAATAAAATGTCTGTTCATTCATTCTCTCTGTACAAGTCTCTCTTTCTTGATCTCTCATCTTTGTGAATCTTTGTGTGTGTGTGTGTGTGTGTGTGTCTTTAACACAGGTTGTACAGATATTAGCAGGCATCAGAACAGTAAAGAGTTGTATTCTATATTCAGAGCAAACGTGCACACACACACACACACACAGATTGCTAAACAGTTCAGCTAAAAAATACTGCAATTTTGTTGTTGGGTTTTTGTTGTCACTTTCTTTTTTTTGTTGTTTTGTTTGTTGGGTATTTTGTTGGGGGGTTTTTTGGGGTTTTTTTTTGGGGGGGTGGGGGGTGTTCTCAAGAGCTGCATGATTCACAAATGTGATATTTTTGCATATGCGACCATTTGCTCACCATTAATTAAGGTAGCAACATTCTGACTAGGATGTCTAAACACAAACCTGTGTGTATGCAATTTTTATTTTTTGATTTGCTTTGGTTTGGGGTTGGGTTTTTTAGGGGGGAGGGGGAGAGGAGGGGCGGTATGCATGTTGTCCATTCCTAGCGGCATGCAGTGACCTACTCTACCAAAAGGCAGAACAGGTTTTAATATGTGCACAAGTATTCTGCAGGCATTAGTTCATGGAACCTCAGTTTATAGTCTCATCCAACAGACTTTCAGGGGAGTGGAGTCAGTACTCATGTTAACCCCAGGGGAAAAATCCCCTGAAACAGGCCTCTGGGTGATGGTTCAACCCTGTGCTGTCAGCATTCTTAACCACTAGGCAATCCCCCCACCCCCTTTACCACTTACCACTGTGAAGAAATAAGTTTGCGTGATGCTCTTCAGAGTCAAGCAGATTGTGTCTTTTATCTCATGCCTGTGCTTCAGGTTGGGATGTCTCCCCCAACTGTCCTTGACTGTTCTGATGCCTGTGAATAATAAATGCTTTGAGATATATAATTATTCTTGTTTTGAAAATGCAATATTACATGCACAGTTTTCAAGAAGGCGACAGTTCTAATATGACTTTTGCAGTTGGGCTATAAAAGCATAATCAGTACAAAGTACAATATCTTCCACATTCCCTTTTGGCTTACCCGCTTCGAACAGTTTTATTTACACAGTTCTCTGCAGGGTGGACATACTTATAAACTACATGAATGCAAGTTGTCTCAAATGATATTTTAGATCAAAATTTCACATTAGTGAGATGTTAAAAGTTGCCTGGGGTACATAGAATATGTTATATGCTTATGCATGTGTTTTATCCATGCACACGCAAGTATGCACAATTACAACACATGCCTGTTTGCATGCAGTCATGTGCATGATATGTATGTGTGCCTACACCTGTCCATCCAACCCTGGTCCACACACACATGCATGCACACGCCTGTGCATGCACTCATGCACACACACACATACACATACCCTACCTTTTTGTTATTTGATGTAAACCATTTGGGAAAAAAAACAACAACCCTCTATATGCCCTCCACCCCACCCCCCACCCTGCCAATGTTGATTGTAAATGTACGTACAAATGTAGCCTTATTATCATTTACTCCATACTGATCCCAACTGTCATGCTGTATACATGTACGTGTAGACCTGTACATATGTATACCCCTATCAGTATTACTGTTTACCAAACTCCAGATTAAGGGGTTGCACATATATAAAGTGGTAGAATATTTTCAGTGTAATTTTTAAGCTGCCAGCTGTTGCAAGACTTTCTTCATGGTGCAGTGCAATGGACCTTTAGCAGATGTCTCTGATGCCCATGCTTGTTGTTGTTGAGGGGTTGTTTGTTGTTGTTGTTTTGTGTGTGTTGTGGTTCATATTTGCTATGGTGAATTTGCCTAAATAAAGTCTTGTGGCTTAAAATAGTTTTGGGGTTGGTTTTGTGTGCGTGCATGCACGCACGTGTGTGTGTTTGCTTTTTTCTGGTTTGGAGTTTTTTGTTGTGTGTGTGTATCCTACTCTCTGTATTTTCTTTTCTTTTACTCTGTGAGTGTGTGTGTGTGTGTGTGTGTAAGAAAGAGAGATACTCTTTTATCCCTCCTCATTCCCATCTTTTCAATTTCCTTCTAGTCTTTCAACTGAGACAAGACTATAAGCCAAGGCCCTGGGTGTAAATGCACACAGAAATCTTTCCCACACATTAAAAACCTGTTCTGCCTTTGGGGAAGGGGGGGGGGGGGGGGGGGGGGAGAGCGGCCATTTCATGCTGATAGGAACATATGGCATTTTATGAACACAGGCATGTTTAGACACATCCCTTTTTTTCATTTTCTTATTATTATTTTGAGGATAATGGAATAAGCACTCATGTGCTTTTTTCATCCAGTCCCCATATGTATGCAATTTTTGTAAATTTTGTCATCTGTTCCCACTGGCACACAATGGCCTACTCTTCTGAAAAACGGAATGGGTTTTAACGTGTGGCAAGATGTTCTGTGTGCATTTGCAAACGGGACCTCGGTTTATAGGCTCATCTGAAGGACTTTTGGGGAGAGTGGAGTTGGCACTGATGTTAACTCCAGAGGAAAAATCCTCTTGAATGGAATCCAGGTCAGCAGATCACAGGGCATCACGCTAACCACCAGGCTATTCTGTCCCTGAAGTCAGTTTGCCATTACCTTAATGGTGGGTAAAAAAAGAAGTCTAATATTTAACATCTCAGCATTGGTGAACCTCAGAGCTCTAGCTGAGGACCCAAAACAAAATTTTCCTTCTTTCCCAGTGCTGTCATTGAACCTATAATTATATTGGTACAGAGAGATTGTTATGGGCTCTGTAAACCATGTCATGCATTCATTCACAAAGCTGGTTGAAAAATGAAAGCTGAAACAATGGTAAATGAAAGCTGAAACTATGAATAAAGCCAGTATAAATACACATACACATTTTTCAAATATCTTTCTGAATTTATAAGACGTAAAGCAGCTTCAACCATTCCAGTTATGATGACACAATGAATATACATTTCACTTATCACATCAAAAAGCCTCTGACCATAAACTAAAGAGGTAAAATCGACAGAATGAGAAGACAGTTATGACAGATAGATATGGTTCATTTTTTTCCCAGTTATGCCAGGCCCTTTTATATTTACTCGCTCATAATTGTTAAGACTGGGGCCTAACGGAGTTCGTGCATAGTTTATGAGTGTAAAGCATGTCTTGGTTTAGCGAGCAGACGATTCCCCACGTTAATAGGGCGTTGCTAAGCCAACCACTGTAGGCATAGGTTGGTGCTGGTGGAGTCAAGTGGTGTCACAGAGTGTGGTTGATTTGATTGCATTAAAGTCACAGCGGAGCTATCCCATTTAGAAGAATGAAACAGATTTCAAAACTGTTCCCAAGTTTCTCTTGAAAAAAAAAATCGTTGCAGAACTGGACTAGTTGTCTGTGATCATTGTGTATGGCCAGTGAGGAGATGGTCAGTTAGAGGTAGGCCTACAGTCCCTAAAATGGATAACTCTGCTGAGACTTTCATACAAACAAAATAAAACACTGAAACAGTCCCTAGTTCGGGAACCTCCGCTGGGACTTTAATACAATGCACCCAAACCAAACAGGCCCTAAATCGGATATCTTTGCAAGAACGTAAATTCAGCAATGTCAGTCATGTATGTGGAGTGTATGTGGACATCCACCATATTAATGAATTGACAACATAATTAAAAAGGGCCAGTGTCTGTAGACACGCACCATCAGAGTACAAACATCGTGAAAGAAGCTAATAAAGTTATGCAAAATCGAAAGTAGAAACTGGAAAATAATTAAAAACATTTGTGATCGATTGTTAATAGATAGTTTTTCTGATTTCCAAGATTTGAAAATTACCTATACAGAAGCTTTATACACCTGTTTAAAAACTGCATGTCCAAAAGCTTTATACACAGATTTAAAAAAAATTACCTATCTAAGGTGTAGAAATTACAGGTGATAATAAAACCTCCCTGGTAACCTTTGACTCTCGAAGCAGCTGCAGAAAAAGACCGTGGTTCAGCAAAGATGGGAGGGTAAGTGTGTCCTACTTAAAGTATCTGTTTTTGTCATTGTTTTTCCTCCTGCATTTGCGTTAGTTCTTTTTTTATTGCAAAGAATCAGAAACCTAGAAATGACAAAATGCACCAAAGTGAAAGAAGGCATGTGGTCTAGCAAAACTGATTTTCGAAATGAAACTACACCACCCCCATCAATGAAGTTGCCATGAACATCAAAAGTTATGCACCAGTTCAACAGTAGGTGGATGTTTTGCTTGTGTGTATGCTGACGTGAATTTGTAGACACTTAATATTTTATCTTATTTCTGTGCATGGACTTGTACACAAATCGGAGCAAGACAAAGGTAGTGAGAGGCATGCATGGAGACTTTCACTGCCTATGTTGGGTCCAGTGTTCTGCAGGATTGAGTGGTCGTAGTCCATGAAGATTTCACCCAAAGGGCTATACGAGGTTAAACATTTTGCAATAAAAGAAAATCCAAAGGGTTTTATATTCATAGAGACTTTCGAGTACTTTGATTTTGAATGAAAAGTACAGGTAGACATGAATTTGTGGTTGCAGTCAAAAGATCATTAACATGGTAGGTACCTCCAACTTGGATTGTGTATTGGTGAGAATGATATGTACATCACTACATGTCTTCTTAAAAGTGTCAATTTCCATCTGAAACATCTTCAGTCATTTACCCAGGGCTCCTGATAATTATGCTGTCCTGGGTTTGAATCCCAATTAAGGGGATATTTTCTCCTGGAGTTAGCAGGAGTGCAGACTGTACTCCCCCCAAAAGTCCTTGGATGAGACTATAAACTGAGGTCCTGTGTGCAAACCCATGCAGAACATCTTGTGCACATGTTCCACTTTTCAGAAGAGTAGGCCATTGTGTGCCTGTGGGAAGAGATGACAAAACTTACAAAACAGCATACACACGGGGACTGGATCAGTGGATGTAAAAAAGCACATGAGTGCTTTTTCCATTATCCTTGAAATAAAAGAATAAACAAATAAACACACACACACACACACACACACACACACACACAACACACACACACACACACACACACACACTCAGAGGGATAAATGTGTTTTTTCAGGTTACTATTGTTTGAAGCCCCTTCCCTTACCAGTGTGGTGGGGGTGATGGGAGGAGGGGTGGTGGCCCTTATGCTCCTTTGGGCCATGTGGCCAGATCCTGGGCCTATAGCCGGCATTTATCGCCAGCCAGGTAATTCAGCGGGTGTGTGTGTGTGTGTGCATGCATGCCTGTGCATATGTGTGTGTGTGTGTGTGTGTGTGTGTGTGTGTGTATGTATGTGTGTATACATGTGTGTCAAAGTGAAAGTCAAAGTCAAGCTTTTATTTTCAGACGGTACATTAAATAAGCAGTGCATCTGCTTTTTTTCATCAAGCCATCTATCTAAAGAAAAAAAGAGAGAGAAAAAAGATAATGTATATGCAGACAAAAAAATAAAAACCTAGTCAATGATAAACCATACAAATCAAACAAGAGAAGACAATAATATATATGCATACATAGAATTAAAAACAAAAGAAAAAAACCCCTGAACAATGTATGTATGTCTATGTGTGTGTGTGTGTTTATTGCTAGAGGGGGAATTCAATGCTGTGTGTGTGTGTGTGTGTACATAAGAAATTGTGAATGATAACACCCATGTGCTGGCTAATTCTTTTTTTTTAGGCTCCTTCCATCTCAAAAGTGCTATAGGTGTGTGTGTGTGTGAAGGTCAAAGTCAAACTTTTATTTTCAGATGGTACATTGAATAAGCAGTGCATTTGCTTTTTTTCATCAAGCCATCTATCTAAAAAAAAAAAAAGAGAAAAAGAAAAGATAATATATGCAGAGATAGAATAGAAAACCTAATCAATGATAAACCATACAAATCAAACAAGAAAAGACAATAACATATGCATACATGGAATTAAAAACAAAACAAAAAACCCTGAACAATATTAAACCATAGAATTCAAATAATTAAAAAATCTTGAAAATATATCTATCATGATACAAACAAACAAGCAACAAAGAAAAACCAAACCAAAACAAACAAAGAAGACAAAACAAAATAAATGTGTGTGTGTGTGTCTGGTTGTGTACACATGTAATGATATGTATTGTAAGAAATTGTGGACAATGGCATGCAAGTGCTGGGTAATTATTTAGAACTCCTTTCATCTCAAAAGTGCTATAGGGTACCCACATTTAAAACCCTTCAAGGTCAAACAGTTTTATTCCTACTTCAGTTCTGCTACTGCACAAGGATTTAACAATTACAACAGCAAATCTGGACTGACTGGGCTAGTGAGAGAGAAGGGGGAGTGGGAGGGGAGAGTGGGAAGGGGTGGAGAGATAAATTTTGTTGGATGCAGAAAACAAAAATGTGCACTGTTTGTGTTCATCAACCTGACAATTTGCTTCCAATGCTTTTTAGTGAAATATAAGACATTTAGCCATATGGTGTATTTTATTGTACATGACATGTTATACCAATCTGGAGTGTTAGCACAGCCGCCAAGGATTAAATTCTGACGTGCAGAGTGACAGCTAGCCAGTTTACATACATATACTTACAATTATAATGTTCAATATTAGTATGGGAAACAATGAATCTGTGCCTCCCCAACTGACCTTAGCTACCCCTCCCTCTCTGTACCTACACCCACTCCCAGCTACCTTTTCCTGCTACCCCCTCCCTTCCCAAGCTACCCCTCCCCACCCCCATGCTACCCACTGTACTCCCCTCCCCAGCTATCCATCCCCTTCCTCCAAATTTACCTTCCTCCCCACCCAGCTACCCCTCCCTCCTCTATTTCCTTCCCTCGGGCTCCTCTGTTTTTCTTTGTTGCTTGTTTGTTTGTATTATGAAGGATATTTTTTCAAGATTTTTGAATTATTTGAATTGTATGGTCTAATATTTTTCTGGGTTTTTTGTTTTGTTTTTAATTCCATATATGCATTTGTTATTGTCTGTTCTTGTTTGATTCGTATAGTTTACTATAGATTAGGTTTTTCATTCTATGTCTGCATATACATTATCTTTTTTTCTCGCTTTTTTTTCTTTTCTTTAGATAGATGGCTTGATGAAAAAAAGCAAATGCACTGCTTATTCAATGTACCATCTGAAAATAAAAGTTTGACTTTGACTTTGACTTTCACTTTGACACACATACACACACATGAAAGTTATACACTTTGGCCAGGTGATGGGAATTTTGGCTGTTGAAGGCAGGGACAGATATGAGATGAAATAGAATGGGAAATCTTATATTTGAAACAAGTATGTCTGGAGGCTGGATTTAAAAGTGTCATTAGTAGGCATTCAGTGAAGAGAGAGAAGATGGTCATTCCAGATCAATGGACCAGAAATAGAGAAAGATAAACACACACACACACACACACACACACGCACACATGCACACACGCATGCACGCATACACACACACACACACACACACTTTCAACACGTACATGCAAACGCACGGCCATTCACACACGAACTTATTAGAGCGCACGAGTACATGATATGATATTTAGACACGTTATGTTTATATGCAGATACGGTGAGAGAGAGAGAGAGAGAGAGAGAGAGAGAGAGAGAGAGAGAGAGAGAGAGAGAGAGAGAGAGAGAGAGAGAGAGAAACACAGATATACGTATCGAGAGATATAAAGGAGTTAGAATGATTTTTTCCCTGTTCAATAATAAAAATGTATGGATTGTTTGAATCTAAGCAGCCCTCCACCTTTCATTTTATTGTCTAGGTCATATGGCACCAGTTCACTGCTCAAAATCCTCTTTTTTCAATCAAATTCCAAGGTTTTCTTCTTCGTCGTGGTCGAACGCTCAGACAGCAACTACTGTTGTTTGTCACATGAGTGAAAATGCGATGAATCAGGCCTGGTGCATCCGACTTTGGCATGGGAGAGATTTGTTATTGTATAAGTCTTTCTGGAAAAAGGCAGGAGAATGGACCAAGAAGGCAGAAAATAAGACAAGAATGAGGTGACAAGAAGAAAAGGAACAAGACAGAAACAAAGAGAGGGATGGAAAAGAGGGAATTCCTAGCACAAAATTCCCAGAAGGTGGAGATGCTATTTATACTGACAGCCCCCCACCCCCCACCCCCATCCTCCCCGCATCCCCATGGAGTAAATCCCAATGTTTTAGGCCCCGCTGATCACAGATGTCGAATTAGACATATCACCTAATAAATGTTAAAATGTCATATTAAATCCATCCCCTAAGTCTGAATGTTCCTACAACCTTAGCGGTGGTGGGGGGATAGAGGGGGAGGTATACAGGGGGGGGGGGGAGGTGCACACTGGGGGGACAGAGGGGGAGGTATACAGGGGGGGGGGGGGGGGGGGGGGAGGGTGGGGGGGGGGGGGGGGGGGGGGATGAGGGGGGGGGGGTAAGGGAAGAGAATAGGGTTGGGGTGGTGGTTGGAGGGGTAACTGCAGGTGGGGGGAAAATAAGGAAGGGGTAGGGGGATTGTTGGGTGGGGGGAGGAAGGTGCAGAAGCCACCAGCAATTACAGGGCTGATTCATCTCTTACAGGGAAAATCATTTCTCATTATCTTTGTGTCTGTCTGTGTAGTTGTTTCCTTATAATATTGGCACTTTCTACTACTTTCTTCAAGCTGTGAATGTTTGCGTGTTTAGAGTTGCAAGCAGCTAGGTGTGCATGATAAAACTTTGATTTTATTTTATCTTATAGGTGTTTAAATTGGGAGGGGGGGGGGGGGGGGGGGGGGGAGAGGATAGAATAGGGGATGGAGGGGAGGTAGGTGTAATTTAGGGTGGAAGAAGAGGTAGAATAGAGAGAGGAGGTAAGTTATTATTATTTTTAAAATGTATTTATTCTTTTATATCGAGGATAATGGAATAAGTACTCGTGCTATTTTTCGTCCAGTCCCTATGTGTATGCGTTTTTGTAAATTTTGTCATCTGTTCCCACCAGCACACAATGACCTACTTTTTCAAAAAGTGGAACAGGATTTAACATGTGCGCAAGATGTTCTACGTGTGTTTGTGCATGGAACCTCGGTTTATAGTTTCATCTGAAGGACATTTGGGGAGAGTGGAGTCTGCACTGATGTTAATTCCTGGGGAAAATCCCCTTGAACAGGATGCGAACCCGGGTCATCAAATTGTGAATGCAATGTTTTAACCATTAGGTCAGGGGAGGGAGGGGATAGGTCAGGGAGGAGGAGGGGTAGGTTTTGGGGAGGGAGGAGGTGAAAAGATATGGGGAGGAGAGGGGTAGGTTAGAGAGAAGGAAGGGTAGGTATTGGGGTAGTTTAGGTGGAAGGAAGAGGGGATAGAGTATGATAGGGAAGGGCAGGGGTAGTTTAGGGAAAGGTTTACATTTGTCATGGTCTATGATAAGTAGGCCGTATATCTTTAAGTATCAAATTAAGTGGGAAACAGATGGTCAATATAGTGTTCCCATGCCAGTATTGTAGAGGAGGATCCAAAGTATGTGTATGCCAAAAGGCACGCTGTCACTCTCATTTGCAGGTTTTGCCCAGTATCCTTGCATTAACGGCTGGTCTATGTGTAGGTGTGTGGTGTTGGGGTGGGGGGGGGGGGGGGGGGGGGGGGGGGGGGGGGGGATAGGAGGGGGGGGGGGAGGAGGGCAGATGTAGGTGCACAAGCACACCTCTTTATGTACTTTCAGCACACACATATGGATGGATGTCATTGATGTATTCATAAATGTTCTTTGTCTTTCAGTATAGGAAATCGTTTGTCTGAAACTGTGTTGGTGATTGTTTTGTGCTATTTATGTGATAAATGTTTTCTTGTGTGTTAATTTTAACAGTGCTTGTAGAAATGTAACCCACATGAAATTTTCTTGATTTTGAGATGATAAATCATGATGATGATACTGATAAGTCTTTTTCCAAGGGTGACTAACTTTTTTTTTTACCCAGACCTTGCCTTGAAGTTGAACAGGGATTCTAGTTAATGATAGCAAGTGATTGTTTGTGAAGAATGAAAAGAAGAGAAAAATGTAGTGTCAGATGTTAGATAACAGAGCACATGATCTAGAAAGAAGTGCACATATCAGGGTGGGTGGGTGAGGGGGTGGGTGGGAACACTATAAGATACAAGAGGCAAACACCATTTTAAAAAGGTGTGTGTGTGTGTGAAGGTGTGTGTGTGTGTGTGGTTGTTGTTTTTTTTGATTTTGTGTCTGTTCACTCTCAGTGATATTAGACACCCACACACACACACACAAACACTCACACACACAAACACACACACAAACACACACACACTAACACTAACACACACACACACACCACACACACTAACACTAACTAACTAACACACACACGCATGCACGTACGCACACACGCATACATGCACAAACACACAGACACATACACACACACACACTCTCTCTCAGTAGTTGAAATTTTATTTACATTTTTCATTGGAATTACTGATTTTGTTAGAAATTGTTAGAATTGCATTTTCCTGTTGTTTATTGTAGTTCAATAGGTTAGTAATGTAACGTGGTTTTTTTTCTCCATAATTTTGGTTGTTGTTTTTCTATATTTTTTAATTTTTAATTTTGTTTATCATTTCGCATGCATTGATCCCCTGAAATTCCTTCTCCTGTACAGTACCAAGTACACCTTCCTCCCTTGACACTCATACACCCTCCTTCTCTCCTCCCCCCCCCCCTTCCCCACTGCCCCCCCCCCCCCCCCCTTCCCCCCCAGCCCCCACCCCGTCTAATATCACAACTGTGAAAAGACGTTAAATGAATTTGAACACTCTCTCTCTCCACAGCTCCATGAGAAAGTTTTCACAGGATATTGTTGGCCTTTCTGCAGACAAATGGTACTGGCTGAAGCGAGCTGTGCTGACTGTTATGCTTCACCTGGGAGCAAGGCAGAACAGGAAGATGAAGAAGAAAGGAGAGTGGAACACAAGGCAGCCCAGGGCTCAGCAAGGACAGAGAGAATCAGGAAAAGGCATGTCGCCCTTTGACATGGAATGCTGCCAACCCCTACCTGACCACCCGCATGTACGAGCAGGATGTGTGCTGTGCTCTACTGTCTTCTCCTGTCTTGTGTTGTGTTGTGTTATTGTGTTATCGTGTGTGTGGTGGGACCTGTGTTGTGTTGTGTTGTATTGTGTTGTGTTGTGTTATCGTGTGTGTGGTGTGACCTGTGTTGTTTTGTGTTATCGTGTGTGTGGTGTGACCTGCGTTGTTTTGTGTTATTGTGTGTATGGTCTCACCTGTGAAGTGCTGTGTTGTGTTATCATGTGTATGGTCTCACCTGTTTGTGTTGTGTTATCATGTGTATAGTCTCACCTGTTTGTGTTATCATGTGTATGGTCTCACCTGTTTGTAATAATAATAATGTATGGAATTTATATAGCGCTGAATCTTGTAAAGCAACAATTTGTGTTATCATGTGTATGGTCTCACCTGTGTTGTGTTATGTGTATGGTCTCACCTGTGTTGTGCTGTGTTGTGTTATCATGTGTATGGTCTCACCTGTGTTGTGCTGTGTTGTGTTATCATGTGTATGGTCTCACCTGTGTTGTGCTGTGTTGTGTTATCATGTGTATGGTCTCACCTGTTTGTGTTATCATGTGTATGGTCTCACCTATTTGTGTTATCATGTGTATAGTCTCCTGTTGTGTTATCAGTGTATGATCTCACCTGTTTGTGTTATCATGTGTATGGTCTCACCTGTTTTGTTATCATGTGTATGGTTCACCTGTTTGTGTTATCATGTGTATGGTCTCACTGTTTGTGTTATCATGTGTAGGGTCTCACCTGTTTGTGTTATCATGTGTATGGTCTCACCTGTTTGTGTTATCATGTGTATGGTTCACTGTTTGTGTTATCATGTGTATAGTCTCACTGTTTGTGTTATCATGTGTATGGTCTCACCTGTTTGTGTTATCATGTGTATAGTCTCACCTGTTTGTGTATCAGTGTATGGTCTCACTGTTTTGTTTATCATGTGTATGGTCTCACCTGTTTGTGTATCATGTGTATAGTCTCACCTGTTTGTGTTATCATGTGTATAGTCTCACCTGTTTGTGTTATCATGTGTATAGTCTCACCTGTTTGTGTTATCATGTGTATGGTCTCACCTGTTTGTAATAATAATAATGTATGGAATTTATATAGCGCTGAATCTTGTAAAGCAACAATTTGTGTTATCATGTGTATGGTCTCACCTGTGTTGTGTTATGTGTATGGTCTCACCTGTGTTGTGCTGTGTTGTGTTATCATGTGTATGGTCTCACCTGTGTTGTGCTGTGTTGTGTTATCATGTGTATGGTCTCACCTGTTTGTGTTATCATGTGTATGGTCTCACCTGTTTTGTTATCATGTGTATGGTCTCACCTGTTTGTGTTATCATGTGTATGGTCTCCCCGTGTTGTGCTGTGTTGTGTTATCATGTGTATGGTCTCACCTGTTTGTGTTATCATGTGTATGGTCTCACCTGTTTGTGTTATCATGTGTATGGTCTCACCTGTTTGTGTTATCATGTGTATAGTCTCACCTGTTTGTGTTATCATGTGTATAGTCTCACCTGTTTGTGTTATCATGTGTATAGTCTCACCTGTTTGTGTTATCATGTGTATGGTCTCACCTGTTTATGTTATCATGTGTATGGTCTCACCTGTTTGTGTTATCATGTGTATAGTCTCACCTGTTTGTGTTATCATGTGTATAGTCTCACCTGTTTGTGTTATCATGTGTATAGTCTCACCTGTTTGTGTTATCATGTGTATAGTCTCACCTGTTTGTGTTATCACGTGTATGGTCATCCCCTGTGGGATGCCAGGGGTCCTGTCAGTATAAACAGCATCCCCATCTTCTGGAAATTCTGTGCTAAGAATTCCCTCTTTTCTACCTCTCTCTTTGTTTTTGTCTTGTTCCTTTTTTCCCCTTGTCACCTCCTTGTCTAATTTCTTCCTTCTTGGTCCACTCCCCTGCTTTTCTTACAGAAGAAAACCTTAAAAGATAGCAATTCTCCCCCAAACTAGATGCACTGGGCCTGACTTGTCAGGTGCTTAACGGCAGCGCATTGTATTTTTGGTCATATGACAGACAACAAAGAGTTGCTGTCTGATCATTCGATGAGGAGATGGAGGAGGTGCTGAGAAAATATCAAGTATGCCAGAGGTTCTGTCAGTACCAGCTGTATCCTTACATTTAGGAACTTTCCAGTTTCCGTGCAAAATGAATGTCCTTTGTGCTATGTCTTCTTGTTGTTGTGTAGTTTTGCATTGTAGAGTGTATGAAATGTAGCCATGGTATTTGATGTCTATGAAGATTTATTTGTCCTGTGCCATGCTCTGTGAGGGAAAATGCACTCTACATGCTCAATCAGTGTTGGTCGTATTGTGCAGAGAAAATCACATATGCCAGAAAATCTTTCTGTTTAAGGATCATTTATGGAAAATTGTGTGCTAGAGATTTCATGTGTTGTTACTTGTATCCTCTCTGTGCTTTTTGTCATCTTTTTTTGGCCTTTTTAAAAAAAACTCTGGTTCTCGGTGTGTCCATTCTTCTTCTTTTTTCTTTGTTTAAAGTAAACTTGTTTATTTCTGCTTTTCCCCCAGTTATTCTCAGTTTATTTTTGTTCTGACTACTATCTATCATTATTCTAAACACTGGACTCATTTCAGGATAAGAAGGAATGGTTTATACATTCTCCTGTCTAACAAGTAAACTGTGAAGTTCTGGGTTTGATTCCCAGCCTTGCCCTTTCTTCCCATTTTGATGGGAAAATTGAACTGAACGTCTAGACTATGCTGGTCTTATTGGCCTTAAGGAATGAAATGATTCACTTAAATCTATTTGAACTGCTGAATTACTTCTCAGCCAGTGACTGCGTCAAACGAAGTTACATGTGAGATTTTTGCATTCTGTCTAGAGGCCACACATTTTCATATATTTTATGAAGTGTGAAAACTTGTCCAAACAAGGAAATTAGTTCAGAACAAAGTCATGAGTTAGAAGCCAGCCGCCATGGCGCAGTGGTTAGCGCCTTGGGTTACGGACTGGAAGGTCGCGGGTTCGAATCCCATAAGAATCATAGGGATTTTTTCGGACTCCGACCGGCTCCTACCCAGAGTAAGTGTGCTGTGGGCTCAATGGGAAGACTGGGACCACACAGTCGAGCTTCATCCACTTAACGGATGCGAGTTTGAGAGTGTTGCTCAAATTACCTGACCAACACTGCAGGTGTCTGTATCTCTCGGGCCCGGTTGACGCCGGGATATATTATGATAGTAAGCGTAGAGTACAACCCTGTCAAGTAGTCTCAAAGCATATGCACTTCCACAGCAGCATCATTACATCATCCTCATTGTCATTGATCATCATGCATTAAAAAAGTTGCCTCTGATTCGGTGGTCCGGTTTCTCTGGTCTCATGGTGACCTCAGATTCGGTTTCCCATACACTTCTGTGCCTGTGGTGAGTTTGTGTCAAAGCCTTTAGGGTTGGAGGTTCGCTGGGGACGGTCGTTGGAGGGACGTTGTGGGTGGTTGCCACCTGGGGTGGGCAATCACTCAGACTGGCTCCGCGACTGAGCTAATACTGTCGTTAGTAGGGGGTTTAGTAGGTGGTGTCCTGCGTATGTTAGCTCAGAACAGGCACCACTGAACACCACCAAAGTGACCCAGCAGCAGTGCAGGGCCCCTCTGGCTGGTGGCCCCACGGCGGCCTGATAGTGATGGGCTCCCTGTGGACTTCCGACCCTGGGGATGAGACATAACAAATCTGGGTATGGTTGTGGCGGGGAGATTGGAATGAGCGACGTGGGAACAGTAGGACGGGGGTCGTCAGAAGTTGAGGCAGCAACAACAACAAAAAAAAAAAAAAAAAAAAAAAAGTCATGAGTTAGAGTGAATAAATGTGTGTAGCATCATTCCACTAAAAAGGCATCTTAGGGCTAGTAAAGCAAACTTCTCTGACAAAACCAGGCTATAGTATAGATAACCATACCTATCAGTCAGGTGTTGGAGTAATTCATACAGGTTCAGCACTCATTCACTCACACATGACTTTGTTTGACTCAGTCACTGACCAAAGTTTTGTTTTGTTTTGTCTGTTTTGTTTCTGGATTAGAACTCTGAGGTTCACCAATAGTGAGATTTTTTAGTATGTGACTGTCCCCCCAACCCCCACTATTCAGGTAACTTCGGGGATGGTGTCTAAACACAACACCAGTGTGCATGTGTTTTTGAAAATGTCATCGGTTACTACAGGCATGAAATGGCCTACTCTTCCAAAAAGCAAAATGGGGTTTAGCTGTGTGTACAAGATGCTGTGTGTGCATTCGCACAAGGAGCCTCGGTTTATAATCTCATCCAAAGGACTTTGACATTCCGTTCGATTTTCTCATCAAACTGCAAAGAAAGGGCAAAGGCTAGGAATGGAACCCACAACCTCACAGCTTCACTTGTCAGGCAGGTGAACATCTTAACCATCCTGCCACAAAAATGATTTGCCCCCCCCCCCTTTACCCCCCCCCCCCCCCCCCCCCCCCCCGCTCCTTCCATGGCAGGCGCTGGACTGGGTGTACGTGGGGGGGGCATCCAGTGAAGGGGGAGGAGGACCCAGCTTGGCTCTGAGGGTGGGGCGACGCCACGCCCGCACAGCAGAGGTTTGGCTGGTCCTGCACGTTCCGGGTGTGGGGTGTCTGGAGCACCCGGCTCACCCAGACACCCTGATGGCCAACACGGACCCCCATTCCTTCAGCGCCGGCGGTCTGCGCTTTGAAGTCATTCGCCCCATGAAGACTTGGCGTGTTCGCTTTAGCGGTCCCCTCAGGTGAGTGAGTGAGTGAGTGAGTGAGTGAGTGAGTGAGAGAGAGAGAGAGAACTCGAACTCGAACTCGAACTCGAATATTTTAATGAGGGTAATTGGATAAGCCAGAGGCTTCTTTACACCAGGCCCTCAAGGGGAAAAAGTGAAACAAACATGAATAAACCAATTGATCAATAAACAAGATAATGTCAAAAAGCAAAGAATTGAATCATTCAAATAGCCCTTCAATTATTGACTGAAGTCATGAAATCAATGAAAGACCACACAAGTAAACCAATCGAATAAATAGACAAAGCCAATTAAACACTGACAAACTCCCCTTCTTGACACAGAGAGAGAGAGAGAGAGAGAGAGAGAGAGAGAGAGAGAGAGAGAGAGAGAGAGAGAGAGAGAGGAGAGAGAGAGAAGAGAGAGAGAGAACTCGAACTCGAATGATTTATTCACACAAAGGCCATTGGCCCATACATGAAAGGGGTTGCCGACTGCTTAGTATTTTGGTGGGGGTAAAAGCAATAGTAACGACAAAATGTTACTGTATAACAAAAAGTCAGTTACAAAAATATGACTTAGGATAACAATATCGAGAGAGAGAGAGAGACACAGAGAGAGAGAGAAAGAAAGTTGGAGAGTGGAAGGTGTGTGGTTGGGTATGCATTAGGTCAGGGGTAAAAGAATATGAATGTGAACGGTTTGCTATCTCAAAATTGGGAAAAGTTAATGTGGGATTTTAGCGTAGCTAAAAATACAACAAACAAGTAAATATTCATCACCTAAAAGAGCACAAATCAGTTACACAGTTTTAGGTAAATAATTTCCTATACATAAAGACAAAGAACATTCTTACATCAGTGCCAACCATCTTTTATGTGAGTGTTGAAAGCACACAAGTACTTGCGTTTGTGCACCCTACCTCCACCCCTTACACACATGTACACCCCCCCCCCCCCCACACACACACACTCACAGACATGCATGTGCAAACACACACACATGCATTCAGATACACACGCACATATGTAAGCACACACGCACACATACATGTGCACACACACATACACACATGCACACATGCGCACATGCACACACTCATGCATGCACTCACACACACGCACACACACACACACACACACACGCATACATACACATACACACACGTGCACACATGCACACACGTATGCACACACACACACACACACACAGACCAGCCGATCATCCAATCATGGTATAATTGTTTGTCTCTCTCTCTCTCTCTCAGGGTGGGTCCATGCAACAATCTTCAGAACAGGCCAGCGACATTTCTGGATGTCTCCTTTTCATTCCAGTGAGTATTCCTCTGAAGTCATAGCGTGGCTGCCCATGTGGCAAGGTACAGGGAAACGGCCAGACACCCCAGCTTCTGATCCAGTGTGTACAGGGAGGGCATGCTCCTTGAACCTTCTTCAGCTTTGAGACCTCCCCCCCCCCTGTTTCCCCTGTGGGAGTGCTGGAGGGCCTCTCAGTATAAATAGCATCCTCACCTTATGGACATTCTGGGATTGGTGGATCGGTGGTCTAGAGGTAACGCGCCTGTCTAGAATGCGAAAAGTCCGGGTCGGAAGTGTGCGGTGGTTCGTACCCCATTTGGGCCCGAAATTTTTCCCCATCCATTAGACCATGAGTGGTGGTCTGGGCGCTAGTCTTTCGGATGAGACGATAAACTGAGGTCCCGTGTGTTACACAAAATTTTCAGTGCACGTAAAAGAACCCGCGGCAACAAGAGAGTTGTCCCTGGCAAAATTCTTAGAAAAAAGCCACTCTGATAGGGAAACAAATACAGTTGCAGACCAAAAGAAAAAAGAAAAAGAAAAAAAAGGGTGGCGCTGCTCTTGTGGCGACGCGCTCTCCCCGGGGAGAGCAGCCCGAATTTCACGCAGAGAAATCTCGTGACTTAAAGTGGTATAAAATAAATAAAAAAATAAAATAAATAAGAATTCACTCTCATCTATCCATCTCCTTCTTTCTGCCTTGTTAGCTTTCTCCCTGTCACCCCCTTCTTGCCTATTTTCTGCCTTCTTGGTCCATTCTTCTGCCTTTTTTCCAGAAAGGCTTAAAAGGTAACAATTCTGTCCTATGTTAAAGTCGGATGCGCTGGGCCTGACTTGACTTAACGGCAGATCAGTGCGTTGTCGCTCATATGACAGACAACAGTAGTTGCTTTCTGTGCATTTGATGATGATGAAGAAGAGGAAGAAGAGAAGACCCTCTTTTCAAGGCTTTCAATCCCCTTGAAAATGAGGAGCGCGAAAATGTGTGACAAAAACCTTGAAAATCAAAGCATGTCTGTCAAAAGTATTGTTTCTGAGGATGATGATAAGCTTGAGATACAGTTTTGGGTGAAGAAATAAATAAATGATAAATCATGTTTTTTTATGTGAAAAAAGAATAGATGATAAATCTTTTTTTGGGGTAAAAAATGAATAAATAATGATGTTTTTGTGGGGAAAAAAGAATAAAATAATGAATAATGCTTTTTTGTGTGAAAAAATGGATAAATGATGGTTCAAATGTGTGCGTGTGTGTGGACAAAACAGACAAGGTGTAGCAGAAGATAGTGCCCAAGGTAGGTAGTCATTGTGCAAGAAGCAAGAAGTTATTGGAAGTGGTGTTATTGATCAGTAGGTGAGGAGCAAAAAAGAAAAACCAAACCAAACCAAAAACAAACTGACCTGTAGATATGGTCCCTGCTCTCACCCCCCCCCCCCCCCCCCCCCCCCCCCAACACACACGCTCACCACACCATCACAAACACATACACACACTCCACACACACATCACACACACATGCACAGAGACACATACACACACACACACACACACACACACACACACACACACACACACACACACACACACACACAGCATTGGGTTTGGATATGGTTTAAAGTGATTTGCTTTGGTTGATGTGAAGGTGGGATGCCTTCACTGCCGACTTTGACAGTGACTCAGACGTCTGCACCTCGCTTCTTAGTGATGCCCTGGCCAGGGAAGAGTGGACCAAAGATCTGTTCAACCTTCAGAAAACCAGGTAAAACCTTTGTTGTTGTTGTTGTGGGTACTCTAACGGTTTAATCAAGTGAAAAGTTCAACTAAGGTAAGCGAAAATCAATTAATCAAGCTTTTTCTGTTGTTGTAAACTTTAAACATTTTGATTGAATAGTCCTCTATGGGGATGCTGGGGGCCTGTCAGTATAAACAGCATCCTCACTTTCTGAAAATTCTGTGCTATTCTATCCCTCTTTTTGTTTGTGCCTTGTTTCCTTTTCTTTCTGTCACCTCCTTCTTGTCTGTTTTCTGCTTTCTGGGTCCATTTTCCTGATTTTTTCCCCAGAAAGACTTTAAAAGATAACAATTCTCTCCCATGCCAAAGTCGGAAGCACTGGGCCTGATTTGTCAGGTGCTTATCGACAGTGCGGCACATTTTTTTTTCTCATTTTGACAGACAAAAATAGTTGCTGTCTGAGTGTTTGACAAAGAAGATTGAATAGAAAAAACAGTGTATCAGCTAAAGTGACTCTTAGTTGTCGTGATTTTTGTTTTGTTTGTTTGTTCCATCATAATACAGACTGATTTAAAAGATTCCAGGGTGGGAGTTAACCAGCTATTGATAGTCTGTACAGGATTTTACAATGGTTCAGTTTTTCCTCAGTGAAAGAGGTAGATTTGTTAAAGAATCGGTGTTTCTCATGTTTACTGCATTTTCACCGGAAATTTGTGTCAGAAATAGCCCTTTCTCAGTCACTGTTTATGCTTCATTGATTCATCTTTCCTATCTACATAGGAAAGATGAATCAATGAAGCATAAACAGTGACAAGGCAGAAAATCTTGGTCAAGATATTTTGTCTTATTGAGAAGAGAGAAGTCTTAGTCAAAGATATTTCATGTAAAAGAAAGAAGCCTTAGTCCAGGTATTGTATGAAGAGGAGAAATGGTATAGTCAAAATATTTTATGACGAAGAGAGAAATCTTCATTTTGGCTTCAATCCACAGTCAGTGTGAGATGGAGCGTTACCAGCAGTGGGGGGAACTGAAGGGCACCTTGAACATTGAAGGACACCCCACACAACATCTTCGTCTGAAGTCCTGCCGAGATCGTGCCTTTGGTGAGCATCTTGTCTTATCCTGACTTGTCTTGACTAGTCTCATCGTGTCTTGTCTTGTCTTATCCTGACTTGTCTTGACTAGTCTCATCGTGTCTTGTGATGTTCTGACTTGTCCTGCCCCGTCCTGTCTTGTCTTGTCCTGACTTGTCTTGTCCTGACTTGTCTTGCCATGACTTGTCCTATGTTGTCATGACTTGTCTTGTCTTGTCTTTTTGAAAATCTTGTTCAGGTGGGGATGATGTGCTGCCCCAGCACTCAGTGGGGTCATGCAGGTCCTCAGTGTGTAGCACACAGATTGCATGCTGGGTATTATGTCATCCATACCAACAATCGTACCTGGCCCTTTTCTTTTTTCTGGCGTCAAAGACAGATGGGTTTTGAGGGGCATGCAGGATGCTATGTGTGTGTGTGTTGGCTCAGGGGGCAAGTCTCTGTTATTGTCTCATGTGAAGGACATGTGCAGAAATGGGGTCAGAGTGAAGGTCAACTGCAGGAGTGGGGTGGAGAGGGGACAGCCACGTGGTTAGAAGGTTCAGCTCATTATTTGATGGTCTAGATACCTGTTTCAGGCAACTTGTTCCTTTGAGTTACTGTCACCCCAGTCCACTTGGTAACCGCGCTCAATGCTGCTTAATGTTAGCTTGGGGAAAGCAAGTACTTTGACCACTGAGCTATCCTGTGTTAAAGGAAATGATAAAACTAGTGAAGGTGAAACAGGTATGTCCATGAGGCACTTTTTGTTGCAAAAAAGAAAATCAGAATATGCATTTTGCCATACATACATTTCAGTGAAAAGTTGCAGAATCATTTATGATACACACAGTAGAAATCACCAACTATGAAAAAGAAAAAGAAAGGAAGACCAAAAGCAACGTGGAGGAGGACTGTAGAAAGTGAGAAGAAGGCCATGCAGCACTCTTGGGGATCAGTGACTAGGTTGGCCCAGGATAGGCAGGAGTGGAAGCGCTTTGTTGCTGCCCTACACACCACTGGGTGCAATGGTTAATGATGATGAAGAAAAAGAAACAGACTGATTATTGCTGAATGTCAACTTTGGGAAAATGTTCACAATGTCATCATAAGTTACATTCATTGTGTAAGCGGTGGAAGGCTGGGGTGGCTCAGCAACTAGTGGGCTTATGACCCAGAAAAGAGGAAACTTTCATCATGTGTTTACAGCTGTAACCCGTTTTTCATGTGTGTGTGTTTGTTTTGTGTGTGTGTTGTGTTGTGTGTGTGTGTGTGTGTGTGTGTGTGTGTGTGTGTGTGTAGCATGATGTGTTACAGCTGTAACCTGTTTTTGATGTGTGTGTATTCTTCTTCTTCCTTTTTTGTCATGTTTCTCCCAGGGGAGGTTTGACATTGATGATCCTTCTCCATCTCTCTCTGTTTTGAGCTTCCTCCTTATTTATGCCCCTTTCTCTAAGATCATCTGCAATACAGGCAGCCCAGGTTTTGCTAGGTCTTCCCTTTGGTCTCTTTCCATCTACTACAAAGTTCATTGCTCTTTTTATGATGTGGTGGTCTGCTTTCCGTTGAACGTGCCCAAACCAGCGCAGTCTATTGGTACTAGCTACAGACTTCAGATCATCAACTTTGCACATTCTCCATAGTTCTTCATTCGTGATCCTGTCTTCCCATTTGATCTTTGTCCTCTAGCATAGCATTCACTTTTCACAGCTCTTCAACAAACGTTTAACAGTTTTTGTGAAAACCCACGTCTCTGAACCATACAGGAGAACAGGTCTGATGCAGGCCTTATACATATCAGACAGCGTCTCTCCAGTGGGATTTTCTGATTTCCGAGCAAACTTGCCAATTCTTTCCATTTCTTCCAAGCACTCGCAATCCTGGTCCTGACAGCTAACTCAGATTTTGCTTCACAGCTCATCATCTCTCCCAGGTAGCAGAATTTGTCTACCACTTCTATCTTCCCTTGTTCAAATTCTAGCTCCTCCTTTCCTGCATCGGTATTGTCTTCACCCCTCTTATTCATACAACTGGGGCAGACAAATACTCCGTCCTCCTTCATCAGACTTTTGAGCTTTGAGCATCTTTTGTGACACCAATATTGACATTTGGAGCATTTGATTGAATTGTTCCCTACACCTTTGTGGCAGACACCACACAGGTATTTGCCTTGCTCTCTATGTGTTCTGCGGTCTTTTCCAACTGTCATTGCTTTGGTCTTGTGTTTACAGGTGGAACCTGTTTTTGATGTGTGTGTAGTGTGATGTGTTAACAGCTGTAACCTGTTTTTGATATGTGTGTGTGTGTTTGTTGTGTGTGTGTCTATATGTGTGTGTTGTGTGTGTTATGTGTGTGAGTGTGTGTGAGTGTGTGTGAGTGTGTGTGTGTGTGATGATTTTACAGCTGTTACCTGTGTGTGTTTGTGGTCTGTGTCCACAGCTGTAACCTGTTTTTGATGTGTGTGTGTTTGTGTGCTTGCGTGTGTGTGTGTGTGTGTATATGTGATGTTTTTACAGCTGTAACTTGTATTTGATGTGTGTGGTGGTGACAGGTGTGCAGAGGTGGACTGATTTTCATCGTTACATCCACTGTTCCCTGTACATTGAAGTTAGTAGCTTGTCTCTTTGCTGTGTTTTCTTTACCTGCTCACACCTGCTGTGCTTTTGCCTGACAGATGAAAAAATTATTAATGTCTGGTGACAGTGACAGGAACTGTTGGGGCTGGGCCTTGTTTTTGTAGAAGGGAAGGGGTGGGGGTGGGATTGGGGTGGTCACAGTAAGATAGGGGTTGATCAGGCCCCTGCTGGGTACCAGTGATCACTTTTATCAGGGTATTTCCAGTGCATGCGTTCCTATAGTTTAGGTCTCATTTTGGGGCCACCCCATTTCAGGCCCTTGGTTGTCCCTGAACACAAGATAGTTTTGCTTGTAGTGACTGTACAAATGTCCTTAAATTCATCTGATGTGGATAGGGTTGCTGTAAGATGTAAATTTTGATTTGCGCTTGTGAAAAATGGATGAAAAGGTATTTCAGAGTCTTTTTTTAACAAGAATTTTTAAAGGCATTTCAGAGTCATGATTGTGCATATTCATCATTGGCCTGATAATCGCTCATGTCATATTCATTGTCAGCCTGACAATCGCTAATGTCATGTTTATTTGGATGTAACAGCAGAGTGACTGTCCTTCAGTCAATCGACATGGAATGACAGTAGAGTTACTTTCTCTTAGTCTTGAATGACTGTATGCTGTGGGTTTTTTTTCCTCTGAAATATTCCACAGTGCGAAGTCTGCATGTATTTATTTCTATATGGGGAAAATTACTTGTTGCAAGAAAAAAGAAAAATATTGAAGTCGTAGTTTTTCACCATAGTTTGTGTCTGAAGATTGATGGTGGATGACAAAGGAAGGGTGAGAGATGGTGTGGGTAGAAGGGTGGGGGTGGTGGTGGTTGTGGGGATTTTGGGTCACTGCCTCCTGTATACTACTGAAGTTTTGTTTTTTTCTTCTTTGTTGTTGTAAAGGTGGCATTGCTCTTTCAGTGTAGACATTTCCATTCCCTCCAGTCTTCTCCCCCCCCCCCCCCCCCTCACCCCCCCGCCCCCCCCCCCTTTTGTTTTCTTTTGTTTTTTGTTTTGTGTTCTTTTCACGCAAGCTTTGTGAATGTCCTCCCACCTGGATTGGAGTGGAGTAGTGTGGTGTGGTGTGCAGTGTTGTGTTGTGTTGTGTCATGTCTTGTAGTGCTATATGGTAAACTGCTGTGCAGTGCTGCACAGCGCAGCACAACACAGTATAGAACAGCACAGCACAAAGGAGTGGAGTGGAGGGAAGTTTTGTGTTGTGGAGTGACATGTCATGCAGTGTTGTATGGTAAAGTGCAGCGCAGCACAGCACAGCAGAGTGGAGTGGCCTGGATTATAGTATAGTATAGTATGGTATGGTATGGTATAGTATAGCATGGTATAGCATAGTATAGCATAGTATAGCATAGTATAGTATGCCACTGTCAGTCAACAGTAGATCTCTCTACATGAAATACAGGATGCTCTTTCAGGGAAGACTATGTCAGTATGGGACCTTGTAAAAACTTTTTTTTACAAAAAAGATGTAATACTTTGTTTTCAGTTTTGTTTTGTTTTGAGAGAGGTAATGTTTTATTTGGGATAGTTTTGGAGAAGAAGAATATTTGCTATTGGATCGTTTTTGAAAGGAGAAATGCTTTGCTTTGAAAAGTTGGGTTTTTTTTTGTTAAAGGAGTAATGTTTGTTTTGAACATTTTTGTGAGAAGAGCAATGTTTCTGGTCGTTATTGAAAAAGATTTGGTTTATTTTTGGGGGATGAATTGAAAAAGGATTGGAGAAGTGCAATATATGTAATTTGAATTGTTTCAGAGAAGTATGTATCATACCGTGTATTATATTATGCCATGAATTTTATATTATATTTTATATCATATCATGTCATACTTCATATCATATTATATTATATCATATCATATCATATAGTGTGTGTGTGCGCACGCATATGTATCTGATTTGGTCTGTTTGGACTCAATGTGTTTGTACTGATGCTGTTGATATTGTTGGTTATTGATTTAGCCTTTGGAGCTCTTCTTCTTCACATCTTCTCTCATGTGCTTTACACTATCAGATGTATCTGGGATAAGTATTGGCATGACCTTTCCAACTCCTCTCGTGGGCCATACAGTTTTGTTTGCAGGGTTATCTCTGTTGGCCACACAGTCTCTGCCTTATGCAGCCAAGGTCTTGTCTGTGCATTCCACCAGATTTGCTAGTTCCTCTTCTTTTGGTGTGAAGCCATCACTGTCATCAGCACAATATAGGTTGGTGATTATTTTGCCTCCAGCGCTGACAGTGACTTTATGATATTCCAGTGCATTCAGCCATGATTCTGTCACGGAGGATGATAAAGAGAGGAGGTGAGAGCAGGTAGCCTTGCCGAACTCCACTTTGGGTTTTGAACCAGTCTCCTTCACTACCATGGAAGTGAGCAGCAGCTTTGGTGGCCTTGTGGGAGAGCTGCTGCTCTGTGACGTTGGTCAGGTTGCCTCTGATGCTGCACAGCTTCATGGTGGCCTGTAGTGCTGTGTTTCATACCTGGTCAGATGCCTTTTTAAAGTCTGTTGATACAAACGTAGTCAAAGTCTTGCAGGTGTTGGAGGTACCTTTTGCATATTATCCTGAGATAAGAGATCTCCTGTGTTGTGCTGTGGTCTGCTGTAATGTCTGCTCTGCCTCTGCTTGTGACTTCAGTCTGGTCAGTAGATCTTAGGCTTATGTTTTGTTTCTGCATGTGACTTCATTCTGGTCAATTGATCTTAGGCTTATGTTTTGTTTCTGCATGTGACTTCATTCTGGTCAATTGATCTTAGGCTTATGTTTTGTTTCTGCATGTGACTTCATTCTGGTCAATTGATCTTAGGCTTATGTTTTGTTTCTGCATGTGACTTCATTCTGGTCAATTGATCTTAGGCTTATGTTTTGTTTCTGCATGTGACTTCAGCCTGTTCAGTAGATCTTAGGCTAATGTTTGCTTGAGTGGCATATCAGACTCATCATGAAAGCTTGGCTGATAGATGAATTAAATGACTGTTTATTGGATTGCTTATTAATTGATAAGTAGGCTGATTGATAAAATGATGGAATCTTTGATTGCTTATTAGTTGATTAGTTGGCTGATTGGTTAGATAAATGATTGATTGCATATTGATTGATTAGTTGGCTGATTGGCTAGATAGTTGATTTTTTTGGATTGGTTATTAATTGGCTGGTAGGCTGGTTGATTAAATGATTGATTATTTGATTGCTTATTGGTCATCCTGTCAGCTGATTAACAGATTGATTGCTTACTTAGTTAACGGGTCAGCTAATTGATTAGAGAATTTATTTTTTGATTTCTTGTCAATTGATTGATTATTTGATAGATTAAATGATTGCTTGCTTGTCAATTGACCTATCGCCTGGTTGATTAAATGATTGATTTTTTGATTGCTTGTTCATTGAGTGATTATGTGAGAGATTGAAATTAATGATCACTTGCTTATTAATTGACCTATCACCTGGCTGATTTTATGATTGATTGTCTAGATTGCATAATAAGCGGTCACCTGGTTTGAGTGTTTGATTGCTTCTTAATTGATGATTGCTTCTTAATTGACAGGTCAGCTTGCTGATTAAATCATTAATTATTTGATGGCCTGATTGCTTATCAGTTGACTGGTTAACTGATTGATTAAACAATTGATTGTTTGATTGATTATCAATCAAGTAGTCAGCTGATGACCTAAATGATTGTTTTTTAAAAATAACTTGTTTAATTGACTTGTCAGCTAATAGATTAATTGGTTGATTGACCAATCGCTTGAACAGATCATGGATTGAATGACTTATTTATTTTTAGTTATTTAATCTTTTATATCAAGAATAGTGGAATAAGCTCTCATGTGCTTTTTTTTTTTTACATCCTTATTTACATTATTGGTGGATTGAGTGATTTTTTTTCTCCATTTTATTCTCTTATATGTGCTTTTTTACATCCAGTCCCCGTGTGTATGCAGTTTTGTCAATTTTGTCATCTGTTCCCACCGGCACACAATGGCCTACTCTTACGAAAAGTGGAACAGGATTTAATGTGTGCACAAGATGTTCTGCGTGCGTTTGCACACGGGGCCTCAAAGGACTTTTGGGGAGAGTGGAGTCTGCACTGATGTTAACTCCAGAGGAAAATATCCCCCTTGAACGGGAATCGAACCCGGGTCGTCAGATTGCGAGCGCAATGTTCTGACCACTAGGCTATCCCGTCCCCCTTATTGATAGACTGGTCTGCTGGTTGATCAGTGGATGATTGATTGGTTGACTGATTGACTGTGTCATCAGCCTTCGTCAGAAGCCTACATACAACACTTTCAGATCCAGCCTCTGACATACTTATTTCCAACCTAACATCTCCAAGATTCTCCCTGCTGTTTCATCTCATATTATCTGTCCCTACCTCTCAACAGCCAGAATCTTTTATCACCCCACCAGTGTGTGTGTGTGCGTACGTGCATGCATGCATGTTGTGTGTGTGTGTGTGTAAGAGAGAGTATATGTGTGTGTGTGTGTGTGTGTGTGTAAGAGAGAGTATATATGTGTGTGTGTGTATGTAGATTTAAGTTTGTTAAGAGTATTTGTGACTGGTTGGATGTATATGAACAAGTTCAATGTAAGCATTTTGATTTTTTTCCCACACGATATAGCGCTATATGAATTTCATGTATTATTATTATTTATTATTATCATCATCATCATGATAATATTATCATTATTGTTGTTGTTTTTCTTCTTTTATTATTATTATTATAAATTATTATTATCATTATCATCCAGATGATGTTATCATCGTCATCATCATCATCATCAGTGATTATTGTCACTCTCATCATCATTGTCATTGACTGATTGATTCATTGGCCTGACATGCTGCTTTCAGAACGGGGCAGTACTGCAAGTCAGAGCAGTGTCTCAACCAGGAAAGCTGTCACAGTGAGTGAGGGCATAGGAGTGATGCCTCTTTAATAATAATAATAATGATAATAATAACAAACATGTATGGAATTTATGTAGTGCTGAATCTTGTAAAGCAAACAAACTAAAGTGCTTGCGTTCAAGTCATTCTTTACAGCATGTAGTGGTTACTCCTGTTATTTGCCTTCGGGCATGTGTGTGTGATTTATTTGTTTATTTATTTATTTATTCTTTTATTTCAAGGATGATGGAATAAGTACTCATGTGCTTTTTTTCATCCAGTCCCCTTGTGTATGCAGTTTGTACATTTTGTCATCCGTTCCCACAGGCACACAATGGCCTACTCTTCCGAAAAGCGGAATGGGTTTTAATGTGTGCACAAGATGTTCTGCGTGTGTTCACACACGGGAGTTCGGTTTATAGTCTCATCCAAAGGACTTTTGGGGAGAGTGGAGTCGGCACTGATGTTATCTCCAGGGGAATTTGCCTCTTGAACGAGATTCAAACCTGGGTCAGCAGATCACAAATACATCACTCTAACCATCAGGCTATCCTCTGTGTGTGTGTGTGTGTGTGTGTATGCATGCGCATTTGTGCACTGGTATGCTTTTTATGCATGCTTATATAAACAGCTACCTATTCAGAAGAAACAACAACCCACACACATACAGAACAGATACACATGAGAAGCTAGAACACACAATACCCCCCCCCCTCCACACACACACACACAACAACAGAGCTGATATAAACTTAAAGCTATTCATAAAAAGAAACAGCAACCCACACATATACAGATACACATCAGGAGCAAGAGGAACATTCAGACACACACAACACACACACACACACACACACACACACACACACACACACACACACAACACAACACACACACACACTCTCTCTCTCTCTCTCTCTCTCTCTTCTCATACACACTCTCTCTCTCTCTCACACACACAGACACAGACATACACTTACACACCACACACACTCACACAAACATACACATACACTCACACACACACACATACACATACATACACACACACACACACACACAACACACACACACACTCACACACACTCACACACACTCACACACACACCATACACACACACATACATGCACACACACACACACACACACACACACACACACACACACACACACACACACACACACACACACACACACACACACACAGAGGATAGCCTGATGGTTTGAAAAGAGAGAAAAAGAGAAGTAAAATACAACATGTTTTTAGTGTACATCACTTTTAGCCAAAATAGATAATAATTATAGTTGATGTTTTTGTTGTGTCAAATAAGTCTACATGACTTAAATGGCAATAAAATAATCTGAATCTGAATCTGAATCACACACACACTCACACACACACTCACACACACACACAACACACACACACACACACACACACACACACACACACACACACACACTCACACACACACACACACACACTCTCTCTCTCATACACACCACACACACACACAGAGACACACACACACACACACACACACACACACACATCACACACACACACACACACACACACACACACACACACACACACACACACCACACACACACACACACACACACACACTCTCTCACACACACACACACACACACACACACACACACACACACACACACACACACACTCACACACACACACAAAGAGCTAACATTGTGCTCCAATGCTGATGACAGTTTCAGAACTGGGTGCCTGGTCTACGCCACTGGGGAGAGGACATCACTTTCCGCCATCACTCTGAACTTGTGGGAAGTGGGGGAGGAGGAGGGGGGACATCCTCCTGACCAATGGGGATGCAGCTTTGTGGCCGGTATGGTGTTTGTTAGTTTGCTGTTTGCATGATTTTGTTTTTCTCTCTCATTTGTTCTGTCTTTCACTTAAAAAAAAAAAAAGTTCATATAACTGTCTTATTTTATGTGGGTTTGTGCAGTGTGTTTTATTTTTTGGTATATATTTTTTATTTATTTCGCTTTGTGAAAAATTTGTCGTTGTCATCATCATCGTCGTCGTCGTCGTCGTCATCATCATTATCATCATCATCATCATTATAATGTAACTGACCATCATCACTGACAGTAACAAATCATGTAACTGACCATCATCACTGACAATAACAATGTAACTGACAATAACAAATCATGTCACTGACAATAACAAATCATGTAACTGACCATCATCACTGACAATAACAAATCATGTAACTAACCATCATCACTGACAATAACAAATCATGTAACTGACCATCATCACTGACAGTACCAAATCCTGTCACTGACCATCATCACTGACAGTACCAAATCCTGTCACTGACCATCATCACTGACAGTACCAAATCCTGTCACTGACCATCATCACTGACAGTACCAAATCCTGTCACTGACCATCATCACTGACAGTACCAAATCCTGTCACTGACTGTTGTCATGTCACGGCCCATGTTGCAGGTGGGGTCCACTACAGCCTGGAGGTCAGGACTTGGATGGACGCCCTCCTGTACCTTGGTGAGGACAGAGGGGGCGTAGTGCACCAGGCCTTCTGTGATGTCACCCTCAACGGGCAGAAGGGGTGGGGGCTCTCCGAGTTTTTTCACAGGTGGGTCGTCCGACAGGTGAAGTTTTACCCAAGATATATTGCTGGGTGTTTCTGCAGGTGTGTTTTTGCCTAAGATTATTATATCTCAGACATTTCTGCAGGGGTAAGATAATTATATCTTCAGGGGTTTCTGCAGGTGTGTTTTTGCCTAACATGATTGTATCTTCAAATATTTGTACAGGTGTATTTTTGCTTAAGATATTTCTTCAGGGGTTTCTACAGGTGTGATTTTGCTGAAGGTAATTACATCTTCAGGTGTTGGTACATGTGTGTCTTTGCCTGCGATGTATCTTCAGGTGTATGTACAGGTGTTTTTATCTTAAGATAATCTTCAGGTGTTTCCACAGGTGTGCTTCAACCTAAGATAATATATTCAGGTGTTTCTACAAACGTGTTTATCCTAAGATAATCTTCAGGTGTTTCTACAAGTGCTTTTGCCCCAAGATATATATTCAGGTGTTTCTACAGGCGTGTTTCTTCTTCTTCGTCAAACGCTCAGACAGCAACTATTGTTGCCTGTTATATAAGCGAAAATGCGTCACGCTGCCGTTAAGTGCCTGACAAGTCAGGCCCAGCGCATCCAACTTTGGCATAAGAGAGAATTGTTATCTTTTAAGTCTTTGTGGACAAAAGGCAGGCATGTTTTATCCAACGGTTATCTATGTGTGTTTCTACAGGCATGCTTTTAGCTAAGATGTATCCTATCTCCATGAGTTCCACTGCTCACTATCTGTTGGTTAAATCCTGTTCTGCTTTTCATAAGAGTAGGCCATTGTGTGCCGGTGGGAACAGATGATAGAATGTACAAAACTGCATACACACGGGGACTGGATGTAAAAAAAACCCACATAAGTGCTTATTCCATTTTCCTCGATATAAAAGAATAAAATTGAACAAGTGGTGCTCATTCCATGTACAGTGTGCAGTTTGTTGATGGCACTGGTCTCCTGGGAGGCAGCAACAGCTCCCTCCTTCACATGTCTTGATTGCACACTAAGCACAGGTGGCTGTTCTTCACTTGAAGTCAAACATCACACCCATTGGTAGAAAGGGGTGTGGGCTGTTTGAGGTCTTCTGAAGACTGCGTGTGTGTGTGTGTTTGTACACATGCTTACAACCCATTGTGTACACACACACGCATGCATGCACACACATGCATGCAAACTCACACACACACACAGACATTATCATACGCATGTATAAATCATTTAAGAACATGTCTATCAGTAGTCACACCTGACGAACAGGTAACCAGTGACACTCTTCGTTCCTTCACTATTTCAGAAATTCATCCAGAAGTGCAGTGAAGCTAGCTGAGGCGTTGCCGCTCCTTGCCGAACCAGACTGGGACCTTGTGCAGGAGAACACAGAAGAGCTGTGTCTGCCGTTTACCTCCCCTGCATGCCGCTCTTCAGCACTGGTGGGCGGCAAAGGATCTCAGCTGGCACTGCTGACACAGATGTCGCTGTGGGTAAGGAAGGGGCCAAGTCAGGGAAGGGAATAATTCTTCTTCCTTGTCGTTGTTGTTGAACGCTCAGACAGCACATATTTTCTGTTCTATGAGCGAAAATGCATTGCTCAGCCGTTAAGCTCCTGACAAGTCAGGCTCAGCGCATCCGACTTCAGTGTGGGAGAGAATTGTTCATCTTTGTAATTTTTCTGGGGAAAAAAAAAGCAGGGGAATGGACCAAGAAGGCAGAAATTAGACAGGAAGGCGGTGACAGGAAGAGAAGGAACAGGGCAAAAAAAGGAGGGGGTTCCTTACACTGACAGACCCCTGGCATCTGCACGGGGGACTGGGCGTGTGATTTCTGGCTTTCTCTGTGTCACGTCCAGACCACAGGGTCTACTGTTGTTGTCCTTACTGGGTCGTTGGTCTGCAGGTAATGCACCTGCCTACACAGTAAGAAGTGTGGGTTTGAGCCGAAACTTTTCCCCCATCCTTTAGACCTTGAGTGGTGGTCTGGGTGCTAGTCTTTCCAGTGAGATGATAAACAGGCAACAAGTCATTCATAGTAAGCAAAAAAATGAATAAACCCAGGGCAACAAGAGAGTTGTCCCTAGTAAAATTATGTGGGGAAAAGTCACTCTGATAGGGAAACAATGACAAATGCAGACAGGGAAAGGAAAAAAATGTGGTGCTGCTCTTGTGGCAACGCTCTCCCCAGGGAGAGCAGCTGGAATTTTACTCAGAGAAATCTGCCATGACTTCAAGTGGTATATATATATATAAATAAAATATATATATATACATATGTATATATATATATATATATATATATACACACAAAGTACAAAAAGTGTTTCAAAGATGACAGAGGAAATGTCTCCATGCTGCAATGTGCTTGCGAGGGAAGGATGAAAATTGTGGGGTTTTTGGTTTTGTTTTGTTTGTTGTTGGTTTGTTGTTGTTGTTGTTGTTATTGGGGTGCTTTGTTGTTGGTTTTGTTGTTGTTGGTTTTATGTTGTTGTTGTAGTAACCTATTAAGAATGAAGATGAAAGGATGGTGAAGACGTTCACCTGACCAACAAGGAAATTGCGAGGTTCTGGGTTCAGTTCCCAGCCTTGCCCTTTCTTCCCAGTGTGACGAAAACAGAATCAGACTGAATGTCCAAGTCCTTCAGGTGAGAATATGAACCAAAGCACCATGTGCGAATACATACAGAACATCTTGCCCACATGTTAGAAACCTGTTCTGCCTGTTGAAAGAGTAGGCCATTTCGTGCCAGTAGGAACAGATGACAACATTTAAAAAAAAAAATGTATGCACACAGATGTTGTGTTTTTGTACTATCTCTTAAAGTCAGAATGCAACTACCTAAATGGTGAGGGGTGGGGGTGGTGGTGGGGGGGGGGGGGGGGGGGGGGGGTGTAACAGTTGGATACTAAAAAAAAATCCCACCATTGTTGAACCTCAGAGCTCTGTCAAGGAATGTTGTTGTGTGTTCCTTGGCTTTACACTCTGGTGGTCACCCAAAATGTGCACTCTGACTCACTCATCTTCCCACCTAGGAATCACTGAGAGATTGAAATTGCACACTGAATGAGAAGTTTGTGGGTATGACTGTTTTTAAGTTCCTCGCCATAAAGGTAGCCATTTTCTCCTTTAAACTAAAGGAGAGTGCAGGTTGTTTTGTTAAGAGCTTTTCATGGCTGAAGGCAATCTCAACACAACATTTTACAACAGTTTAGTGTAGGCCTTGGCAATTAGCTGACATCAATAACTGACACAGCTTTTGCCCTGGGACAATGTTGAGGAATGAAAAAACCCCAAACCTGTTGTTGTTGTTGTTCTCCTCAGGAGCCGGTGTCAGTACCACCTGGGCTGTGTCTCACCCTGAAAGCCTTTGAAAAACACACACAGGTGAGTGCTGTGTCTCACCCTGAAAGCCTTTGAAAAACACACACAGGTGAGTGCTGTGTCTCAGCCTGACAGCCTTTGAAAAACACACACAGGTGAGTGCTGTGTCTCAGCCTGACAGCCTTTGAAAAACACACACAGGTGAGTGCTGTGTCCCACCCTGGAAGCCTTTGAAAAACACACACAGGTGAGTGCTGTGTCTCACCCTGAAAGCCTTTGAAAAACACACACAGGTGAGTCGTTTCTACCAGTAATTGACTGATTGATAATATTTGTTCTAAGGGTTACAGATAAGTATTGACATCCTGGTTTTTTCATCCAGCCCTTGCCCTGAGAAGGGACTGTTTTTAATAACCACAATTACTAATTTCAAGTGAATGTAAAGAATTTTTTTTATTTATAAGAGAGAGAGAAAAATATCTATGAAAGAAAAAAAAAATTGAATTGTCAATCAATTTCACAATAAATTGTCAGTGTGTGTGTGTGTGTGTGTGTGTGTTCGTGTGCGCGTATGTGTGTTAGAGGTGTCAGAGACATACACATGTTAAAACCTGTTGTGCCCTTTGGAAGAATAGGCTATATCTGCAGGTATGAATAGATGGTAAAAATTTTTTTAAAAAGGCTTGCACATTTATTCATGCTTATACATTATCTATGAAATTGGAATGTGGCTACCATACTAGTGGACAAAATGGTCTTATACACAAAACTAATCTTTGGGGAACCTCAGAGCTTTAGTCGAAGAATGAAAAAAGAATGTGCGCACCAATAACTCCTGTAAAGTTGGATAGCAAATTGATAAAGTCTGTTGTTTAATACTTTCAGGTTTGTGAGGAGCTTGGACAGGTGATAAAGACTGTGGCCAAAACAGGAGCGTTAGTGTCCAGTTTCTGTCTTTCTGTCTGTGTGTGTGTGTGTGTGTGTGTGTGTGTGTGTGTGTGTGTGTGGCGGAGGTGGGGTGGGGGGTAAAACTTTTTCCTATCTTTGTTTTTCATGTTTTCTCTCTGTCTGCCTTTCTTTCTTTCCCTCTCTTCTATACATCTTTCTTGGTTTTTTCCTCCTTCCTTTTGCTTTTCTCCTCTTCCTTCTTCTTCCTTCCTCTTCTCCTTCCTCTTCTCCTTACTCTCCATCTTTCTCTCCTTTTTCCTGTCCATCTCCTGATGATATTTCTTCTTGTTCTTCTTGTTCTTCTTGTTCTTCTTCTTCTTCTTGTTCTTCTGTTTCTTCTTCTTTCTCCTTCTTCTTTCTGTCCTTCTTCTTCTTCTTCTTCTTCTTCTTCTTCTCTTCTTCCTTCCTCTTCTCTCCTTCTTCTCTTCTTCTTCTTCTTCTTCTTCTTCTTCCTTCTTCTTCTTTCTTTTCTTCTTCTTCTTCTCCTTCTTCTTCCTCTCTCCTCTCCTCTCTCTTCTCTTCTTCTTCTTCTTCTTCTTCTTCTTCTCTCTTCTTCTTCTCTTCTTCTTCTTCTTCTTCTCTCTCGTCTTCTTCTTCTTCTCCTCCTCCTACTTCTCCTCCTCCTTCTCCTCCTCCTCCTCCTCTTCCACCTCCTCCTTCTTCACCTTCTTCTTCACCGCATTCTTCATCTTTGCTACCATCGGCATCATTGACATGGTGATTCGTCGTCATACTCATGCTTTCTTGTCCTTGTTTCTGCTGTCCAGCACCAGTCCAGCAACGCTGGCCAGTGTCTGCCATGAGGCCAGCAGCCTGTTCAGCCAGACGGCCGTGTGTGGGCAGGTGCGCAGTGCACTGAGGCAGGCTCTGACACTCCTGTTTGGCGAAGACTGGGCCTCCAGGAGACTGGCTGTACGATCCTCTGCTGCAGGTCAGTCCCGCCTGACCCCTCCACCCCCAGCTGACCTGGCACTGACCACTCCATGCGCCTCGTGTTAAATGGTCGCAGGTGCAAAACTCTCGCCATTGGTGAACCTCTGAGGTTTTAGTCTAGGAACAGGAGACAGCAAAAAGGAATGTCATTCTTGACCTGCTCAAGATGAGCTGTAGCGTGTATAAAGTGTTCTGCATGTTTGCAGGGAGGTGATGGGAAATTAGAACTCCTGTCAGCCTTTTTATTTATCTTTATTTGATTCTTTTGTTTCGAGGATAATGGAATAAGCACTTATATGTTGTTGTTTTTTTACATCCAGTCCTTGTGTGTATTTGGTGTTGTCAGTTTTGTCATCCGTTCCCACCGGCATACAATGACCTACTCTTCCAAAAAGCGGAACAGGTTTTAACATGTGCACAAGAAGTTTTGCATGCGTTTGCACATGGGACTTTGGTTTATAGTCTCTCTGAAGGACATTCGGAGGGAGGCTGATGTTAACTCCAGGGGGGGAAAAATCCCCTTGAACAGGATTCAAAACTGGATCAGCAGATCACAAGTGCAATGGGCAACGCTCTCTAACCTCCAGACCTTGCGTTCTCCAATACATGTTCTGCCATTGCTTAACTTATCATCTCTCTTGTTTTTTTTGCCCCCTCTTCTCCTTCCAGGTGTGCTGTGTGTGATGTTGTTTCACTCCTGCCTGACCTCTGTGTGTCTGACCACAGGTGAGGATGGCAGTGACGCGTCCTCCGCAGGGCAGATGGACACCTTCCTTGGCGTTCACGGAGAAGATGAGGTCAGTGTTGCCAGGCGTCCTGTTTTGCTTGGTTTTTCCTTTGTTCCACAGCTAGAGCTCTGAGGTTCACCAAGGGTGAGATTTTTTTGTATGCGACTGTTTTTGCCCACCATGAAGGTAGGTGTATTCTAACTTCGGGGATGTATACTGGGTATGTTAGTGTTTCTGTAACCCACTGAAAGCTGATATGAGTTATGGGATCTTTAACATGCATATTTGATTTTTTTCCATGTGTATATTATATACATGAAAGGAATGAAGGCACTGACAGATCTGCACTTGAATTTGACCTGGGAGATCATAAAAATCCCCACCCCTGATTCACCAGATGTCACTGAGATTCGAACCCATGACTTCATGGACCCATAGGATTGAAGTCAAACAGACTTAACCACTCGACTATCATGTCCGTGTACTGTTTGGTAATGGTAGATAATTATATTGTATGTGTGTGTGTCCATGCTAACAGGCAGAAATGAAGTGGTGGGCAAATCAGATGGAAATAGATTTATGGAAACTATAGCTGAGTGGTTAAATACCATTTAACATCAATCCCATGGGTCCATGATGTCGTAGGTTCAAATCTCGGTGGCATCTGGTGAATTAAGGGTGGGGACTGTTACCATTTCCCAGGTTAGTGCAGACCTGCCAGTGCCTTCATTTATTAGTCTTCTTTCGTTCAGAAAAAGACATTGTTAAAACTGGGCAGATTTATAGTCAAGAGTAAAGTCGCATGACATTGATGAAAAGGTTGACTACATTGCTGTTTCTGTCACATGCAGTGTTATAAATGTATTTGTTAGTGCTAATTATACACACTAATTTTCTTCATTGCAATCCTTTATGGCCCAAGAGGAGTCAAAGGCTCATTAAACGTTCCATCTTAAGATGCCAGGTCATGTGTTGCAGATGCTCAAGGCTGTCCAGAAGTGTTGGGCCTCAGCCTTCGCCTACCAGGCTGTTGAATACAGAAGGTCAGTGATCGCTTTTGTCTAATACAGAAGGTCAGTGATCGCTTTTGTCTACAGGCTGTTGAATACAGAAGGTCAGTGTCTGGTGATTACTTTTGTCTTTTAGGCTGTTGAATACAGGTCAGAGTCTGGTGATTACTTTTGTCTATCAGGCTGTTGAATACAGAAGGTCAGTGATCGCTTTTGTCTACAGGCTGTTGAATACAGAAGGTCAGTGTCTGGTGATTACTTTTGTCTATCAGGCTGTTGAATACAGGTCAGAGTCTGGTGATTACTTTTGTCTATCAGGCTGTTGAATACACAAGGTCAGTGTCAGCGTTGATACAGGTCAGGTCGGTGATTATTTGTCTATCAGGCTGTTGAATACAGAAGGTCAGTGTCTGGTGATTACTTTTGTCTATCAGGCTGTTGAATACAGGTCAGAGTCTGGTGATTACTTTTGTCTATCAGGCTGTTGAATACAGGTCAAAGTCTGGTGATTACTTTTGTCTATCAGGCTGTTGAATACAGAAGGTCAGTGATTGCTTTTGTCTACAGGCTGTTGAATACAGAAGGTCAGTGTCTAGTGATTACTTTTGTCTATCAGGCTGTTGAATACAGAAGGTCAGTGTCCAGTGATTACTTTTGTCTATCAGGCTGTTGAATACACAAGGTCAGTGATTGCTTTTGTCTACAGGCTGTTGAATACAGAAGGTCAGTGATCGCTTTTGTCTACAGGCTGTTGAATACAGAAGGTCAGTGATCGCTTTTGTCTACAGGCTGTTGAATACAGAAGGTCAGTGTCTGGTGATTACTTTTGTCTATCAGGCTGTTGAATACAGAAGGTCAGTGATCAGGCTGTTGAATACAGGTCAGAGTCTGGTGATTACTTTTGTCTATCAGGCTGTTGAATACAGAAGGTCAGTGATCAGGCTGTTGAATACAGGTCAGAGTCCGGTGATTACTTTGTCTATCAGGCTGTTGAATGTACACTTGAAGGTCAGTGATTCTTTGTCTATCAGGCTGTTGAATACAGAAGGTCAGTGATTGCTTTTGTCTACAGGCTGTTGAATACAGAAGGTCAGTGTCTGGTGATTACTTTTGTCTATCAGGCTGTTGAAATCAGAAGGTCAGTATCCAGTGATTACTTTTGTCTACAGGCTGTTGAATACACAAGGTCAGTGTCCAGTGATTGCTTTTGTCTATCAGGCTGTTGAATACAGAAGGTCAGTGTCCAGTGATCACTTTTGTCTATCAGGCTGTTGAATACACAAGGTCAGATATTGCTTTTGTCTACAGGCTGTTGAATACACAAGGTCAGTGATCTGTTTCACTGCTTATAACGTTCATGTTCATCACCATGTACATTTTAACTGGTTATGTCATCATGACTGCTGTCATGTACACTTGAACTTGTAATGTCATGACTGCTGTCATGTACACTTGAACTGGTCATGTCATCATGACTGCCGTCATGTACACTTGAACTGGTCATGTCATGACTGCTGTCATGTACACTTGAACTGGTCATGTCATCATGACTGCTGTCATGTACACTTGAACTGGTCATGTCATCTGACTGCTGTCATGTACATTTTAACTGGTTATGTCATCATGATTGCCGTCATGTACATTTTAACTGGTTATGTCATCATGATTGCCGTCATGTACACTTTAACTGGTTATGTCATCATAGACGGGTACATTGATGGTCGTCCAGTGGTTCGTACACCTCCATTCACCAGCATAGCCAAGTCTTAAGCAGCGTCGAGGTTACACAGGTGGATGGGTGACCGCTTTGCGCGCCTTCTCAGTAACAGTTCGCCCTCAGTCACCCACGAAAAGGTTGACCTATGTCCTTCTTTAGAAAGTGGTCAGTGAAGGTTTAAAGAGCGCATGAGCATTAATGGTGGCCCTCATTCTGTACCTTAAATGTGAGGTCTCATGAGCCTCGTCTCCCTAACCTTATAGGTTATGGGACACTTTACTTACTTACCTGTATGTAATCATGATACCGTCATGTACATCTTAACTGGTTATGTCATAATGTTTTGTCTGTCCATGACTATTAACTGGGTTTTGTCATCCTGACTGCTGTCATGTACATTTTAACTGGTTATGTCATCATGATTGCCGTCATGTACATTTTAACTGGTTATGTCATCATGATTGCCGTCATGTACACTTGAACTGGTCATGTCATCATGACTACCGTCATGTACACTTGAACTGGTCATGTCATCAGTGTTTTGTTTGTACACACCTACCACTACATGCACGTAGTAGGCGGGATAGCCAAGTGGTTAGAGCATTGCGTTCCTGATCTGATGGCCTGGGTTTGAGCCAGCACTGAGACATCCATTTGAGGGAATTTTCCTCTGGAGTTAACATCACTACCGACTCTGCTCCCCCAAAAGTCTTTTGGTTGAGACTATAAAGTGAGGTCTTGTGTGTGAATGTATGTGGAACATCTTATCCACATGTTAAAACCTGTTCTGCCTTTTGGAAGAGGAGGCCATTTCGTGCTGGTAGGAATGGATGACAACATTTAAAAACCGCATGCACACTGGATGTTTAGACATCATTCCCGATGTAAGAATGTGGCTACCTTAACGTGGGTAAAAAAAGTCATGTACGCAAAATCTCACCATTGGTAAAACCTTGGAGCTCTAGCTGAGGAACGAAAAGAAAAATCTGTAAAATGAAATCAAAGTGTGTAGTAGTAGTAGTAGTAGAAGTTCGTCAGTTTAACGTCCTTCCACAAAATAGTGATATCAGACGGGAAAGTGTGTGTGTGTAGGGGGAGGGGTATGCACATAACTAATCAATCGCAATAAACAACTGTTATGAGAAAAGCAGAAACAAGAATTCTGAAAAGAAAAAAATTAACAGCTAAAATGATTATGAACATTGCAATTCATATAACAAGATGCTATCCTTAAATTAAAGGAGTCTGAAGATAGGAGTATAACTTAATGATAATACAATTTCTTTCATGAATGGAATGTCTTGTAGAATTTGCTGTAAGCTATGAACTGGGAAGACACATAAAAAGTTTTTCAGATCTCTGCATCATAAAAGTGATCATTGGTAAGATTTTTGCCACAGATACATGTTGCTTTTTTTTGAAAATTTAGTCTAAAAGCATTGAGCTTAAACCTGTTGATAAGAGATACAACATTTCTATATTCATGTAAATTGTGACATTTGATCTTATCAAAAGACAATAAATGGGTTACATCATCACTCCAGGAATAACTGGTACCTTGTAGTTTCTTTTTAAAGTGTTTCCAACATGCATTTTGTAACATTCTATAGCCCTCATGGATGGATAGAGGAAGACTTATGCTGCAATACTCATCGGTATGCTCAGCTCCACATTTCGCTATTCTGTCAACTTTTTCATTAAAGTAGATACCACAATGAGAGGGTATCCAGCAAAAGGTAACACCAGTACTTCGTAACATCATAAAATGAATTACATGACTAATCAAATGTCAAACCTCCCCTGGGAGAAACATGACAAAAAAGGAAGAAGAAGAAGAAGAAGAATCTCAATCATGAGATCTTGTCTCACTTTTGAACTGAAGTTTCTCAGAGCAAGTAGGACTGACTGGAATCAACACAGAAAAGCGTTTGAAATATGTCTTTAGGAAAATCTAGAAGATAATAAAAGGCCATCAAAATAGCAGACAATTCAGCTGTAAAAATAGATCTGTTTTTTCCTACATAAAAAGATCTTTCCATTCTCAAAGATGGTATGACAAATGCTGCACTCGCCTCATTGTTGTTCACAAGGGAACCATCAAAGCGTGTGTGTTTGTGTGTGTGAGTGAGAGTGAGTGAGTGTGTGTGTGTGTGTGCTTATGCATGAATGTGCATGTGTGTGTTAGTGTGTGTGTGAGCGAGTGAGTGTGTGTGTGTGTGTGGGGGGGGGGGGGGGGGGGGGAGAGTTCCATGCACATGATTCAGATTCAGAATATACATGTGTATATGTATTTTCACTCACCCCAGACATGCACAACACACACACACACACTCACTCACACACACACACTCTCACTCACACACACAACACTCACTCACTCACACACACAACACTCACTCTCACACACACAACACACACACACACACACATACAGGGGGCGGGATAGCCTAGTGGTCAGAACACTGCGCTCGCAATCTGACGACCCGGGTTCGATTCCCGTTCAAGGGGATATTTTCTTCTGGAGTTAACTTCAGTGCAGACTCCACTCTCCCCAAAAGTCCTTCGGACGAGACTCTAAACCGAGGCCCCGTGTGTGAATGCACGCAGAACATCTTGCGCACACGTTAAATCCTGTTCCGCTTTTCGTAAGAGTAGGCCATTGTGTGCCGGTGGGAGCAGATGACAAAATTTACAAAACTGCATACACACGGGGACTGGATGTAAAAAAGCACACAAGCGCTTATTCCATTATCCTCGATATAAAAGAATAAAATGAAATAAACAACAAAAACACACACACACACACACACACACAGCAATGTGTGAGGTTCTGCAGTGATGCCCGGTGACTGTCTGTCTCTCTCTCCCCTTGTTGTTGTCACAGGCAGCAGGGTCAGCCCTTGGCCACCCTGGTCGGCGTGGTCATTCAGGAGATGGTGCCCGCTGAGACCGCTGGTGAGTTCCTCCTGACCCTGAGACCGGTGTCCTCTCTCCTCTTGGAGACAGATGCTTTAGCCGAGTGGTTATGACCGTTTAACTTCAGTCGTATGGGCCTATGAAGCTGTGGGCTTGTATCTTGGCGGTAAAAAACACAACAAAAAAGAAAACAAAAAACAGAATCTCGGTGGTGAAGTAAAGGTCGGGATTTTTGTATTTCTTTTGTAATGATCTTCCAGGTGAACTTCCAAGTGCAGGCCTGCCTGTGCCTTGATTCTGGTTGTTGTATGTACACATGTGCAAGATCAACTATACACCGTGCAGATCTTGTCGTTTATGTCAGAGTTCTGTGAGTTGTGGAAACGTGAACAGTCCCAGTATGCATCCCTGAAGATAGATTGTGGCTACCTTCATGGTGGGTAAAAACGGTCATATACGCAAAATCTTTACCATTGGTGAGCCTTGGAGCTCTAGCCGAGGAACAACAAAACAAACCCCAAACAAAAACCCAGCTCCTGTTGACCTGGAGACTGGTGTGCTGACTGACTCCTGTTGACCCGGAGACTGGTGTGCTGACTGACTCCTGTTGACCCGGAGACTGGTGTGTTGACTGACTCCTGTTGACCTGGAGACTGGTGTGTTGACTGACTCCTGTTGACCTGGAGACTGGTGTGTTGACTCCTGTTGACCTGGAGACTGGTGTGTTGACTGACTCCTGTTGACCTGGAGACTGGTGTGTTGACTGACTCCTGTTGACCTGGAGACTGGTGTGTTGACTCCTGTTGACCTGGAGACTGGTGTGTTGACTCCTGTTGACCTGGAGACTGGTGTGTTGACTGACTCCTGTTGACCTGGAGACTGGTGTGTTGACTGACTCCTGTTGACCTGGAGACTGGTGTTCTGACTGACTCCTGTTGACCTGGAGACTGGTGTGTTGACTGACTCCTGTTGACATGGAGACTGGTGTGTTGACTGACTCCTGTTGACCTGGAGACTGGTGTGTTGACTGACTCCTGTTGACATGGAGACTGGTGTGCTGACTGACTCCTGTTGACAGTGAGACTGGTGTGCTGACTCCTGTTGACAGTGAGACTGGTGTGCTGACTTCTGTTGACCTGGAGACTGGTGTGCTGACTCCTGTTGACCTGGAGACTGGTGTGCTGACTGACTCCTGTTGACCTGGAGACTGGTGTGTTGACTGACTCCTGTTGACCTGGAGACTGGTGTGCTGACTCCTGGAGACTGGTGTGCTGACTTCTGTTGACAGTGAGACTGGTGTGCTGATTAATGTTGACAGTGAGACTGGTGTGCTGACTCCTGTTGACAGTGAGACTGGTGTGCTGATTAATGTTGACAGTGAGACTGGTGTGCTGACTCCTGTTGACAGTGAGACTGGTGTGCTGACTTCTGTTGACCTGGAGACTGGTGTGCTGACTGACTCCTGTTGACAGTGAGACTGGTGTGCTGATTAATGTTGACAGTGAGACTGGTGTGCTGATTAATGTTGACAGTGAGACTGGTGTGCTGACTTCTGTTGACCTGGAGACTGGTGTGCTGACTCCTGTTGACCTGGAGACTGGTGTGTTGACTGACTCCTGTTGACCTGGAGACTGGTGTGCTGACTCCTGTTGACCTGAAGACTGGTGTGCTGACTCCTGTTGACCTGGAGACTGGTGTGATGACTGACTTCTGTTGACAGTGAGACTGGTGTGCTGACTGACTTCTGTTGACCTGGAGACTGGTGTGCTGACTGGCTCCTGTTGACCTGGAGACTGGTGTGTTGACTGACTCCTGTTGACCTGGAGACTGGTGTGCTGACTCCTGTTGACCTGGAGACTGGTGTGCTGACTGACTCCTGTTGACCTGGAGACTGGTGTGTTGACTGACTCCTGTTGACCTGGAGACGGGTGTGTTGACTGACTCCTGTTGACCTGGAGACTGGTGTGTTGACTGACTCCTGTTGACGTGGAGACTGGTGTGTTGACTGACTCCTGTTGACCTGGAGACTGGTGTGTTGACTGACTCCTGTTGACCTGGAGACTGGTGTGTTGACTCCTGTTGACCTGGAGACTGGTGTACTGACTGACTCCTGGAGACTGGTGTGTTGACTGACTCCTGTTGACCTGGAGACTGGTGTGCTGACTGACTCCTGTTGACCTGGAGACTGGTGTGTTGACTGACTCCTGTTGACCTGGAGACTGGTGTGTTGACTGACTCCTGTTGACCTGGAGACTGGTGTGTTGACTCCTGTTGACCTGGAGACTGGTGTGTTGACTGACTCCTGTTGACCTGGAGACTGGTGTGTTGACTGACTCCTGTTGACCTGGAGACTGGTGTGTTGACTGACTCCTGTTGACCTGGAGACTGGTGTGTTGACTGACTCCTGTTGACCTGGAGACTGGTGTGTTGACTCCTGTTGACCTGGAGACTGGTGTACTGACTGACTCCTGGAGACTGGTGTGTTGACTGACTCCTGTTGACCTGGAGACTGGTGTGCTGACTGACTCCTGTTGACCTGGAGACTGGTGTGCTGACTCCTGGAGACTGGTGTGCTGACTCCTGTTGACCTGGAGACTGGTGTGTTGACTGACTCCTGTTGACCTGGAGACTGGTGTGTTGACTGACTCCTGTTGACCTGGAGACTGGTGTGTTGACTGACTCCTGTTGACCTGGAGACTGGTGTGTTGACTGACTCCTGTTGACCTGGAGACTGGTGTGTTGACTCCTGTTGACCTGGAGACTGGTGTGTTGACTGACTCCTGTTGACCTGGAGATGGTTTTGTGTTGACTGACTCCTGTTGACCTGGAGACTGGTGTGTTGACTGACTCCTGTTGACCTGGAGACTGGTGTGTTGACTCCTGTTGACCTGGAGACTGGTGTGCTGACTCCTGTTGACAGTGAGACTGGTGTGCTGACTGACTCCCGTTGACCTGGAGACTGGTGTGCTGACTCCTGTTGACAGTGAGACTGGTGTGCTGACTCCTGTTGACAGTGAGACTGGTGCTGACTGACTCCTGTTGACCTGGAGACTGGTGTGTTGACTGACTCCTGTTGACAGTGAGACTGGTGTGCTGACTCCTGTTGACCTGGAGACTGGTGTGTTGACTGACTCCTGTTGACCTGGAGACTGGTGTGCTGACTGACTCCTGTTGACCTGGAGACTGGTGTGTTGACTGACTCCTGTTGACAGTGAGACTGGTGCATGTGCTGACTCCTGTTGACATGGGGACTGGTGTGCTGACTGACTCCTGCTGACCTGGAGACTGGTGTGCTGACTGACTCCTGTTGACCTGGAGACTGGTGTGCTGACTGACTCCTGTTGACCTGGAGACTGGTGTGTTGACTGACTCCTGTTGACCTGGAGACTGGTGTGTTGACTGACTCCTGTTGACCTGGAGACTGGTGTGCTGACTCCTGTTGACAGTGAGACTGGTGTGCTGACTGACTCCTGTTGACAGTGAGACTGGTGTGCTGACTGACTCCTGTTGACCTGGAGACTGGTGTGTTGACTGACTCCTGTTGACAGTGAGACTGGTGCATGTGCTGACTCCTGTTGACATGGGGACTGGTGTGCTGACTGACTCCTGTTGACATGGGGACTGGTGTGCTGACTGACTCCTGTTGACCTGGAGACTGGTGTGCTGACTGACTCCTGTTGACCTGGAGACTGGTGTGTTGACTGACTCCTGTTGACAGTGAGACTGGTGCATGTGCTGACTCATGATGACATTCTGACCGATATGCTGATTCAAATTGAGGAAATATATGAAATAAAATCGCATGCACACACATGTTGTGTTTAGACATCATCCCAGAAGGCAGAATGCAGTTACCTAAATCGTGGGCAAAAAAAAACAACGTTAAAAGATCTCGCCATGGTGAAAAGGAAAAAGCATGATCTTAACATTCTGAACCACTAGGCTATCCTGCCCATTCACGGCAGATTTCTCAGTGTAATTTCGGGCTGCTCACCCAGGAGAGAGAGCCCTTGGCCACAAGAGCAGTGCCACCCCTTTTTTTTTTTTTCCTGTCTGTATGTGTATTTGTTTTCCTATCAAGAGTGGCTTTTTCGTACAGAATTTTGCCAGGGACAACTCTCTTGTTGCCGTGGGTTCTTTTAAGTGTACTGAATGTGTGTGGCACAAAGGACCACGGTGTGTCAACTCATTCGAAAGTCGAGCACCCAGACCACCACTCAAGATCTAGTGGGGGGATGGGGGGGGGAGGGAAAGTGTTGGGCACAAACAGGAATTGAACCTGGACTTGTCGCTTTCTAGGCAGGTGTGTTACCTGTAGAGCAGCGATGCACAAGGGAGGGTATGAGTTGAGGAAAAATGGGTGATGTTTGTGTTGGTCAGGCGTTCTGTTCACGATTGACCCTGTCACCAACAACGCCAGCCTTTTGTCCATCAATGCCAGCTATGGCCTTGGAGAGGTCAGCGTAGTGTGTGTGTGTTTATTAGTGTGTGTGTGTGTGCATGTGTGTGTGCATGGTTTGTATTTGTTTGAAAGTGTGTGTGTCTGTGTGTGTGTTTGTTGGTTTGAAAGTGTGTGTGTGTTTATGTGTGTATGGGTGTGTGTGCATGTGTGTGTGTGTTTGTGTGTTTATGTGTGTGTATGGGTGTGTGTGCATGTGTGTGTGTTTGTGTGTGTTTGAATGTGTGTGTGTGTTTGTGTGTGTATGTGTTTAATTAAATGTGTGTGTGTGTATCGGTGTGTTTTGTGTGTGTGTGTGTGTGTTTAAAAGTGAGTGTATATATGAGTGTGTGTTTGGTGTGTGTTCATGTGTGTATAAGCGTAAACATGCAAGCATGTGTGCGCATGTGTGAGTGTGTGTGTGTGTGTTGTAACCTTAAAAATCTACTTCAAATCATTTTTTTTAAAGGGGGGTGGGAGAAGAAACAGGGGGGTTGGGGGGGGGGGGGGAGGAGAGAGAGGAAGGAAGGAAGGAGGTTTGATTTTTCAGAATTTTCTTCCAAACCTTTTGACCAGTTGGATTCTGATCAGTGGAGTTGTGATTTTTGTTGTTGTTGTTATTGTTTATTATTTCCATCTTTCAGTCAGTGGTGTCTGGTCACTGTGAGCCAGACACCATCACAGTCCGCAGAGAATGGGATGACAGCGTCACCATTGCCCAGCGCCACTCAGGGAGCAAGAAAACAAAGCTCACCATGCAAGGTCAGTACCAGCAACAAAGGTCACAGTGCAAGGTCAGTACTGAGATGAAAGAAGAAAGGTCAGTATTGAAAAGAAAGGTCAGGTGGAAGGTCAGTAATGAGAAGAAAGGTCACAGTGTAAGATCAGTACCAAGAAGAAAAGTCATTGTGCAAGGTCAGTCCTGAGAAGGAAGGTCACAATGTGCAAAGTCAGGATAGAGAGCACCAGTTGAAATGCAAAGTATTTATATCTTAAGGTCATTAAGCTAGGAAAATGTTTGTAGAGGTCACTGCCCATAGAGGTTACTGCCAAAGGTCACCATGCAGGTTAAGTATCAACAAAGGTCATTGGGCAGAGTCAGTGGAGGGGCAAAGGTCGCCACGTGTGCATGCTATTTTATGGTTTGCTTGTGTATGTGTGTGTTTGTCTGTGTGTGTGTGTGTCTGTGTTTTGACATGATTGATTTAGCATGTAGGGATCTTGCAGGTTTGGCTCTGTACAATTTCTCATCAATATTGTTCTACCATTTATTCTTCTGCTACTGCTACTTTTTATTACTATACTACTACTACTACTACTGCTACTACTACTACTACTACTACTACTACTACTTCTTCTACTACTGTTGCTGCTGCTGCTGCTGCTGCTTCTGCTAAGTAGTAATAATAGTTTTTGTAGTAGTAGTAGTCACAACAACAATGTCATCATAGTCATCATCGCCACCACGATCATTACCAAGAACATTGTCAAGGTGGTGTTAATGATGGTAGTGATGGTGATGAAAGTCATTATAGTTATTATCAGTGTCAGTGTCCTCAACACTATCATTGTTATTACCACCCGTTATTGTATTGTGTATACTTTAAGTCATGGCAGATTTTTGAGTATGAAATTTGGGCTGCTCTCCCCGGGGACAGTGTGTCGCCATAAGAGCAGTGCCACCCATTATTTTTTTTTTCCTGTCTGCTTGTATGTATTGGGTTTCCTATCAGTGGCATTTTTCTACAGACTTTTTGCCAGGTACAACTGTCTTGTTGCCATGGGTTCTTTATATGTTCACTAAATAAGAACTGCACAAGGGACCTTGGTTTATTGTCTCATCTGATAGACAAGCACCCAGACCACCACTCACAGGATGGGAGAAAAGTTTCGGGCACAAATGGGGATCGAACCACTGGACACTTGAAACCCGGATTTTTTTGCTTTCAAGGCAGGTGTGTTTCCACTATACCACTGATCCACGACCACCACCACCACCACCACCACCATAACAACTACCACCAACCCTATAACCACTGTTAATGTTACAGTGTTGTTGGGTGTTCCCCACCTTAACACCCAGGGGAGTCACCCAGAATATGCACTATTCTGTCTCACTCGTCCCCCCAGGGAATCACTGTGAGACTGTAAGTACACACGGAATGAGAATTTTGCATGTATGTGTTGTGCCCAAAGAGGTAGCCATACTCTGACTTCAGAGGATACCATGATGACAGAGACTTTACTGTCTACATGTCATGGTGGTGGTGGTGTGCGTTCCCCAGCTTTACACCCTGGGGGTCACCCAGACCATGCACTCTGACTCACTCATCATCCCACCTGGGAATCTCTGTGAGATAGGAAGAACACCGGATGAGAAGTTTGCGTGTATGACTGCTTTTCGGGTACCTCGCCATATAGGCAGCCATACTCCAACTTCAGAGGATTTTTCTCCTTTAAAGGAGAGTGCAGGTTGTTATGTTAAGAGCTTGTCATGGCTGAAGGCAATCTCAACACAACATTTTACAACATAACATTTTAGTGTAGGCCTTGGCAATTAGCTGACATCAGTAACTGACACAGCTTTTGGCCTGGGCCATATGTGATGGTTGACAGACAAGGGCGGGGTTGTGGAGGAGCAGTTATCAGCAGACGACAGCCACCGCTACTGCCTCTCTGATGATGCCATCAAGTCTTTGGCAAAGATTGGAATTCAGGTATTTTGTGTGTGTGTTTGGCAAAGATTGGAATTCAGGTAGTGAGTGAGTGAGTGTAAATGTGCGTGTTTGTGTGTATGTGTGTGTGTGTTTGGCAAAGATTGGAATTCAGGTATGTGTGTGTGTTTGTGTTTGGCAAAGATTAGAATTCCGGTAGTGAGTGAGTGTGAGTGAGTGAGTGAGTGAGTGAGTGGTGTGTGTGTGTGTGTGTGTGTGTGTGTGTGTGTGTGTGTGTGCATGCGCGCAAAGATCGGAATTCCAGTAGTGTATGTGTGTGTGTTTGGCAAAGATTGGAATTCAGGTATGTGTGTGTGTTTGGCAAAGATTGGAATTCAGGTAGTGTGTGTTTGTGTGTGTGTGTGTGTGCATGCATGTGTGTGTGTGCATGTGTGTGTGTGCAGACTGAGAAGTACTTTGGATCTCCCAGGGACATTGAATGGGCCTATGTCAAGGGAACATTCTACCTGCTTCAGGTAAGGTTGGGGTTGAAACCATTTCAAATCATGCAGTCTTAAAAAAAAGTGCCAACTCTCAGTAAGCTCTTCTGTTTTTGATATACCACAGGAGCTTTGAAGTTCTGTGTTAAGTGTAGAAAAGACAAGACATAGCAGCTATTCCTGTGTTAAGTGTAGAAAAGACATGACATAGCAGCTATTCCTGTGTTAAGTGTAGAAAAGACAAGACATAGCAGCTATTCCTGTGTTAAGTGTAGAAAAGACAAGACATAGCAGCTATTCCTGTGTTAAGTGTAGAAAAGACAAGACATAGCAGCTATTCCTGTGTTAAGTAGAAAAGACAAGACATAGCAGCTATTCCTTGTTTAGTGTAGAAAAGACAAGACATAGCAGCTATTCCTTGTTTAGTGTAGAAAAGACAAGACATAGCAGCTATTCCTGTGTTTAGTGTAGTAAAGGCAAGGCATAGAAAAGGCCAGACATAGAAGAGGCCAGACAAAGGCCAGACATAGAAAAGGCCAGACATAGAAAAAGCCAGACATAGAAAAGGCCAAACATAGAAGAGACAGGAGGAGGTAAAGGTAAAGGAGTCCCATAACCTATAAGGTCGTAGGGGAGCGAGGCGTCAGAGACCTCACTTCTCTAGGGCCAGCATATTGAGGGCGGCGCCCATCTCCTTTCCCTCGCTGCTTTACCTTCCCTGACCCTAAAGAGGGCAGGTACCCATTTACAGCTGGGTGAACTGGGGGAACTGTACTGAAGCCAAGGCGCGCAAATGGTCACCCATCCAACTGGTAACCATGCTCGACGCTGCTTAACTTGGCAGGGGGAAAGCGAGTGCTCTGACCACTGAGCTATCCCGTCAAGACATAGAAAAAGCCAGACATAGAAAAGGCCAGGCATAGAAAAGCCAGACATAGAAGAGGCCAGACATAGAAGAGACAAGACATAGAAAAAGCCAGACATAGAAAAAGCCAGACATAGAAGAGACAAGACATAGAAAAAGCCAGACATAGAAAAGACAAGACATAGAAAAGGCCAGACATAGAAAAGACAAGACATAGAAAAGGCCAGACGTAGAAAAGGCCAGACACAGAAAAGGCCAGACATAGCTAATTCTGCGTTATGTATAGAAAAGGCATACTGGGGTTTCAATATTTTCTATTTTTATATATTATCATTTATTAATTTTTTTCATTGGCATACATACCCATTTAAAAAAGTAAACAGTGATAATATTTTTATCAAGATATTTTAGTATTTCTAAGCAAACAGAATCAAAGTGTTGCACAAATTACAAATCCACAGTCATCATTTTGACTGTCCAGACAAGTATTGTCAATAAATTACGCAGTTATACTAATAGTTTGAAATCATGCTGAAGTGTCTACCAAGTTTATGCACAGACCTGCCATTATTTCAGAGTTTTAACCAAGTTAACAGCTTCAACATATATTCTTCAACTTTACAAAGCAGCTCGAATGTAAAAATCAGGTATTGTGTGCAATAAAGTGTGTGCAAACTTTCTAGTTTGTATGTGTAAGTGTGATCAATCCAAAGCCCGTTACCAATAGAGTTATGTAACTGCGTAAGAAAATGATGAAATAAGAATCCAAAACAATACATTGGGTTTTCTTTTGGTATGCAAATCTAAAACATCAATTAAAGGTATAAAGATGTCCCATAACCTATAAGGTCATAGGGGAGCGAGGCGTCAGAGACCTCCCTTCTCTAGTAGCCAGCATATTGAGGGTGGCACCCATCTCCTCTCGCTGCTTTACTTTCCCTGATCCTAAAGAGGCAGGTACCCATTTACAGCTGGGGGATTGTACTGAAGCCAAGGTGCGCAAACGGTCACCCATCCAACTGGTAACCATGCTCGAAGCTGCTTAACCTTGGCTGAGGGAAGCGAGTGCTCTGACCACTGAGCTGTTCTGTCACACAGAAAGGAAAACATCTCCTTGAAAAACAAAAGAGATTTTTTGTCTCATAAAGTCGACACTGAAGTGGAGGCTGTGCTGTGGCGTGCAGGCTCGGCCAGTCACGACCTTTCAGCAGGAAAGTGAAGAAGAGCTGATGCACGAGTTTGACAGTGCCCTGGCTGGAGGATACGAGTGGCTCACCACAGGAAACATCGGGTTAGTGCATGCACACACACACACACACACACACACACACACACACACACACACACACACACACACACACACACACACACACACACACACACATACACACACACACACACACACACACACACACACACACACGGAGCTGAGATGTCAGTCAGGGTCCTGCAGAAAGAACTGCATGATAGTATTGTCTGTGTTTAGCAACGTCTGATAGTGTTTGTCAATTGTTGAACAATGTGGGTGAGTGTTTGAGTGAATTGTTGACAGTGTATTGAGTGTTTGTATGAATTGTTGAATGTGTGTTGAGTGTGTGTGTGAATTGTTGACAGTGTGTTGAGTGTTTGTGTGAATTGTTGAATACATGTTGAGTGTTTGTGTGAATTGTTGACAGTGTGTTGAGTGTGTGTGAGAATTGTTGACAGTGTGTTGAGTGTTTGTGTGAATTGTTGAATATGTGTTGAGTGTTTGTGTGAATTGTTGAATACATGTTGAGTGTGTGTGTGAATTGTTGAATACGTGTTGAGTGTTTGTGTGAATTGTTGAATACATGTTGAGTGTGTGTGTGTGAATTGTTGACAGTGTGTTGAGTGTTTGTGTGAATTGTTGACAGTGTGGTGAGTGTTTGTGAATTGTTGACAATATGTTGAGTATTTGTGAATTGTTGACAAATGTTTTGTTGTATGTGTGTGTGTGAATTGTTGACAATGTGTTGTTTGTGAATTGTTGACAATATGTTGAGTGTTTGTGAATTGTTGACAATATGTTGAGTGTTTGTGAATTGTTGACAATGTGGTGAGTGTTTTTGTGAATTGTTGACAATGTGTTGAGTGTTTGTAAATGGTTAAACATGTGTTTATGAATTGTCAGCAATGTATTGTTTGTCAATTGTTGACAATGTGTTGAGTGTTTGTCAGTTGTTGACAATGTGTTGTGTGTTTGTAAATTGTTGACAATGTGTTGAGTATTTGTAAATTGTTGAACTTGTGTTGTGTGTTGTGAATTGTTGACAATTCGTTGAGTGTTTGTGTAAATTGTTGACAATGTGTTGAGTGTGAATTGTTGACAATGTGTTGAGTGTTTGTGATTCTTGACAATGTTTTGATTATTTGCGTTTGCTGCAGTGTTGAGTATTTATAAATGACAATGTTTCTGAATAAACTGCAAAACTGTCTGTTGTTCCTTTTCTGTCTCTTTTCTGAATGTCTTATAGTTCTCTTCATTTCTGTTTAACATCAGAAATGAAATCCTATTATTTTCATTTAAAGCTTTGAGGAACCTTTTCTTCTGTAAATTAAAAGAGAGGTGTCTTGTTTAAAATATCTTTTGTAGATTTTCTTTATATTGACGGTATTAATGGTTTTCTTAATGTGTTTTTTTTTGTCTTCTAATTTTTATTTCATTGACTTCATGGACTTTTTTCACTCTGTTAATTTCTTGGTGTTTTTTCCCCTGTGTGTGTCTTCCTTTAATGTTGAGTATCTTTAGAAATGAATGTAAATGATTGGAAAAAAGAGCGTTTATTCAGTGAGTAGTATCAAGAGATGCATATATGTCTTTAAAAAAAAAGTATGTTTTAAGGCAGCTTTGTGTTAATGAAAAAAATAACCAAATGTGTTGTGCATTCGTTTGAATTATGGTTTGTGTGGTAGGAACAGCAGGTGTATATTTCAATTCATTGAATAGTGTGAACTAAAAATATGTGTGTATGTGTGTGTGCATGTGTGTTTATGCATGCACATGTGTGTTTATGCATGTCAAAGTCAAAGTCAAGGTTTTATTTCCAGATGGTACATTGCATAAGCAATACATTTTCTTTTCTTTCATCAAGCCATGTGCAAACCTGCCTACCCGTACAATTTTATCGTATTTTTACGATTCTTTTACCCCAAATACGAAAATACAAATTTACTGATAAAAATACGATTTTGACAACCACCAACATAAAAAAGGGAGAAAAGAGTGAAACCTCGGCAAAGGGTTTAAGGGATGTAAATCTTCCATGCAGATTACTTCCCTTGTCTGCATAAGGTCAGGAGTCATCTCTCCGTAGCAAGTGAACTTTTATTTGTTGAAAGAAGGGGGGCCACATATACAGTATCAACCGTGAATATGGATTCCAAGACAGGGATGGACCAGCAGATGGGTGAAGAGGGTTGGTAGGAAGAGGGTTGGTAGGAGGGTTGGTAGGAGGAGGGTTGGTAGGAGGAGGGTTGGTAGGAGGAGGGTTGGTAGGAGGAGGGTTGGTAGGAGGAGGGTTGGTAGGAGGAGGGTTGGTAGGAGGAGGGGTAGTGGTGGGGGACTTTCACAGCCATGTGTGCAGTCAGAGTGCAATGGGTCCCCTTTTTATTACTAGAAACCCTACAGCAACTGTTATCGTCCTGTCAAAGCGATGTTTATGTAGCAGGCCTACCAGCTTCCCCCTTCTTTTTCATGGACAGCTCTCTCTCACACACACCCACACACAGCACACACACTCATGCACTCTCTCTCACACACACCACACACACATGCATCTCTCTCCCACCTGACGCACACACACACACATACTACATACACTTCTCTAACACACCACACACACACTCTCTCTTCTTCCCTTCCTCTCTCTCTTCTTTCACACACACCATTCTCTCTCTCTTCTTCATCTCTCTCTCTCTCTCTCTTCTCATCCTCCTCTCTCTCCCTACACACACACAAACACAACACACATCATTCTCTTTCCCTCCTCACCACAACACACACACAACAACATTCACTCTCTCTCTCTCACACACACACACACACTCACACACACATAACACACATACACTATCCTCCCCTCTCTCACACACATACATTCTCTCTCTTTCTCTTTCCCCTCTCTCTCTCTCTCTCTCTCTCTCATCTCTCATCTCTCCTCTCTCTCTTCTCTCTCTCACACCACACACACACTCTCTTCCCTCGCTCCTCCTCCCTCCCTCCCTCTCTTTCTCCCCTCTCTCTCTCACACACACACTTTCTCTCTCTTTCCTTTTCTCTCTCTCTCTCTCTCCTCCCCCCCCTCTCCTCTCCTCTCCCCCTCTCTCTCACACACACTCTCTCTTGCTCTCTCTTCCCTTTCTCTCTCTCTTTATCCTTCTCTCTCTCTTCTTCTCTACTTGTCCATCTCTCTCTCCCTCTCGTTCACACACTCTCTCTCTCTCTCTCTCTCTCTTCTCTCTCTCTTCTCTCTCTCTCCTCTCTCTCTCTCTCTTTCACACTCACACACACACATCATCTCTCTCTCCCCACCTCTCCCTCTCTCTCTCCTCTCTCTCTCCTCCTCTCTCCCCCTTTGACACACACACTAACACACACACATACACTCTCTCTCCCTCCCTCCCTCTCTCCCTCCCCTCCTCTCTCCTCCCCTCTCTCTCTGTCCCCCTCTCTCCCCCCCCTCTCTCTCTGTCTCTCTCTGTGTCACACACACAAGCACACACACATACTTCCTCTCTCCTTCCCCCCCCCCCCCCCCCCCCCCCCCCCCCTTCTCTCTCTCTTGCACTTGTGTTTGGCAGACTGCATGATTTTGTCTTAATTCATATACACATTTTTCTCCTTCTTTTCATTTTTTTTGGGGTGGGTGGGTGGGGGTGGGAGGGGGGCTTGATTTCAACACTCCCTCCTCCTTTTTCTTCACCTCTCTCTCCATTTAGGAATGCTTGTTTTTCTCATCTGTCTCTTTCACTGTTCCTCCCTTTGCCAATCTCTGTCAGATAGTCTGTCAATCTGTTTTAATCTGTCATTTCCCCACCCCGGCCCCTTTCCTCTCATTTTCTGTGTTTAAGTCAGCATCCTGATACTTTCCTAGTATCCTCTCTCTCTTTATCTCTCTCTCTCATGCACACACACACACACACACACACAACACTCACTCACTCACCCAAAAACAAATTGAAGAGGGCAAGTTTTCTGAAAACACACTCTTCTTCATAAAAGCAGAGCGCTGCAAAGGAACCAAAGCCATAACTGGAACCACATAATAAACAATGATTATAAGAATACATCGCGAGCAAGAAAGATTGTGAATACTATTTTTGCTATCAAAATACTATTTTTGGCCTGTTCAAATACTATTTTTCATTTGCTGGGGTAGGCAGGTCTGCATGCGCATGTATGTGTGCATGCATAAGCGTTGTATGCGTACATGTGTGTGTATGTGTGTGTGTGCGTGTGCGCACGCAGATAATGATTACATATGCTATTGCAGAGAAATGATGCCAGGGGCAGTAACTCCCCTCTGTCTCTCCACATTCGTGAAAGCCATCGCTACTTCCTTGCAGGTATCACTTTTTTGGGACCCCCCCCCCCACCCCTTCCAAATGTGTGTGTGTGTGTTGTGTGTGTGTAGTGTGTGTGTGTGTGTTGTTCTTCTTCTTTGTCATTTTAACGTCTAATCACCAAAACATGGTGTTAGCTCCAAAAAGAGCCTGTGAGTGTGTATCTGTGTGTGTGTCTTTGTGTGTTTGTGTATGTGTGTGACTATGTGTTTGTGTTATATCTTTAGCGTACAGGTGGGCATGCGTACAGAATGACCGACAGTAAGTCAGTCAATCAATCAGTCAGACATACAATCAGTCAGTCAGCCAATCAGGCAGACATACAATCAGCCAGCCAGCCAGCCAGCCAGCCAGCCAGTCAGTCAGTCAGTCAGTCAGTCAGTCAGTCAGTCAGCCAGCCAGCCAGCCAGCCAGTCAGTCAGTCAGTCAGTCAGTCAGACAGACAGACAAACAGACATATAATCAGAGTCAGACATACAATAAGTCAGTCAGTCAGTAGGTCAGAGGTCTAGAGGTAACGCGCCTGTCTAGAAAGCGAAAAGTCCGGTTCGGAAGTGTGCGTGGTTCGTATCCCATCTGGGCCCGAAACTTTTCCCCCATCCATTAGACCATGAGTGGTGGTCTGGGCGCTAGTCTTTCGGATGAGACGATAAACCGAGGTCCCGTGTGTTACAGAAAATTATGCAGCGCACGAAAAAGAACCCACGGCAACAAGAGAGTTGTCCCTGGCAAAATTCTTAGAAAAAAAAGCCACTCTGATAGGGAAAGAAATACAGTTGCAGACCAAAAGAAAAAGAAAAAAAAAAAAGGTGGCGCTGCTCTTGTGGCGACGTGCTCTCCCCGGGGAGAGCAGCCCGAATTTCACGCAGAGAAATCTCGTGACTTAAAGTGGTATAAATAAATAGAGAAAAATAGCACAAGTGATCATGTTTTGTTGTTGTTGTTGTTGCAGCGTTTTAATAAAGAATGCGGATCTCGACAGCAAGTGGTGGATGTGGACAAAACGGTGACAGCTGTTGGCAATCACCTCTTCATCAACCTCACCGTACGTCCTCCAGCATTTTCTCATGCCTTTGCTTCTGGGGTTTTTTCTTTTTCTTTCTTCAGCTAGAGCTTCGAGGTTCACCAAAAGTGAGATTTTGTGTTGCCACCATTATTTTTTGCCTCTCACCATGAAGGTAGCCACATTCCCACTTCAGGGATGTATGTTGGGTATGTTCGTGTTTCCGTAACCCACCGAACACCGACATGAATCACAGGATTTTGTAACACACGTATTTGATATTTTGCATGTGTATATACATGAAGGGTATTAATGCGCTGGCAGGTCTGCACTTGAAGTTCACCTGGGAGATCATAAAAATCCCCACCCTTGATTCACCAGATGCCGCTGAGATTCAAACCCACGACTTTGTGGACCTAATGGGATTGAAGCCAAACTGTCTTAACCACTCTGCTATAGCATTTGTCCACTCATGGCTGTTTTAGGGTTATGTCTTTAACCTTTTTACAGCTGCATAATCATGTTATAATGATATATGATACTGGAGTGGGAGCATGGCTGGTGATTAAAACGCTCAGCTCGTGATCTGACGGCCTGGGTTTGAGCCACCACCAACACAGCCATTGGAGGGGACTTCTTCCCTCAAGTTATACCATCAGTTCTGAAATAATCTTAAATTGTTCACTATGAACTTTCTGATAAACTGCCCTGAAGTCAGAATGTGTCAGTTGAGGCCAGCCGGCAGGCAGACCTCCTGCAGAGCCACAAGGTCAGGAGAGAAGATCGGGCATGAGGCATCCCACCCAGCATGGACCGTTGAAAAACATGGAGTGACGTCCTGAGCACACTGCTCTCCCTTTCTGAGCCTGAGAGAAAAAGTGATTTTTTTAGCTTAAGCCCTTTTGGCACATGACATTTAAAAAATCTGTTTGTGTTTTTGTCTTTAGTGCCCTTGTGTCTGTTGATGGACAAATTCTTTATGTCCCCCTCAGTGACTATCTTTGTCAAGGGACTGCTGATAATGATAATGATGATGGTGATGATGATGATGGAAATGATAGTGATGATGGTAACGATAGTGATGATGGTAATGATAGTATTGGTGATGATGAGAGTGGTGGTAATAATGATGATGATGATGATGATGATGATGATGACGATAGTGGTGACGAGTCATGTTGTCTGGCAGGAAACATTCCAGTTGGTGCTGGATGCAATGCTGACCAACAAGGACATAGTGGAGATCAACCTGCTGGGAGAGGTGCGCCCTGACCTTGACCTCGCTGTGGCCCGCGCCTACTCAGGCCGCCCCTCGCCGGGTCATCTGAAACGGGCCTGGAACGGCGTGAAAATGATACGGGTGAGAACCGGGATGAAGACACTGACTTCACCTGCTCTTTCAGCTCTCTGTTGTTTCAAACATCTTCACACACACACACACACACACACACACACACACACACACACACACACACACACACACACACACACACACACACACACACACACACACACACACACACACACACACACACACATACAACGCAATGCAACGCAACACACACACACACATTTGCTTCTGGAGTGTCGAGATGTCCAGGATGTTAGACACAAGCATTTTACTGCAGACTCCCTGAAGATCCTTTTTTTTGTGATGTTCCACCGGACATAATTTTTTCACTTCCTGAGAGAATCGGACTTTTTCCATTTGATATGGGTGAAAGTGTTATAGTTGGTCACTAGGAACAAGGTTGTTTTAAGGAATCTGGTTTCATTTCATTTTATGTGTGTGGTGCCCATCCTGGGTTGACCCTTATGGTTGACCAGGGCGTTGCTACAAGGAACGACAGTAGAGTTTGATTTATACACTGTTTTAAATCTGTATATAGCTGCACATTTTTAATCTGAGATTTAACATTTGATGAGGTGACAGCCCAGATATGGCCTCTGAGGTCAGTGTGTGGGTTGGATCGTTCACTAGGATCCCTGTACAGCATTGACACGTCTGTGCCCCTGAGGGGATGCCAGGGGGCCTGTCAGTATAACTAGCATCTACGCCTTCTGGAAATTCTGTGCTAGCAATTTCCTTTTTTGCTATCTCTCTCTTTGTTTCTGCCTTGTTCCTTTTCTTCCTGTTACCTCCTTCTTGTCTATTTTCTGCCATCTTGGTCCATTCTCCTGCCTTTTTTCCAGAAAGACTTAAAAGATAACAATTATCTTCCACGCTGAAGTTGGATGTGCTGGGCCTGACTTGTCAAAGGTGCTTAATGGCAGCGCAACATGTTTTCACTCATATGACAGACAACAATTGTAGTTGCTGTCTGAGCATTCGATGATGAAGAAGAAGAATTCACCAAACTGAGATACAATCCAATGTGTTTATAGACCCATGGGAGTGGACTGAAATGGTCTGAACTACTTGGCTACAGTGGTTGTCTAATGGACACCTGATCTAAACAACTTTAAAAAAAAGAAAAAGAAATGTACAGTTCTGATAACTCTGCTACTTTCTTTGTTGTTTGTTTGTTTAAAAAGTATGCTATACTTTGCTGGAAATGTGTGTGTATGTGTGGGTGCATGCGTGCATGTGTGCAGCGCCTTTGTGTGTTGGTGCATTCTCAGAGTCAGGTAACTGTTCATTAGAATCTCTTATGATGTTTGTTTATTTGTTTGTTTGTATGTTTGTTTGTTGTTTTATTTTGCACAGTACATCAACAAGAGTGGTGGGATGATGGAGGTTTGGGAGAAGAGGTTGAAGGACTACAGCATTGGGGAGAAGTGCGAGTCAGCTTCCCAGCTGTATGCTGACATTGATCGGCGCTTGGAAGACTTCATGGAAGTGAGGAAGTTGTGTGTATTTTGTTTTATTTATTTTATTATTTTATTGTCTTCTTTTATTTCAAGGATAATGGAATATGCACATTTGCTTTTTTTCCCATCCAGTCCCCGTGTGTATGGAGTTTTGCAAATTTTGCAATCCGTTCCCACCGGCACACAATGGCCCACTCTTCCGAAAAGCTGAACAGGTTTTAACTTGTGCGCATGATGTTATGCGTGTATTCGCATACGGGACCTCAGTGTATAGTCTCATCCGAGAGACTCTTGGGAAGAGTGGATTTGGCACTGATGTTAACTCCAGAGGAAAAATCCTCTTGAACGAGATTTGAACCCGGGTCAGCAGATCATGAATACGTCACTCTAACCACCAAGTTATCCTGTCCCCCTGTGTGTGTGTGTGTGTGTGTGTGTGTGTGTGTGTGTGTGTGTGTGTGTGTGTGTGTGTAATGTGTGTTTGTAGTGTGTGTAGTGTGTGTGTATAGTGTGTGTGTAGTGTGTGTGTGTTTAGTGAGTGTATGTGTGTGTGCATGCTCGCATGCTTGTGTGTGTGCATGCATGCGTGTGTGCATGCGTACGTGTGTGCATGCGTACGTGTGTGCATGTGTGTGTGTTTTAATGTGTTACCCATGTCAGTAAATCTTTTGTAACTGACCTTCATGGGATGGCTCAAATGTTTCTGACTTGATGTACATCTACTGCCCCCCCCTCCCCCAACACCGTGTAATGCATTTTCATTATACTACATTGCAATCCTCCTTTGCTCATCATTTGGTGTAGTATTGTGTTAGCGTTTATTCACACAACTAACACATTCCTCTCCCATTCAAAAGATCAGCAGCAATACCTCACCTCAGAATAAATCTTGAAAATTGTTTTATGGTGAGGTTTTAAACTGAAAATAGCGGTCAACACGTTAAAATCCTCAGAGAGGTCAAAGGTGAGCAACACGATCTTCGTGCAGTTGACACATCACCCATCATTCAAGCCGAGTTTGACTGACATAGGTGGACCATAGTCATATTGTATTGTATTGTATTGTGCTGTATTGTATTGCATTGTATTGTATTGCATTGTATACCTCTTTAAGTCATGGCAGATTTCTTTACGTGAAATTCAGGCCGCTCTCCCTGGGGAGAGCACGTTTCCACAAGAGCAGCGCCACCTGTTATTTTCTTTTCTTTTCCTGTGTGCAACTATGTTTGTTTCCCTATCAGAGTGACTTTTTTCTACATAATTTTGCTAGAGAATACTTTCTTATTGCTGTGGGTTCTTCTACATGCGCTAAATAATCAGTTTATCGTCTCATCGAAATACTTTTACCCAGACCACCACTCATGGTCTAATGGATGGGGGGAAAGTTTTTTTGCCCAAACGGGGATCGAACCACCGCACACTTCTAACCTGGAATTTTCGCTTTCTAGGCAGGTGCGTTACCTCTAGACCACTGAACCACCTTAACTCATAGGGGTGGCTCATCAACGTGGTGTGGAGACTGGGTGTGATACTTAGACGTTTGTGGTTGAAAGGGGTACAGGGGAGTAGGGGTAAGAGGTGGATGGTGGTGATGTCAGTAAGAGGTGGGTGGTGGTGGTGATTTCAGGTGTGGCACTGGGCTGTCATCAACGGGGCACGATCAGGATCCTCCGCCAACATTCTGATGGGCATCATCAAAGGCAGTTCAGGAGGTAAGGCAAAGGCAGTTCAGGAGGTAAGGTAAAGGCAGTTCAGGAGGTAAGGCAAATGCAGTTCAGGAGGTAAGGTAAAGGCAGTTCAGGAGGTAAAGGCAGTTCAGGAGGTAAGGTAAAGACAGTTCAGGAGGTAAGGTAAAGGTAGTTCAGGAGGTAAGGTATAGGCAGTTCAGGAGGTAAAGGCAGTTCAGGAGGTAAGGTATAGGCAGTTCAGGAGGTAAGGTAAAGGCAGTTCAGGAGGTAAAGGCAGTTCAGGAGGTAAGGTAAAGGCAGTTCAGGAGGTAAAGGCAGTTCAGGAGGTAAAGGCAGTTCAGGAAGTAAGGTAAAGGCAGTTCAGGAGGTAAGGTAAAGGCAGTTCAGGAGGTAAAGGCAGTTCAGAAAGTAAGGTAAAGGCAGTTCAGAAAGTAAGGTAAAGGCAGTTCAGGAGGTAAGGTAAAGGCAGTTCAGGAGGTAAAGGCAGTTCAGGAGGTAAGGTAAAGGCAGTTCAGGAGGTAAGTTAAAGGCAGTTCAGGAGGTAAGGTAAAGGCAGTTCAGGAGGTAAGGTATAGGCAGTTCAGGAGGTAAGGTAAAGGGCATTTTCAGGAGTAAGGTATGGGCAGTTCAGGAGGTAAGGTAAAGGCAGTTCAGGAGGTAAGGTAAAGGCAGTTCAGGAGGTAAAGTAAAGGCAGTTCAGGAGGTAAGGTAAAGGCAGTTCAGGAGGTAAGGTAAAGGCAGTTCAGGAGGTAAGGTATAGGCAGTTCAGGAGGTAAGGTATAGGCAGTTCAGGAGGTAAAGGCAGTAAAATGATGTTCAGAAAACCAAGCACACTCAGCAGCAAGACCAACATGAAAAAGATGTATTGAATATGGGATTCAGCCCTTTGGATCTCAAATGAATTGTTGTTGAGAGTAAAGAAGTGGACTGTGTAGGTGCTTTCCTCCTGTGTTAAAGGCTGGGGTCTTCACTTTGTATTGTATAAGTCATGGCAGATTTTTCTGCATGAAATTTGGGCTGCCATCTCCCAGGGAGAGTGCGTTGCCACAAGAGCAGTGCCACCCATTACCCTTTTTTTTTCCCTGTCTGCATGTGTATTTCTTATCAGCGTGGCTTTTTTCCACAGAATTTTGCCATGGGTTCTTCAATGTGCTGCACATGGGACCTTGGTTCATTGTCTCATCTGAAAGACAAGCACCCCACACCATCACTCAGGGTCTAGCGGATGGGGGAAAGTGTTAAGCACCAACAGGGAATCGAACCACCATGCACTAAGAACGCAGACGTTTGGCTTTCAAGGCAGGTGCGTTATCTGTAGACCGCTGAACCACTTTGTTTGTGACTACCGTGTGTTAATGAGCAGAGTGTTCGACTGGCATTCCTGCTAAAACCCCACCTGCCTTTCTTCACAGGAGAGTAGGCCAGTTATGGCTGATGGGATGGATGACATCAACATACCCAGCATGCACTGCAGTCTTAGCTGAGATGTCTATTTTTGGTTTGGGGGGGTTAACATTGCCACTGACTCTGTTAGTCCTCAGATGTCCACTATGGTAACAGAGTGGAGATAGATTTGCTCCTGTCTCTGCTTTCAGTGTTATCATCAGTAGTTGTAGTATTGTGTTTTGTTTGTTTCATCTGTTTGGTAGTCTGTTTATTTAGTTCTGGACAAGCGCTATAGCCGAATAGTTAAGACCGTTCGACTTCAATCCCATGTGTTCATGAAGTTGTGGGTTTGAATCTGGTGTCTGGTGTCTGGTGAATTCTTCTTTGAATGCTCAGACAGCAACTATTGTCTGTCATATGATCAAAAATGCTGTTTTGCGCCTGACAAGTCAAGCCCAGTGCGTTCAACCTCGGCATGGGAGACAATTATCTGTAAGTCTTTCTGGAAAAAAAGGGAGGAAAATGGATCAAGACGGCAGAAAATAGAGAAGAAGGAAGTGACAGGAAGAAAAGTAACAAAGCAGAAACCATGAGAGGGATAGAAAAGAGGGAATTCCTAGCACAGAATTTCCAGAAGGTGTGGATGCTATTCATACTGACAGGCCCCTGGCATCCCTAATGAGAAGTCTGATGAATAAAGGGTGGGGACTTTTATCATAATATATCCCTGCATCAAGTGGGTGCGAGAGATATAGATACCTGCAGTGTAGGTCAAATAATTTGAACAACACTCTCAAACTGGCATCTATAAAGGGACTGAAGCTCACTGTGTGGTCCCAGTCTTCCCAGTAAACCCATAGCACAGCCACTCTGGGTAGGAGCTGGTCAGAGTCTGAAAAATCCCTATGACCTTTACGGGACTCAAACCTGCAGTCTTTCAGCCCCAAACCCAAGGGTATTATCCCTGTGCCGTGGTGGCTGGTTAAGTGGTTGATATTTTCCTGTTTGTTTGTTCATGTAATCAAGTAATTTGTCTTATTTATCTATTGAGTTATTTTGCTCATTTTCATTGATCAGTTTATGTGTTGGGTATACATCAGAGGACAGGATAGCTCAGTAGTCAGAGCACCAGCTTTCCCCAAGCTAAGGTTAAATAGCATTGAGCATGCGTACCAAGTGCATGGGGGATAGTCCCCCAGTTCACCCAGCTGTAAATGAGTACCTGCCTCTTTAGGGTCAAGGAAGTTAAAGCAGCGAGGGAGAGGAGATGGGCGCCGCCCTCAGTACGTTGGCCTCTGGAGAAGCTGAGGCATATGACACCTTGCTCCCAAACGACCGTGTAGGAACATCTTTACCTTTTACCTTTACTATGTATCAACTTCTTTCTTTTTTTTCTTTCTTTCTTTCTTTGTTTTTTTCTTTTCTCTTTTTTCTTTCTTCCTTCCTTTTCTTTCTTTCTTTCTTTCTTTCATTCCTTCTTTCTTTCTTCCTTCATTTCTTCCTTCTTTCTTTTCTTGTTTTTTCTATTTTTATCTTTCTTATTTTCTTTCTTTCTTTATTGTCTTTCTTTTCTTTCTTTAAGTATTATGATGACAGGATAATTATTGTGCTTTCAGAATGCAAGGCAGAGCACTTTGGAGACATTGCATTGCTGCTGTCGCAGTGCCAGGACGTGTACAGTGCTGAGGTGCCCAACGCCATTCAGGTCGCTGATGCTGCTTTTCTTTTCCTATGTCATTACTGCAGGGGGCAGGATAGCCTGGTGGTTAAACTGATGCACTTGTGATCTGCTGACCCAGGTTCATATCTCGTTCAAGAGGATATTTTCCTCTGGAGTTTACATCAGTGCCAACTCCACCCCCCCCAAAAGTCCTTTGGATGAGACTATAAACTGAGGTCCCCTGTGTGAACGCACGCAGAACATCTTGCGCACATGTTAAAAGCCGTTCTGCTTTTCAGAAGAGTAGGCCATTGTCTGCCGGTGGGAACGGATGACAAAATTGACAAAATTGCGTACTCACAGGGACTAGATGTAAAAAAGTACATGAGTGCTTATTCCATCATCCTCAAGATAAAAGTTTAAAAGAAAAAAGAAGGAAGTTGTCCCCCTGAGGGGATGCCAGGGTCTGCCAGTACAAAAGGCGTCTCCACCGTCTGGGTGTTCTGGGCCAGGTACTCCCGCTGTTCTGTCTCCACCTGCCAACGACGTGAGGTGACAGGAGAAAAGGAACGAGGCAGAAACACAGAGAAGGATAGAAAAGAGGGAATTGAGCGCTTCGATTTGTTTGTTTTTTTACAAGATTCAGCGCTATATAAATTCCATATATTATTATTATTATCATTATTATTATTATTATTATTATTATTAATTCCTAGCACAGAATTACCAGAAGGTGGTGATGCTATTTGTAGGAATTCCCTCTGTTCTATCTTCACTGTCAAAGGAGGTGACAGGAAGAAAAGGAACGAGGCAAAAACAAAGAGAGGGATAGAAAAGAGGGAATTCCCAGCACAGAATTTCCAGAAGGTGGGGATGCTGTTTATGCTGACAGGCCCCTGGCTTTCCCTCCGGAGAATGGGGGGGGGGGGGGGGGGAGGAATTTCTGATAGTATTAATCATTTTAACAAACGGCGGGGAGTCTCCATGTTTGTACTGGAGGTGAATATTGATGTGTGTTTGGAATGAAATAGTATGAACTGTAATGCATGTTATGTCTTCTTTCTTTCTTTCTTTTTTTCTTTCTTTTTTTCTTTCTTTCTGTCTTTCTCAGGATCTGGAAATTAAATGTATGTTGTGTCTTTTTCTTTTTTTCTTTCTTTCTTTCTTCTTTCTTTCTTTCTTTCTTCATTCTTTCTTTCTTTCTTTCATTCTTTCTTTCTTTCTTTCATTTCATTCTTTCTTTCTTTCTTTCATTCATTCTTTCTTTCTTTCTTTCACTCATTCCTTCATTCATTCTTCTTTCTTTCTCAGGATCTGGCAAAACAGATTGCCCAAGAGGGCTTGCAGGATAAGTTTTGTTCTGCCACTTCTGAGGTGAGGTGTGTGTGTGTGTGTGCTGTGTGCATGTGTGTGTGTATGTGTTGCGCGTGTGCATGTGTATGTGTGTGTGTGTGTTGTATGTGTGCATGTGTGTGTGTGATGTGGGTATTTTGTTTGCGTGTGTGCATGTATATGTGTGTGTGTGTTTGGACAGTAAACATGCATGTGCGCGTGCACATGTGTGTTTGTGTGCATGCATGTGTGCGTGCATGTGCAATTTTGCTCTGTGACATGTTCTAACAATGTTGGAATCTATATGTATATGTGTGTGTGTGTGTGGGTCCCTTTGTGTGTGTTGTGGCCTTTGTGTGTGACTTTTGTGTGTGTGTGTGTGGGGTGCAAGTGCCAGTGCTTGCCTATTCTTATACATGGCAGGAATGTAGGACTTGTTGTATGTATGGCAGCAGTGTAGGATTTGTTGTATACATGACAGGAATTTAGGACTTGTTGTATGTATGACAGAAATGTAGGACTTGTTGTATGTATGACAGAAATGTATGACTTGTTGTATGTATGACAGGAATGTAGGACTTGTTGTATGCATGGCAGGAATGTAGGACTTGTTGTATGCATGACAGGAATGTAGGACTTGTTGTATACATGACAGGAATGTAGGACTTGTTGTATGTATGACAGGAATGTAGGACTTGTTGTATACATGGCAGGAATGTAGGACTTGTTGAAAACATGACAGGAATGTAGGACTTGTTGTATACATGGCAGGAATGTAGGACTTGTTGTATACATGACAGGAATGTAGGACTTGTTGTATGTATGGCAGGAATGTAGGACTTGTTGTATGTATGGCAGGAATGTAGGACTTGTTGTATGTATGGCAGGAATGTAGGACTTGTTGTATGTATGGCAGGAATGTAGGACTTGTTGTATACATGGCAGGAATGTAGGACTTGTTGTATACATGACAGGAATGTAGGACTTGTTGTATACATGGCAGGAATGTAGGACTTGTTGTATACATGACAGGAATGTAGGACTTGTTGTATGTATGGCAGGAATGTAGGACTTGTTGTATGTATGGCAGGAATGTGTGGCCCTGCTTCGAAGTGACAAGTACCCAGTTTTGCGTGAGAAGACACAGACATTTCTGCAACGTCATGGACATCGATGCGTCCGAGAGGTGAACAAGTTTTTTCTGTAAACTGATTTCCTCACAGATAGATGTCTTGCTTGTCTGTCTACTGTGGAATGAATGATCCTGATGTTTCTGGCTTTTGCTTTTTGTTCTCATATTCGTACTGTCTTTGTTTAACGGTAGTGGTGTTTCATTTGATCACAGAATGCTGTAATACACTTAATATCCTTGAAAATCTGAATTGTAAGGCAGGTAAAATGCTGCAACAAGAAAAGGTTGATGGAAAATAATGAAGATAGAAACATGACTTGCTGAATGATAGCTCCTGGCCTGAGACAAATTATACTGATAATGTTTCCTGTTTCCAAACTTCTGTTTCATGTTCTGTTGAAAAAATGTATTCACTAGATTGTGAAGAGCAGAGGAAAACAATCACAGGTAACCAATTACAACTTGTGAAATATTCACCAATATATATATGTGTGTGTGTATGTGTGTGTATGTGTATATATAAATATATATATATATATATATATATATTTATATATACACATACATATATATATATATGTGTGTGTGTGTGTGTGTATATATATGTGTGTGTATATATATATGTGTGTGTGTGTTATATATATATATATATATATATATATATATATATATATATATATATATATGAAATTAACTGTTGTAAAGTTGGAATGTGCTGGCTGAAGCCAGCGGACAGATCTCCTGCAAAATTGCTAGAGCAGGATACCAGGCACTGAGAGAGAGAGAGAGAGAGAGAGAGAGAGAAGAGAGAGAGAGAGAGAGAGAGAGAGAGAGAGAGAGAGAGAGAGTGGGGCCACTGAATCAGATAATTTTTTTATATTGCATGATGATCAGTGGTGATGAGGATGATGTAATGCTGCTGCTATGGAAGTGCATTTGCTTTGAGACTACTTGACAGGGGTGTTTTCCATGCTTCCTATTATAATATTTCCCTGTGTCAACCAGGTATGATAGGTACAGGCACTTGCAGTATAGTCAGGTAATTTGAGCAACACTCTCAATTTCACATCTGTAAAGTGAATGAAGCTCAACTGTGTGGTCCCAGTCTTCCCACTGACCCCACAGCACACTCACTCTGGGTAGGAGCCGGCTGCACTGCTTCTCAAACCCTCCGTTTAGTTTCCCAGCCAAAGTTCATGACTGGCAGCTGGCAGGGCGTGGATATAAATAAACAGGGCAAAAGGAAAGGCAGCAGTAGCTGCTTGCAGCTGTAGCCGTGTTCAGCCGTAAATTACCCTTGTGTCTTTCACACATCCTCTTGCACAGTGAATTGTTTAAAAACGACAAGCAAAGCACTCTTTAAAATGAGCTTTAAACGAGCTTTCTTTTGACTCCAAACTCCATGTACTTTCTTTCATACTGGTTGATGTGACAGCAGTTCAAACAGACATGAAGATAACAGGAGAGGTGCAGGAAGAAACACAATCACAAAAAACAGACATTTCTAACTCTCCCTCTAAAAAAGCATATATTTATATTATATAAACAACGAACATAGAGAAAACATTGAATATGTCTGCATGCAGACTAACCTTTTTGGGGGGCTGTTAAAATTAACCTGTTGGCAGAACGAGGCCATAAATAAACACACCATAGCGGCTACCGGCTACTGGGCGCGGCCAGCACTATGAGAGGCAGGGTGATGGAGAGTGTGGGGAGAGAGTCTGCCGCAGTCATTAGTGTCAGCTTTCTGACTTCTCTATAAACACTCCTGCTGGTCAGGCGTTACAGCACGTATACAGTCTACTGTTTCATCAGCTTTTAGCGGTATCCTTGCTACAGCTGAAGGTTTGTTCATGAACCAATTCCAGTACAGCTCATAATTATAACCCCGAGAACACAGTAGAAAACAAATGTCTTGTCAGTATCCTATACTGTCATCAAGCCAAGATACCTCACAAATGGCTCAGGTTTTTATTTCACTGATGTTTCTGATTCTATTCAAAAAGCATTTTCTGATCCTGTTAAGAAATTGTTGTGATCAAATGTTTATCTACTTATCAGTCCTGTGTTGTGTAAAAAAAAAAATGCACACAGGCCTACACTTTGACATCAAAGCAACACCCCCCAAAAAAAGCGGAAAGAAAACACACACACACAAAACCGGTGACAAAATTTACAAAACTGCATATACACGGGAACTAGATTTTTTAAAAAGCACATGAGTGCTTATTCCATTATCCTTGAAATAAAAGAATAAGCAAAATAAATAAACACACACACATGAGCGCACGTGCACACACACATACACACACAAGCAGACAAACATACACACACACACACACACAAAATGGCATAAATACATGTACGCATACCCTATACTCACACATATGCGCGCACGCACACTCATACACGCGCGCGTCTGCACACCACACACATGTAACTACAAGAAGATGCGCACGGCACACATGTGCTTGAGAAAACTAACAACTTGAAACTGACACACAGCCAGGAAGCACCTGGCACATGTAGGTGCTGTGGCCGATCACACAAACACACACACACACACACACACGTTCACACATGCATACACGGGCACATACGCATACACGCACGCACACACGTGTGCGCGAACACACACCACGCGCAAACGCACACGCGCGCGCCCATGCGCGCGCCCACGCACGCACGCACACTCACATCCCCGCACACACACAATAACACACACAACACACACACGCACACGCATGCATGCAGGGACGCACACCACACACACACACACACACACTCACACAAAGTAGATCTCTCCCCCCCCTTCTCCCCCCCCCTCTCTCTCTCTCTCTCTCTCCTCCCCCCCACTCTCTCTCTCTCTCTTCTCCCCCCACCCTCTCTCTCTCTTATTCAATCTCTATTTTTAGGGTTGTCTGAAGACTTACTTACTTACTTACTTACTTACACACACAACACAAACACACACACAGAGAGAGAGAGAGAGGAGAGAGAGAGAGGAGAGAGAGATTGAGATGAGAGAGGAGAGAGAGACGAGATGAGGAGAGAGAGAAAATAAAAACACTCAGCCCTTCGTTTCTTGGGAAACACCGTTTGTTTGTAAAAAAAAAAATGTTTAAAATTAGTTAACCTAATTAGCTGTACAACCGTCACACAAACAAGTAAAGCAGGTATTAAAGTTTTGTTCACTAAAGTATGAGTACTGTAAAAATCAAGTAGGACATCCAGCAGCGAATGATAAATAAGCCTTTCAAATAAAAATTCGCCCAGTCGCTAATAGACAGCAAAGAAGGAATGTGTGCTGGCACCGCGAGACGCTGGACTTGGACCCCTGACCGCGCGGTGCCTAGATAGCAGCCAGATGGAATTTAGGTTACGGAGCGAAAGTGCCAGCCACAAACTAAAGAGTCGGGTTTTTCCTGTTTTGAGCAGCCGTGGCTGGAGTCTGAAAAATCCCTATGACTCTTATGGGATTCGAACCCACAACCTTCCAGTCGGTAGCCCAAGGTGCAAACCACTGCAGCAAGGCAGCTTGTTTATTTATTTATTTATTTATGGTATTTTATTTTTCAGGCAGAGATGCGAGAGAAATCCTGGCAGCTAGACCCCTCCAAACTGATGAACGTTCTGAAGGTAATGAACCGTTATGTGTGTGTGGTCTTCATTGTAACGTCCCTTCACAAAAAGTGATGTAAGACAGTTTTTAAAAAGAAAATGTGTGTGTGTGTGTGCTGGACATGCACACATGCATGCTCACACAAGTGTATGAACATAGTATATATATATATATATATATATATATATATATATATATATATATATATATATATATATATATATATATGTGTGTGTGTCTGTGTGTGTCTGTGTGTGTCTGTGTGTGTAATCAATTTAAATCCAATCAAATTCTTTTATTTCAACGATAATGAAAAAGCAGTGATGTGTTGTTTTTTTTATCCAGCCCCTGCCCTTACCAGGGATTATAATGATGATAAAAACCAACCAACCAAAAGATCTGACTGTCAGATCCTGAGTCAGATTCATTAGGCTGTCCTGACTTGTCCTCTGAGCTAACAGAGGTGGAGTCTTCACTGAGGTGTATGCATATTCAAGAGGATTTCTCCCTGTAGTTTAAAATGCTACTCGCGCTGAAGTCAGATGCGCTGAGCCTGATTTGTCAGTGCAGCGCATTTTCTCTCACATGGCAGACAAAAATAGTTGCTGTCTGAGCGTTTGAAGAAGAAGAAGACACTGACTCCACTCCAGGGAGGGCAGCCCGAATTTCATGCAGAGAAATCTGCCATGACTTAAAGTGGTATACAATACAATACAGTAATACTGTCATCACCGACAATCTCCTCTGTAAGTTGGTGCTCTTACTGCTCTTCTCACAGACAATCCTGAAAACTGGATCCTACGAGAGCACAGCCAAGAAAATCAAGACGGCCAAGCAACTGATCGCAGAACTCCAGACACCGACATCTTTCCTGCAGAGGTAATAATAAATAACAATAAATGGAATTTATATAGCGCTGTATCTTGCACAGACAAATCAAAGGTAATCAGTCCTCATTGTGTCTGCTTCGTCTGTTTTGAAGGCTTACAGGTTGTGTGTTTTCTTATTTTGGTGCTGGTGCATTGTGCTGTCCATGTGTGTGTGTGTGTGTGCGTGCGTTTGTGTGTGTGTGTCTGTGTCTGTGTGAAAGTCAAAGTCAAAGTCAAGTTTTTATTTCCAGATGGTACATTGATTAAGCAATGCATTAATTTTTCTTTTATGTGTGTGCATGTGTATGTGTGTGTGTATGTTTTTGTGTGCGAGCGTGCGTATGTGTGTATGTGAAAGTCAAAGTCAAATTTTTATTTCCATATGGTACATTGATTAAGCAATGCATTTGTGTGTGTGTGCGCGTGTGCATGCATGCATGCGTGCATGCACCAGGAATTAGAATTCTTTAGTTTTATCAGCTGTCTGAAAGAAGGGACAGAAACCAAATATCTGGATTTTTTTCTTTTTTGTTAGGAGGCTTGTTTGCTTTATTTCATTTCTGAATGAATTTTTTTAATTCACAGAATTAAGCTAAGAAACGGCAGCAACAACAAGAATAAAACAACAATCTGCTGAGAATGACTACAGGCGAAGGCAGGAGAGTATAAATTGACAGAATCGTGAAGGTTTGGGGTTTAATTTGCTTGTTTCTTCGTTTATTTGTTCTCTAAGCTCTTGAAGGGAAAGCATGCTTGTTTTCTAAGTGTTCTTGGGGAAAAAACAAAGTTTCAAAGGCTGTGTCTTTAACTGAGAGTGTAATTTGCCATGTTGACACTTGTTGCAGAGTGTAGTTTGCCATGTTGACAGTTGTTGCAGAGTGTAGTTTGCCATGTTGACAGTTGTTGCAGAGTGTAGTTTGCCATGTTGACACTTGTTGCAGAGTGTATATGTTGACACTTGTTGCAGAGTGTAGTTTGCCATGTTGACAGTTGTTGCAGAGTGTAGTTTGCCATGTTGACAGTTGTTGCAGAGTGTAGTTTGCCATGTTGACAGTTGTTGCAGAGTGTAGTTTGCCATGTTGACACTTGTTGCAGAGTGTAGTTTGCCATGTTGACAGTTGTTGCAGAGTGTAGTTTGCCATGTTGACAGTTGTTGCAGAGTGTAGTTTGCCATGTTGACAGTTGTTGCAGAGTGTAGTTTGCCATGTTGACACTTGTTGCAGAGTGTAGTTTGCCATGTTGACACTTGTTGCAGAGTGCAGTTTGCCATGTTGACACTTGTTGCAGTGTTTGCCATGTTGATGACTGTTGCAGTGTTTGCCATGTTGACACTTGTTGCAGTGTTTGCCATGTTGACACTTGTTGCAGTGTTTGCCATGTTGATGATTGTTGCAGTGTTTGCCATGTTGATGACTGTTTCAGAGTTTAGCTTGCCATGTTGACGACTGTTGTAGTGTTTGCCATGTTGACGATTGTTGCAGTGTTTGCCATGTTGACGACTGTTGCAGAGTTTGCCATGTTGACGACTGTTGCAGTGTTTGCCATGTTGATGACTGTTGCAGTGTTTGCCATGTTGATGACTGTTGCAGTGTTTGCCATGTTGACACCTGTTGCAGTGTTAGCCATGTTGATGACTGTTGCAGTGTTATCCATGTTGACACCTGTTGCAGTCTTTGCCATGTTGACGATGTTGCAGTGTTTGCCATGTTGATGACTGTTGCAGTGTTTGCCATGTTGATGACTGTTGCAGTGTTTGCCATGTTGATGACTGTTGCAGTATTTGCCATGTTGACGACTGTTGCAGTCTTTTCCATGTTGACGACTGTTGCAGTGTTTGCCTTGTTGATGACTGTTGCTGTGTTTGCCATGTTGATGATGTTGCAAATTGTTTTTGCCATGTTGACACCTGTTGCAGACAGTGTAGTTTGCTATGATGCCACCTGTTGCAGAAAAATCCTGCAGTATTTTCTGCCCAAAGCCTGGGTGGCTGTAGCGGGCCGAGAATGGGGCAAGGTCTGTATGGACAAAGTGTGTGTGTGTGTAAGTGTGTGTGCGTGCGTTGATTTCATGTAGGTTTTTTTTTTCTTTTCCTTTTTTTCCCTTCTATCTTCTTCTTTCTCATCCCACCTTCACCAACATGTAGTTGAATCCTAATCCTTTAGGGACACTAAGAGTCAACGGTTCTCTGCATTTCTGGTTGACTCCTAATCCTTTAGGGACACTAAGAGTCAACGGTTCTCTGCATTTCTGGTTGACTCCTAATCCTTTAGGGACACTAAGAGTCAACGGTTCTCTGCATTTCTGGTACCCAATGTGGGGCTAGGAATGAGAGTGGCGCCCTAAGAGTGCTGTGAAGATGAAGGGTTCTGTGCACATTGATGGAATATACAGTGTGTTTACAGAGCCCTAAGATTGATGGAATATACAGTGTGTTTACAGAGCCCTAAGATTGATGGAATATACAGTGTGTTTACAGAGCCCTAAGAGTGCTGTAAAGACAAAGGGTTCTGTGTGTATTTACAGTGTGTTTACAGAGCCCTAAGAGTGCTGTGAAGACAAAGGGGTCTGTGTGAAGACAGAGGGTTCTTTATGAAGGCTCTCTGTGAAGGCAAATGGCTCTGCTTGAAGATGAAGGGTTTGTGCATATTTACAGTATGTTTACAAAGCCCTGAGATTGCTGTGAAACTGAAGGGTTCTATGTGAAAACAAAGGATTCTTTATGAAGAGGAAGGGTTCTGTGTGTGAAGAGGAAGGGTTCCGTGTGAAGATGAAGGGTTCTGTGTGAAGGTGAAGGGTTCTGTGTGAAGATGAAGAGTTCTGTGCGCATTGATGGCATGTACATTGATGGCATGTACATTGCGTTTGCAGAGCGTCTCAGTCAAGATGAATGACATCTTCAAAATGGCGTACTGGAGGCTGGCAGCACTGATGGTGAAAGAAGTATGTATTGCCTTGGTTTTTCATTCTGTGTGTGTGTATGCCTGTGTGCATGTGTGTGTGTTTGCACATGAGTGTGCATGCCTGTGTGTTTGTGTGTGTGTAGTGAAATCAAGCCAAATGATTATCATGGAGGGTAAAAGATTAAGCTTACACAATGTTTTGATAGAAAAAAAAAGCATGTAAAATGTTTACATAAAGAACAAAAGTAAATTTATGTATGAAGAAAAAGAAAAGAAGGTAACTGAAAAAATTGATAAAAGAATTCACAGTCTCCATCAACAAAAAAAGCCACTGACAGTTGGACAATCATTCATTGAATGAAAGAGTTCACAGTCTTAATCAACAACAAAAACCACTGACATTTGGACAATCATTCAGCTTAAAGACACAGGTGATGGTGAAAATGATACAGTAAGGGTGGAGTGGACAAAACAAAACAAGTGTAACAGAGTGGAGATGATTAATCTGCCACCACTCTGTACAATTCTTGCCTATGACAGCACAGTTAGAACAATGAGGACATGGCCTCTAAAAAGAAGCTGTATAAATTCTGCATTTTATTGTGTGGGCAAAGTGAATGCATCAGAGAGGTTTAAACCACCACCCAACCAAAACAGAGTGTCGCACAATTCACAGGTGTGTCCAGATTTAGAAACACAATGCTGGGACAGGACTCTGCTCACATGGGAGGTAATCCAATTACCGCCCCATCACACAAGCTACAGGTACATAGTCATTTCTAAGCATGAACATAAGAGGTCTTACACTTTTCCCATGAATTACTCCTTCCGTTTAAAAAAAAAAAGAATGTTTTCATGGTTTTGATTTTAAGAAGGGAGACAAGCCACTCCATACTGTTCACCTTGAGATCTAGATTATTATGGGGTGTTGGGAAAGTTTATGGTTATATCTGCTTTTATCAAGAGTGATTATTTGATGTTTTTTTTTTTCTGTTTTAGGCTATTTCAGTTGTAGTGCACATGGATAGATGCTTGTATAATGTAATGTGGTACAGCACAGTACAACACACAACACCATGCAATACAGTACAGTATAGCTTAATGCTGCATAATACAATGATTACAACACAATACCGCGCAACTCAATACAGTGCATCACAATACAGCACAATACAACACAATACAGCACAACACAAAATGATACAACAGCAACATAATACAGTACAACACAACATGTTGTCATGTCATATGAGTGAAAAAATGTACTGCTGTTAAGCACCTGACTAGTCAGGCCCAGCGCATTTGACTTCAGCATGGGAGAGAATTGTTATCTTTTAAGTGTTCGTACTAAAAAATGGTGGAGAATGAAACAAGACGGCAGAAAATGGACAAAAAGGAGGTGACAGGAAGAACAGGAACAAGGCAGAAACAAAGAGAGGGATAGAAAAGAGGGAATTCATAACACAACATGTCCGGAAGGTAGGGATGCTGTTTTTACTGACAGGCCCCCGTCATCCCCACAGGGGACAACAAAACACAATACAGTACAAGAGCACAATAGAAAACTACACAACAAAACACAACATGATATACATCATATAAAAAAACACAACATGATACAATACAAAATACAACACAACACTACACAACATATCGCAATGTCGCTCAATGAAATTCATTACAACAGAACAGTGGACAGGGTCGTGATCAATGAAAAGTGTGTGTGTTGTGTTGTGTGTGTGTGTGTGTGAGTGTGTGTGTGTGTGTGTCTGTGTGTTTGGTGTGTGTCTGTGTGTTTGATGTGTGTGTGTGTCTGTGTCTGTGTGTTTGATGGTGTGTGTCTGTGTCTGTGTGTTTGATGTGTGTGTGTGTGTGTACTGATGGTGTAGGGGCGGTTACCAGATGAAGACCTGATGTTTTTCCTGACCATGAAGAAATTGGTGTTGTCTTGCACACTCGCTCTGCTCATCTTGTCATGAGTAAGTGTGTGTGTAGTGTAAGTGTGTGTGTGTGTGTGTGTAGTGTAAGTGTGTGTGTGTGTAGTGTAAGTGTGTGTAGTGTAAGTGTTTGTAATGTGTGTGCTTGTGTGTGTGTTCTTTAATTTAACATCTTTTCAGTGTGTGTGTGTAGTGTAAGTGTATGTGTAGTGTAAGTGTGTGTGTGTGTGATTGTGTGTGTGGTGTATGTGTAGGTATATGTGTATGTGTAGAGTGTGTGTATGTATGTTTGTAGAGTGTGTGTAGTGTGTGAGTGTGTGTGTGTGTAGAGTGTGTGTGTATGTAGTGTGTGTGTGGTTACATCACCTATGAGGCAGGAATTGCTGCTGTATGTATTTGATGATCAGTTGACGAATGTGGTATACACAGAAGCTGTTTAGAAATAAAACATTTTTTTTTAAAGTATCATTTTGTACAATTCAGTATGTTAGTGTATATGAAATAAAGAGCATGAAAGTTTATTCAATTAAAGTAGTGGGGTTTTGGTGCCTAAAGTGGCGCAGCTGTTATCCTGATGAATTCTGATGGCTTTGGGGATGTATGCTGGATATGGTCATGTGTCTGTATCCACCGAATGCTGACATGAATTATGTGATCTTTTATATGCATATTTGATCTTCTGCATGTGTATATACACGAAGGGAATTGAGGCACTAGCAGGTCTGCTCTTGAAGTTGACCTGGGAGATCATAAAAATCCCCACCCTTAATATTCACCAGATGCCGCCAAGATTCGAACCCAGGACTTCGCGGGCCCATGGGATTGAAGTGAAATGGTCTTAACCACACGGCATTAGCATTCTTTACTGATGGCATATGTGTGATAAGTGTCAGTGTACATACTTAGCCAGAGTGGGGGGACGGGATAGCCTGGTGGTTAGAGTGATGTACATTACGTTCAGGATCTCCCGACTTGGGTTTGAATCTTGTTCAAGAGGATTTTTCCTCAGGAGTTAACATCAGTGCCGACTCCACTCTCCCCAAAAGTCCTTCGGATGAGACTATGAACTGAGGTCCCATGTGTGAATGCATGTATAACATCTTGTGCACACATTAAAACCCGTTCCGATTTTTGGAAGAGTACGCCATTGTGTGCTGGTCAGGTAGCAACGCATGACAAAATTTACAAAAATGCATACACACTGGGACTGGATGTAAAAAAAAAAAAGCACATGAGTGCTTATTCCATTATCCTTGAAAGAAAAGAATTTTAAAAAAAAGAATGAAAAAGAATGCTCTCCTGATGTGGATGATTGATTTCTCCTGCTGTTTGACTTCAGGGCTCAGCGACGTCGGAAGGTTCTGTCAAAACAGATGGAACTGCGCTTCCAGAAAGTCAACTTTGGTCACCCAGTGCCGGTACGTTCTGTGTCAAAGTGTGTGTGTGTACATGTGTGTGTGTTTGTGTACATGTGTGTGTGTTTGTGTACATGTGTGTGCATGTGTGTTTGTGAGTGTACATGTGTTTTTGTGAGTGAGTATTGCTTTCTGTCCATTTCTATGTCACATATGGTATTGCTTTCTATCCATTTCTATGTCACATATGCATATATATGTTTTCTCTTATTCATTTCTTAAGGGCTTGAGGTAATTAAAAAAAAAAAGCACTAATACTTTAACTATTACACTCTGAAAAATAAAATTCTCTCCCTCTCTCTGTGTCACAGATTGACAGAAGGAACAACACTGACAACAAAGGAGAAACGGCTTCTGTTCTCAAAGGTATTTTGCCTTTTTTCTCTCAAAAAAACAAAATGTCTTACATAGTAAGAATTACTCTAGTTTTGTTGAAAATCGTTGTGAGTAGACTTTTTCTTTCTAAAAAGAGAAAGAAAACAGAATTATTAATTTAAAAAAAAAGTCCTTTACTTTAAATAACTCTTATGTTACAACACCAACCTGCCTGTTTACAAGACTTGGAAGATTATGAAACAGATCAGTGGACGCTGCTCTCAGCTGTCAGTGTCCCCCACTCTCAGCTGCTCTCAGCTGTCAGTGTCCCCCACTTTCAGCTGCTCTCAGCTGTCAGTGTCCCCCACTCTCAGCTGCTCTCAGCTGTCAGTGTCCCCCACTTTCAGCTGCTCTCAGCTGTCAGTGTCCCCCACTTTCAGCTGCTCTCAGCTGTCAGTGCCCCCCACTTTCAGCTGCTCTCAGCTGCTGTCCATTCCACCCCATCCCAGCCCAGCTGGTGCTGATTATAGCAGGAACTGACCACACTTGGACTTAGTTAAAGGAAAAGTAGTATGTTCTTTCGAGCCAGAAGGCCCATAGAGCCGGAGCTTATCCCGGTTTCTGTAGCATTAAGCGAACTGATGGTTTTTCACCACCCCTGTGACAGGACGCTAGTCTGTCGCCAGATACTTCCCCAGCAGAGCTGGTACCCACTTGTACACCTGGGTGGAGTGAGGAAAATAGGAGTAAAGTGTCTTTCCCAAGGACACAACACCGAGCCGAGCGGGGATCGAACCCGCGACCTCTGGATCACGAGTTGACCGCCTAAACCACTCGACCACGGTGCCTCCCAGTTAAAGGAAGGGGTGTGCTAAATTTAGCACTCTTAACTGAGTGATGTTGGGTTTGCCCACTGTGCTATAACCGAGTGGTTAAGACTGTTGATCTTCAGTCCCATGGGCCCATGAAGTGGAGGGTTCAAATCCTGTTGGTGTCTGGTGAATTAAGGGTGGGGATTTTTATGATCTCCCAGGTCAACTTCAAGTGCAGACCTGCCAGTGCCTTCATTCCCTTTGTGTTTATAAACTTGCTGAAGATTAAATATAATGTTAAAGATCCCATAATTCATGTCAGTGTTGGTGGGATACGGAATAACAAACATGAGAGCACTGCAACTCCTGATAAGGTTGCCGTCAGTAAGTCTTAGTAGTCATCATCATCATCATCATCATCATCATCATCATTATCGTCATAGTAGTGGTACTAGTAATCATTTTGATAGTTGTAGTAGCAGCAACAGTGGTTGTTGCTATAGTGGTAGTAATCGTTGTTGTTGTAGTACTAATGGATGCAGTAGTCATTGTCATAGTTGTAGTGGTAGCACTGCATCAGCAGCTACAGTAGTAGTAGTAGTAGCAGCAGCAGCAGCAGCAGCAGCAGCAGCAGCAGCAGCAGCAGCAGCAGCAGCAGCAGCAGCAGCAGCAGCAGCAGTAATTGTAATAGTAGCAGTAATATCATTAGCAGCAGCAGCAGTAGTAGTGGTAGTAGTAGTTGTAGTAGTAGTAGTATCAACAGCAGTGATAGTAGTAGCTGCTGTAAAAGTAACAGTAATAGTATTAGTATTAGCAACAGCAATAATAGTGCAGCAGCAAAAGTGCAGCAGCAGCAGTGCAGCAGCAGCAGTGCAGCAGTAGTAGCAGCAGCAGTATCATCATCAGCTGCAGGCACAGTGACGGTAGAATCAGGGAGGGGTGATGCACTGTGCAGGAATGCCGGTCAGTCAGGGCGTGGTGAGGGGACCTGCCAGGATCGTCCTCAGCCTGGCTGATGCTCACACCATACAGGTACCTACCTGTCTGTCTGTTTATCTACCTGTCTGTCTGCCTGTAGGTCTGTCTGTCTGTCTATTGGAAGATTACAGGTTTTTAGCTGTCTAGCTGTTTATCCATCTGTCTTCTTGCATGTCTGTCTGTCTATGTGTCTGTTTATCCATCTGTCTGTCTGCCTGCATTTCTGTCTGTCTGTCCAAGTTGACCTGGGAGATCATAAAAATCCCCACCCTTAATATTCACCAGATGCCGCCAAGATTCGAACCCAGGACTTCGCGGGCCCATGGGATTGAAGTGAAATGGTCTTAACCACACGGCATTAGCATTCTTTACTGATGGCATATGTGTGATAAGTGTCAGTGTACATACTTAGCCAGAGTGGGGGGACGGGATAGCCTGGTGGTTAGAGTGATGTACATTACGTTCAGGATCTCCCGACTTGGGTTTGAATCTTGTTCAAGAGGATTTTTCCTCAGGAGTTAACATCAGTGCCGACTCCACTCTCCCCAAAAGTCCTTCGGATGAGACTATGAACTGAGGTCCCATGTGTGAATGCATGTATAACATCTTGTGCACACATTAAAACCGTTCCGATTTTTGGAAGAGTACGCCATTGTGTGCTGGTCAGGTAGCAACGCATGACAAAATTTACAAAAATGCATACACACTGGGACTGGATGTAAAAAAAAAAAAAGCACATGAGTGCTTATTCCATTATCCTTGAAAGAAAAGAATTTTAAAAAAAAGAATGAAAAAGAATGCTCTCTGATTGTGGATGATTGATTTCTCCTGCTGTTTGACTTCAGGGCTCAGCGACGTCGGAAGGTTCTGTCAAAACAGATGGAACTGCGCTTCCAGAAAGTCAACTTTGGTCACCCAGTGCCGGTACGTTCTGTGTCAAAGTGTGTGTGTGTACATGTGTGTGTGTTTGTGTACATGTGTGTGTGTTTGTGTACATGTGTGTGCATGTGTGTTTGTGAGTGTACATGTGTTTTTGTGAGTGAGTATTGCTTTCTGTCCATTTCTATGTCACATATGGTATTGCTTTCTATCCATTTCTATGTCACATATGCATATATATGTTTTCTCTTATTCATTTCTTAAGGGCTTGAGGTAATTAAAAAAAAAAAGCACATAATACTTTAACTATTACACTCTGAAAAATAAAATTCTCTCCCTCTCTCTGTGTCACAGATTGACAGAAGGAACAACACTGACAACAAAGGAGAAACGGCTTCTGTTCTCAAAGGTATTTTGCCTTTTTCTCTCTCAAAAAAACAAAATGTCTGTAAGAATTACTCCAGTTTTGTTGAAAATCGTTGTGAGTAGACTTTTTCTTTCTAAAAAGAGAAAGAAAACAGAATTATTAATTTTTTTTTTAAAAAGTCCTTTACTTTAAATAACTCTTATGTTACAACACCAACCTGCCTGTTTACAAGACTTGGAAGATTATGAAACAGATCAGTGGACGCTGCTCTCAGCTGTCAGTGTCCCCCACTTTCAGCTGCTCTCAGCTGTCAGTGTCCCCCACTCTCAGCTGCTATCCATTCCATTCCAGCCCAGCCCAGCTGGTGCTGATTATAGCAGGAACTGACCGCACTTGGACTTAGTTAAAGGAAGGGGTGTGCTAAATTTAGCACTCTTAACTGAGTGATGTTGGGTTTGCCCACTGTGCTATAACCGAGTGGTTAAGACTGTTGATCTTCAGTCCCATGGGTCCATGAAGTGGAGGGTTCAAATCCTGTTGGCGTCTGGAAAATTAAGGGTGGGGATTTTTATGATCTCCCAGGTCAACTTCAAGTGCAGACCTGCCAGTGCCTTCATTCCCTTTGTGTTTATAAACTTGCTGAAGATTAAATATAATGTTAAAGATCCCATAATTCATGTCAGTGTTGGTGGGATACGGAATAACAAACATGAGAGCACTGCAACTCCTGATAAGGTTGCCGTCAGTAAGTCTTAGTAATCATCATCATCATCATCATAGTAGTAGTAGTAGTAGTGGTACTAGTAACCATTTTGATAGTTGTAGTAGCAGCAGCAGTGGTTGTTGCTATAGTGGTAGTCATCGTTGTTGTTGTAGTACTAATGGATGTAGTAGTCATTGTCATAGTTGTAGTGGTAGCACTGCATCAGCAGCTGCAGTTGTAGTAGTAGCAGCAGCAGTAATTGTAATAGTAGCAGTAATATCATTAGCAGCAGCTGCAGTTGTAGTAGTAGCAGCAGTAATTGTAATAGTAGCAGTAATATCATTAGCAGCAGCAGCAGCAGTAATAGTAGCAGTAGTAATAGCAACAGTAGTAGTAGTGGTAGTAGTAGTGGTAGTAGTAGTAGTAGCAGCAGTAAGTAATTGTAATAGTAGCAGTAATATCATTAGCAGCAGCAGCAGTTATAGTAGTGTGTGTGTGTGTATCATGTAGAGTAATAGCAACAGCAGTAGTAGTGGTAGTAGTAGTTGTAGTAGTAGCAGCAGCAGTAATTGTAATAGTAGCAGTAATATCATTAGCAGCAGCAGCAGTAATAGTAGTAGTAGTAGTAGTAGTAATAGCAACAGCAGTAGTAGTGGTAGTAGCAGTTGTAGTAGTAGCAGCAGCAGCAGTAATTGTAATAGTAGCATTAATATCATTAGCAGCAGCAGCAGCAGTAATAGTAGTAGTAGTAATAGCAACAGTAGTAGTAGTAGTGGTAGTAGTAGTTGTAGTAGTAGTAGCAGCAGTAAGTAATTGTAATAGTAGCAGTAATATCATTAGCAGCAACAGCAGTAATAGTAGTAGTAGTAGTAGTAGTAGTAGTAGTAATAGCAACAACAGTAGTAGTGGTAGTAGTAGTTGTAGTAGTAGTAGCAGCAGTAAGTAATTGTAATAGTAGCAGTAATATCATTAGCAGCAGCAGCAGTAATAGTAGTAGTAGTAATAGCAACAGCAGTAGTAGTGGTAGTAGCAGTTGTACTAGTAGCAGCAGCAGCAGTAATTGTAATAGTAGCAGTAATATCATTAGCAGCAGCAGCAGTAATAGTAGTAGTAGTAATAGCAACAATAGTAGTAGTAGTGGTAGTAGTAGTTGAAGTAGTAGTAGCAGCAGTAAGTAATTGTAATAGTAGCAGTAATATCATTAGCAGCAGCAGCAGCAGTAATAGTAGTAGTAGTAGTAGTAGTAGTAGTAATAGCAACAGCAGTAGTAGTGGTAGTAGTAGTTGTAGTAGTAGTAGCAGCAGTAAGTAATTGTAATAGTAGCAGTAATATCATTAGCAGCAGCAGCAGTAATAGTAGTAGTAGTAATAGCAACAGTAGTAGTAGTAGTGGTAGTAGTAGTTGTAGTAGTAGTAGCAGCAGTAAGTAATTGTAATAGTAGCAGTAATATCATTAGCAGCAGCAGCAGTAATAGTAGTAGTAGTAGTAATAGTAGTAGTAGTAGTAGTAGTAATAGTAATAGCAACAGCAGAAGTAGTGGTAGTAGTAGTTGTAGTAGTAGTAGCAGCAGTAAGTAATTGTAATAGTAGCAGTAATATCATTAGCAGCAGCAGTTATAGTAGTAGTAATAATAGCAACAGCAGTAGTAGTGGTAGTAGTAGTTGTAGTAGTAGTAGCAGCAGCAGCAGTGAGTAATTGTGATCGTAGCAGTAATATCATTAACAGCAGCAGCAGTAATAGTAGTAGTAGTAATAGCAACAGCAGTAGTAGTGGAAGTAGTAGTAGTAGTAGTAGTAGTAGTAGTAGGAGCAGCAGCAGCAGCAGCAGCAGCAGCAGCAGCAGCAGTAATAGTACAGCAGCAGCAGCAATAATGCAACAGCGGTAGCAGCAGAAGTAGCAGCATCAGCTGCAGCAGTAACATCAGCAGCAGCAGTAACATCAGCAGCAGCAGGAACAGTGACGGTAGAATCAGGGAGGGGTGATGCGCTGTGCAGGAATGCCGGTCAGTCAGGGCGTGGTGAGGGGACCTGCCAGGATCGTCCTCAGCCTGGCCGATGCTCACACCATACAGGTACCTGTCTGTCTCTTCTGTCTGTTTATCTACCTGTCTGTCTGTTTATCTACCTGTCTGTCTGTTTATCTACCTGTCTGTCTGTTTATAATAATAATAATAATAATAATGTATGGAATTTATATAGCGCTGAATCTTGTAAAGCAACAAATCAAAGCGCTCAGATTCTATTTCAAACCACTTTAAGTCACGGCAGATTTCTCTCCGTGAAATTCGGGCTGCTCTCCCCGGGGAGAGCGGGAGAACGCGTCGCTACTTAGCGCTGCGCCACCCTTTCACCCGTTTTTTTTTTTCTTTTTTTTTTGCTGCAGCTGTATTTGTTTCCCTATCAGAGTGGCTTTTTTCTAAGAATTTTGCCAGGGACAACTCTCTTGTTGCCGTGGGTTTTTTTACGTGCGCTAAATAATTACGTGTAACACACGGGACCTCGGTTTATCGTCTCATCCGAAAGACTAGCGCCCAGACCACCACTCATGGTCTAATGGATGGGGGAAAAATTTCCGGTCCAAACGGGGTACGAACCGCCGCACACTTCAGACCCGGACTTTTCGCTTTCTAGACAGGCGCGTTACCTCTAGACCACCGATCCACTTTTTATCTACCTGTCTGTCTGCCTATAGGTCTGTCTGTCTGTCTATTGGAAGATTACAGGTACCTAGTTGTTTATCCATCTGTCTGCTTGCATGTCTGTCTGTCTGTCTATGTGTCTGTTTATCCATCTGTCTGTCTGCCTGCATTTCTGTCTGTCTGTCTGTCTATATGTCTGTCTATAGAAAGAATCCAGGTACCTATCTGTCTATCTATCTGTCTGTCTGCCTGCATGTTTCTGTCTGTCTGTCCATGTGTCTGTCTATTGGAAGATTATGGGTACCTGTCTGTTTATCTGTTTGCCTGCCTGCATGTCTGTCTGTCTGTCTATGTGTCTGTCTATTGGAAGATTATGGGTACCTGTCTGTTTATCCATCTGTTTGTCTGCCTGCATGTTTCTGTCTGTCTGTCCACGTGTCTGTCTATTAGAAGATTACAGGTACCTGTCTGTTTATCTGTCTGTCTATCTGCATGTCTGTGTGTTCATGTGTCTGTCTGTTGGAAGATTACAGGTCTCTTTATCCATCTCTCTCTCTGCCTGCATGTCTGACTGTCTGTCTGTCCATGTGTCTGTCTGTTAGAAGAATACAGATACCTATCTGTTTAATCATCTGTCTGTCTGTCTGCTTGTCTGACTGTCTATCTGTCCATGTGTCTGTCTATTGGAAGACTTCATTGGCAGTGAATTTGAAATCATGCTTGATTTCTGCAGTTTCCCTTCGTTCTCTCTGTATGGGATTCACTGAGAGAAGGGAACTTCACCATTTAAATCCATTTTCAAGGCCTTCTGGAGTGGCTTTAAAGAATCATAAACAGACTGTCAGTCATCCATACTGTCGGTAGTCTTTCTCCCTTCCATCCATCCATCGAACGCTTAGACAACAACTGTTGTTGTCTGTCATAAGAGCAAAAATGCATTGCACTGCCATTAAGTGCCTGACAAGTCAGGCCCAGCGCATCTGACTTTGGCATGGGAGAGAATTGTTATCTTTAAGCCTGTCTGGAAAAAAAGAGGCAGGAGAATGGACCAAGATGGCAGAAAATCGACAAGAAGGTGACAGGAAGAAAAGGGAACAAGGCAGAAATAAAAAGAGGGATAGAAAATAGGGAAATCCTAGCACAGAAGTTTTACAGAAGGTGGAGATGCTGTTTATACTGACAGGCACCCCGGGTATTCCCACGCAGGGTGTCAGCTATGTGCACTTGTCGGATGTTATGCAGCCTGCTCCTTTCCATCTCACTTCTGAAAGTCCTAGTATATTGAGGTTCATTCTTTCCATTTCTTGTTTGAGATTTTCCAATTTTCCTTTTTGTAGCATAGTCCATACGTTCCATGTACCCATTCTGAGAGGTTTTCTGATGCGGATAGTCGCTGGATGACGATCGAGGGTTACCTGTCGCACATAATCCACCCTACCGAGCGAGGAACTTCCAGATAAACTGGAAGCCCCCTTCACGCTGTTATCTGTATTCTGTTTCTTTCTGATTACCATGACATTCTTTGCAGAAGTATACCTATAGTAGGCTGCAATTACTTTTCTTCCTGTCACCTCCTTCTTGTCTAGTTTCTGCCATCTTGGTCCATTCTCCTGCCTTTTCCTTTTTTTTCTAGAAAGACTTTCAAGATGACAATTCTCTCTTATGCTGAAGTCGGATGCGCTGGGCCTGACTTGTCAGGCACTTAATGGCAGCATGATGCATTTTCGCTCATATAATAGACAACAATAGTTGCTGTCTGAGCATTCAGTGAAGAAGAAGAAGAGGCAGCTGTTTCAGAACTTGTGAAACAGGGAACACAGAAAGAACAGTGCGAAAGCAAAAAGAAGACAATCGTCAAATCAATGGCCAACCCAGAGTAGAGAAGGATGACTATCACCATCTCAGAAGAGAAGAACAGGTCATCATTCTAAGACTCGGCACTGGGCACAACAGGCTAAATCACCACATGTCCACAAAGCTGAAACTCGTTCCTTCTCCCCTGTGTGCCTGTGGCAAAGAAAACCAGACAGGCGAGCACATCCTTCAGAGGTGCATACTATTCAGCAACCTGAGGAAGAAGATTGTGTGGCCGACAGAGATAACCCTGCAAACTAAGCTGTACAGCCCACAAGAGGAGCTGGAAAAGAACCTGCCACTATTTCTCCCAAACACATCTGACGGTGTAAAAAAGCGAACGAGAGAAGAAGAAGAAGAAGAAGAAGAAGCAGAAGAAGACAGAGGTGGCTGGTGGTTTGTTGTGTGCAGGCAGGAGACGTTCTGGTGGTGACCAGCACTGACGTGGGCTGGTCCCCCTACTTCCCCCTCATCGCGGGCCTGGTGACGGAGATTGGCGGTCTCATTTCCCACGGGGCGGTGGTGGCCCGGGAGTACGGCATCCCCTGTGTGGTCAACATTCCTGACGCCACCCTCGCCATCCGCAGCGGTGCGTCGTCCGTCACAGGGTTTTGTGCTGTGGTGGTAGTAGTAGGGATGACTGTTGCTTGTAGGGTAGGATGTGCAGCGTGGGGTGGGGCAGTTGGAGGGGGGGTAGTGTGTGTGTGTTAAAGGGGGGGGGGGGGGGGGGGGGGGGGGCGGCGGAAGGGTGAGTGTGTGCATGTGTGGGGGTGGTGGAGGAGTAAGTGTGTGTTTGTGTAGGGGGACTGTTTGGGAAAGGGGGAAAGATTTGGGGAGTGGGGCTATCTGTGTGTGTGTCTGTGTGTGTGTGTGTGTCTGTGTGTGTCTGTGTGTCTGTGTGTGTGTGTGGCTGCAGGTGTTTGTGCGTGTGTATGCCTAAGAGAGAGAGAGAGACAGACAGACAGACAGACAGAAACTGACTGACTCCACTGTTTTGAAAGTCCTTCAGATAAGATCAGATAAGACTATAAACCAAGTCCTGGTGTGCAACTGCATGCAGAACATCTTGTGCACATGTTAAAAACCTGTTCCACCGTTTGAAAGAGCACGCCAATAGAAATAGAGGACAACATTTTAAAAACACATACTTACAGGTGTCGTGTTTGAACAAAGTCAAAATACTGCTCTCTGAATGGTGGGGTGGACAAAAACGATTGCACACACACAAAATCTCGCCATTGGTGAACCTTGGAGCGCTAGCTGAGGAACACATTTTAAACAACCAAATTTCTTTTTAACTGCAGATTGTTGAACTGCCTTTCTTTACTTAAAAAATGTTTCTTTTTAACTGCAGATTGTTGAACTGCCTTTCTTTACTTAAAAAATGTTTTTTTTGGGGGGTTGTATTTTCAGGTGTGGAGGTGGAGTTGGATGGAAGAGCAGGTACTGTGAAGGTGTTGACCCTCGATCAGTGATGTTACCTGACCACTGTGAGAGTGTTGTCCCTCCATCAGGGATGTTACCTGGACACTGTGAGAGTGTTGTCTGTGGATTCATGATGTTACCTGGACACTGTGAGAGTGTTGTCTGTGGATTAATTAATGATGTTACCTGGACACTGTGAGAGTGTTGTATGTGGATTAATGATGTTACCTGGACACTGTGAGAATGTTGTCTGTGGATTAATTAATGATGTTACCTGGACACTGTGAGAGTGTTGTCTGTGGATTAATTAATGATGTTACCTGGACACTGTGAGAGTGTTGTCTGTGGATTAATTAATGATGTTACCTGGACACTGTGAGAGTGTTGTCTGCGGATTACTTAATGATGTTACCTGGACACTGTGAGAGTGTTGTCTGTGGATTAATTAATGATGTTACCTGGACACTGTGAGAGTGTTGTCTGTGGATTAATTAATGATGTTACCTGGACACTGTGAGAGTGTTGTCTGTGGATTAATTAATGATGTTACCTGGACACTGTGAGAGTGTTGTCTGTGGATTAATTAATGATGTTACCTAGACACTGTGAGAGTGTTGTCTGTGGATTAATTAATGATGTTACCTGGACACTGTGAGAGTGTTTTCTGTGGATTAATTAATGATGTTACCTGGACTTTGTGAGAGTGTTGTCTGTGGATTAATTAATGATGTTACCTGGACACTGTGAGAGTGTTTTCTGTGGATTAATTAATGATGTTACCTGGACTTTGTGAGAGTGTTGTCTGTGGATTAATTAATGATGTTACCTGGACACTGTGAGGGTGTTGTCTGTGGAATAATTAATTAATGATGTTACCTGGACTTTGTGAGGGTGTTGTCTGTGGAATAATTAATGATGTTACCTGGACACTGTGAGAGTGTTGTCTATGGATTAATCATGCTACCTAGACACTTTCTTTTGAAACTTTTTCTTTTTTGTATATTTTTGTTTATTTGCCTGTCTCTCCTGTGACATGACTATGATGATGAACCATGACTGATGATGAACAATGACTATGATGATGAACAATGACTGATGATAAACAATGACTATGATGATGAACAATGACCATGATGATGAACAATGACTATGGTGATGAACAATGACTATGATGATGAACAATGACCATGATGATGAACAATGACTATGATGATGAACAATGACTATGATGATGAACTATGACCGTGATGATGATGTATAAACAATGATTATGAACCATGACTGATGATGATGAAGCATGACTATGAGGATGAACCATGACTATGAGGATGAACCATGACTATGATGATGATGAACAATGACTATGACGATGAACCGTGATTATGATGATGAACCATGACTATGATGATGAACCATGACTGACGGTGATGAACCGTGACTATGATAAATAACTATGACTACGATGATGAACCATGACTATGATAATGAACCATGACTGATGATGATGAACCATGACTATGATGATGAACCATGACTATGATGATAAACCATGACTGACGATGATGAACCATGACTATGATGAACCATGACTATGATGATGAACCATGACTATGATGATAAACCATGACTGATGATGATGAACCATGACTATGATGATGAACCATGACTATGATGATAAACCATGACTGACGATGATGAACCATGACTATGATGATGAACCATGACTATGATAATGAACCATGACTATGATGATTATGATTAATCTTGACTATGATGACTAATCATGACTATAATAATGAGCCATGACTGATGATGATGAACAATGACTGTGATGATGAACCATGACTGATGGTGAACAATGACTATGATGATGAACCATGATTATGCTAATGAACCATGACTTTGATGATGAACCATGGCTATGATGGTGAACCGTGAAAGATGATGAACCATGATTATGATGATAATGGTGAACCATGACTATGATGATGAACCATGATGATCATGATGAACCATGGCTATGATTATGAACCATGACAGATGATGATGAACCATGACAGATGAACCGTGATTGTGATGATGAACCATGACTATGATGATGAACCATGACAGATGATGATGAACCATGACAGATGAACCGTGATTATGATGATGAACCATGACTATGATGGTGAACCATGACTATGATGATGGACTATGGCTATGATGGTGAACTGTGACTATGATGGATTAAGATGATGACCCATGACTATGATGATGGACCATGACTATGATAGTGAACCATGATGATCATGATGAACCATGACTATGATGGTGAACCATGACTATGATGGTCAACCATGACTATGATGGTGAACCGTGACTATGATGGATTATGATGATGACCCATGACTATGATGATGAACCAAGACTATGATGATGAACCAAGACTATGATGATGAACCATGACTATGATGATGAACCAAGACTATGATGATGACCAAGAAGGCAGAAAAAAGACAAGAAGGGAGGGACAGGAGGAAAAAGAGCAGGGTAGAAACAAAGAGAGAGATAGAAAAGAGGGAATTTCTAGCTTAGAATTTCCAGAAGGTGGGATGCTATTTATACTGACAGGCTCCCGGCATCCCCATGGGGGATTTTGGCATTCTAGTGACCTCACTGTTGGACTCCTCATTCCAGCCACGTTATCATCACTTCATTCTGTCTTCCAAGAGCCATCAGTTGTGTCACTCTTCATTTCTGCTTTCATTCAAGACAACTGGAAGATAATCAGAGTCAGTTACATTTTCAGCAACGAGCGACGTGAAGTTAGCAGATGGGAACAAGTCATAGGAAACAATGAAATAATCACATGTGCTTACTCCAATAAATGCAATGTATATGACGTGGGTGGTCATCATAGTTAATGGGCTATGTCCATTTGAATTGAAACATCCAAACAAGTTGCATAACTCTACAAACTACTCACCCAAAGTGATTTCTTGTGAATTTCTAAGTTGATGCTATCTGGAAAAGAAACCTCTCTGAAATCAGTGTCATAATCATGGAAATAGAAATTTTCAGATGTGTTTCTTGCATTTAAGTCTCTATTTAGCAAAATAGATCAATCAACAGATTGAGGTGCGATATGCATTGTTGTCACATTTCAGTACCATAAGTGCCTTCTGAAGACTTCCAGTATGGTGAATTATTTGGAGGAATATAGGAACTGATCAACTTGATATTGCTCTTTGTACAGAATGGACTTGTGTTCATTCTTATGAGCATGACATTTTCAGTTTCCATGACATTCATTCTACAAAAGCTGAAATATATTTTTAAACCATGACAGTGACACCCCCAGAATACCTTCCTTAGTGAGAGAGCTTTTTGGCCTTGGGTGAAAAAATAAAAAGTCATTAAACAGAGGTGAATCAAACTCGTTAACAATGAAGGTTTCTTTGAGATGTATAGAATCATGATCAACTAGAAAATAAATATTTTCCAATTTCTGTAGAAGTCCATTGACATTGTTATTGTGAAATGTAACATGAGTCCTATTCGCACATAGTACAGTGTTGTATTTAGTTAGGACTCATGCATACTGTTACATGTGATTGAGACTTATGTCCTGCAGCTCTGTTAACCAGACCTGTTGTGGGGTGATTTTCTAGTACTGTGGCCTGGCCAAGTCCCTGTGTGTGGGTGTGTGTGTGTGTGTGTGTGTGTGTGTGGCGGGTTCTGTGGCCTGGCCACTGGCCAAGTTCATGTACTTGTCCCACCCCGTGCAGTCCACGCTTGACGTTGTTGAGCCTGGGTAGAGCAAGTGCTGTGACCACTCTGCTATCCTGTCCCTGTGCTACATACATACATGCATACATGTAGCAGAGTGTACGGGATCAGTACAGAGGTGGAGACTGTACATGTCACTTGTTTCCGAGACATTGATGTATATAACCCATTCATACTTGATGTATACAAAGCATTCATACTTGATGTATACAAAGCATTCATACTTGATGTATACAAAGCATTCATACTTGATGCATATGAAGCATTCAAACTTGTTTATACCATTTTTTTCTTTACTCTAATGGCTTTCCACTTTTTTTTTCTTTTAAAAAAAACAATTTTTGTCCATTTAACTGAAATTAAATTTCATTTAAATGTGTTTGGAAAGTGTTTTTTTTAAAAAGTGCTTGTCCATTTAACTGCAATGTTATTTCATTTAATTGTGTTTGGAAAGTGTTTTTTAACAGTGCTTGTCCATTTAACTGCAATGTTATTTCATTTAATTGTGTTGGAGGTTTTTAAAAAAATTGTCCATTCGACTATGATATGATTTCATATGATTGTGTTTGAAGATTTCTTTGGGAAACATTGCTTGTCCATTTAACTGTATGCAATGTAATTTTATGTGATTGTGTATGGCGTGTTAAAGAAGAAAATGAACTGTTAGAACATTATTCATAATAAAATATACCCTCAATAAGGTGAATGAAGAGAAGAAGTTGATGTTGTACAGCCATTTGTTGATACAAACACATTGACATTGTACATACACAGACATGAAATGTTTAATTGTGTGCCTTGTGATATTAGCTGTGCCTCCTAGAATTTCTCTTGAGAAAGGATAAAGTAGTTTGAGTCTGTGTCAGTGGGGATTACACTTCAGATTCAATATTCAAAGTAGAAATTGCAGGCTGGTATTGATGTCATTGGAAGCCACATTCAATATTGAATATTATTCAAATCGGAGGTTAAAGGTTTCAGATGTTCAGATTAGAGGTTAGGATTTGTATGAATGTCAGTTGCAGCCATGCTCAGTGTTGAATATTCAACTTAGCGGTTCACATTTATACTAATGTTGGTGGCATCCACACTCAGTATTAAATAATCAGTTAAGAGGTTGCAGGTTTGTATACTGATTTTTTGTCAGTGACAAAGACATGCACTATTGAATAGGCATTCAAATTAGAGGATGCAGACAACACTCACTATTGAAAATTCAAATTAGAGGTTGTAGGTTTGTATTAATTTTTTAAAAAATATGCCAGTGAGGGACAAAGTCTTTGGACTCCTGGAGGGCCTTCAGCGCATGGCAGCATTTGAAAGGCTTCAGGAGTTGCTGTCTGAGCGTTCAACAAAGAAAAGTATATTTTTTATTGGTGTCAATCAGACTTACTAAGTCTAGTGAAAATTCAAATGAAAGGTTGTAGGTTTGTAACAATGTCAGTGGTGGCCACACTTGATATTGAATATTCAAATTAGTTTTGCAGGTTTGTATCATTTGTTGTTGTTAGGTGGGGTTTTTTTTTGTCAATGGCATTCACACTCGGTATTGTATAATTTTTATGCAGATTTTGTATTAACCAGTATTGAATAGGTGAACTTTTTGTATTAACCAGTATTGAATAGGTGAACTTTTCTCTTTAGTTTAGATCAAACAGGTGTCACGACTCATGAGGCAAAGTACTTGACTAGAGCGTTTTGTATCAAAATGAAATCTGTTTGCCATGATTGCTTGAGATTATTGTTGTCATGCTTCTTCTTGATCTTTGAGTTCTTGTTTTTTGTAATTGTTCTTCCAGAGATTATTGTTGTCATGCTTCTTCTTGATCTTTGAGTTCTTGTTTTTTGTAATTGTTCTTCCAGAGATTATTGTTGTCATGCTTCTTCTTGATCTTTGAGTTCTTGTTTTTTGTAATTGTTCTTCCCGAGAAAATTTGACAGGGTTTTCCGTTTTCTTGTCACTTTTTTAAAGAATATATATATATTTTTAAAAAATATATAATATATATAATTATATTTATATAATGTAAAAGTGTTCCTGTAACCGATGTGGTCATAGGGGAGTGAGGATTCAGAGACCTCAACTTCTCTAGGGGCCAGCATATTGAGGGCAGTGCCCATCTCCTCTCCCTCACTGCTGACCCTGAAGAGGCAGGTACCCATTTTCACCTGGGTGAACTTGGGGACTGCATTGACACCAAGGCACGCAAACAGTCACCCATCCAAGTAGTAACCTTACTCGATGCTGCTTAACCTTGGCTGGGGAAAAAAGCCCAGGCTTATCCCCTATATATACACACACAATAATCATTAGATGTTGATTGATAGTTCACTCCAGGCTGATCTGTCTTCAGCCCTTGGTAGCAACAGCACAGTCATGCTGAGGCCAGTCCAATTTTTTAGATGTCCTTTGCATCCAGTTCTTTTAGAGGTTTTTGAAAGTAACCGCCCAGCCTATCCCAAGATTGTGCTGAAGCAGTTTTGTAATATAGCTCTTTGAAATATAGCTCTTTGAACAAAATAATGCTGTGGATGAGTGTAGCTCTTTGCATGTGTAGCAGAGTGGAGATAGTTGATCCACCACGACTCTGCACAACTTTATCAGCTACAGCAGCACAGTATGAACAGGGAGGATGTGACCTTTTTAAAGAGGCTGCACAAATCCAACATTTTACCTCAAAGACACAGTGTATGCAACGCACAATTTTCAACTACCACCCAACCAATCAGAGTGCTGCACAATTTGCTGGTGTGTCTCAAAATAGTAACACACGCCGCTCTGAGCGCATGGGAAGATAAGCAAATTATTGCCCGGTCACATACGTTTTGAACAAAATAACATACTGTGGATGCGTGCAGCTCTTTGTATGTTTTGAACAAAATAACATGTTGTGGACAAGTCATACATGATACCAGATAGCTTTATTGTATACCACTTTAAGTCACGGCAGATTTCTCTGCGTGAAATTTGGGCTGTTCTTCCCGGGGAGAGCATGCCGCCACAAGAGCAGCGCCACCCTTTTTTTTTCCCGTTTCCTGTCTGCAACTATGTTTGTTTCCCTATCAGAGTGGCTTTTTTTCTACAGAATTTTGCCAGGGACAACTCTCTTGTTGCTGTGGGTTCTTTTGTGTGGGCTAAATGTGTGTTGCACACAGGACTTTGGTTTATTGTCTCATCTGAAAGACTAGCACTCAGAACACCACACTCATGGTCTTGTGGATGGGGGGAGGGGGGGCGGGAGGGTGTGTGTGTTTCGGGCACAAACAGGGTTTGAACCATCACACACTTTGAACCTGGACATTCTGCTTTCTAGGCAGGTGCGTAACCTCTAGATCACTGATACATAGTGTTCCATAACAAGTTTGAAAGTGCCATGCTTGGGGTGTTGTGCCATGTTGTAGCTGACTGCGGGCTTTGGAATGATGAATACACACACACACACACACACACACACACACACACACACACACACACACACACACACACACACACACACACACACACCATGTGCTGTTATTGTTGGCTAGCTGTATTGTTTCAACCCCACAACTTTTACGGGGGTCTGCAGTAATAAATATCTATTGGATGTTTCAGTATAGTCGATCAGGTGATTTGGAAGAGTGGTGGTGGTGGTGCGTGAGAGAGAGAGAGAGTGTGTGTGTGTGTGTGTGTGTGTTTCTCACACACACACACACACACACACACACACACACACACACACACACACACACACACACACACACACACACACACACTCACACACCTTGCAACCACAGAAAGATAACAAAAGCCTTCGACTAATTTTTCAGTGTTATTTTTTGCCATGCTTTAAAATTTTTTTTTTACATTGTATAGCACTGTCCAGTCTTACATCACTGATTTCCAGAGAGTGACAGAAAAGAGGGAGGCAGGACAGGGTGATAGAGACACTGACAGCTGTTACAAAGAGAAATAGTGACATGTGTTACCAAGTCAGGAAAATATTATTATACGTTACAAAGTCAGATATATATATCGACATCTGTTACAAAGTCAGAGATACACTGACATCTGTCATGAAGTCAGAGAAATATTGACATTTCCGTGATCAGGGAGGGACACACTGACATCTGCAAAGTCAGAAGCATACTGACAATTCCGAAGTCGGAGAAAAGCCGGGAAGATGTTACGAAGTCAGAGAGACTGTCAGAGCTGCTGAACATTTAGAAAGACTGTCAGAGCTGCTGAACATTTAGAAAGACTGTCAGAGCTGCTGAACATTTAGAAAGACTGTCAGAGCTGCTGAACATTTAGAAAGACTGTCAGAGCTGCTGAACATTTAGAAAGACTGTCAGAGCTGCTGAACATTTAGAAAGACTGTCAGAGCTGCTGAACATTTAGAAAGACTGTCAGAGCTGCTGAACATTTAGAAAGACTGTCAGAGCTGCTGAACATTTAGAAAAACTGTCAGAGCTGCTGAACATTTAGAAAAACTGTCTGAACATTTAGAAAAACTGTCAGAGCTGCTGAACATTTAGAAAAACTGTCAGAGCTGCTGAACATTTAGAAAGACTGTCAGAGCTGCTGAACGTTTAGAAAAACTGTCAGAGCTGCTGAACATTTAGAAAGACTGTCAAAGCTGCGAACATTTAGAAGGACTGTAAAAAAAATACTGCTGAAAATTTAGAAATACTGTAAAAAGGTGCCAAAAATTTAGAAAGACTGTCAAAGCTGCTGAACATTTATAAAATACTGTAAAAAGCTGCCGAAAATGAAAAAATACTGTAAATAGCTGCCTAAAAATTAAAAATACTGCAAAAAGCTGCCTAAAATTTTAAAATACTGTAAAAAGCTGCTGAAAATGTAGACAGATCGTGAAAGCTCCTGAAAATTTAGAAAGACTTTAAAAATAGGCTGCTGAAAATTTAGAAATATTGTTATAAGCTACTGAAAATTTAGAAATACTGTTATAAGCTACTGAATATTTAGAAATATTGTTATAAGCAACTGAAAATTAGAAATACTGTTATAAGCAACTGAAAATTTAGAAATACTGTTATAAGCTACTGAATATTTAGAAATACTGTTATAAGCAACTGAAAATTTAGAAATACTGTTATAAGCAACTGAAAATTTAGAAATATTGTTATAAGCTGCTGAAAATTTAGGAAGATTGTTAAAGCTGCTAAAAATTCAGACAGGCTGTAAAAAAAAGCTGCTAGAAATTTAGACAGGCTGTGAAAAAAAAGCTGCTGAAAATTCAGACAGGCTGTAAAAAAAAAGCTGCTAGAAATTTAGACAGGCTGTGAAAAAAAAGCTGCTGGAAATGTAGAAAGACTATAAAAAAAAAAACGAAGTTAAAAAAGCTGCTGAAGCGTCGGAAAAGGCGTGAAAGCTGTCGACAACTTTGAGAGACCCGGTGATGCTCATCAGGGCCGTTGGATGGCCATCTTGTCGGTGATCCAGTGGTGGAAGAAGGAGAGGCTGGTGTAGACTGTGGGGGCTCTGGACCAGGCACAGCCCTCAGAGTAGGACACCAGCCCCGCCTGCACGTACCGGCCCTCGTTCCAGCACACCAGGGGCCCGCCCGAGTCTCCCTGTCCATGTAGTTTGATTTTTATTTTTTTCCCATTCTGTTATTTCCAGGATAATGGAATAATCCGTGTGCTTTTTTTTTTTTACGTCCAGTCTCCGTGTGTATGCAGTTTTGTACATTTTGTCATCCGTTCCCACCGGCACACAATGGCCTACTCTTCCGAAAAGCGGAACAGGTTTTAGCGTGTGCGCAAGATGTTCTACATGCGTACGTACACGGGACGTCGGTTTATAGTCTCATCTGAAGGACTTTTTTTTTTAGGGGGGGAAAGGGGGGGGGGGGGGTCAGTACTGATGTTAACTCCAGGAGAAAATATCCCCTTGAACGGGATTCGAACCCGGGTCAGCAGATCACGAGCGCAATACGCAACGCTGTAACCACGCAGGCTATCCCGTCCCCTTCATCAGCAATGCAGTGAGGTTGGCT